>JANIPN010000006.1:56893210-56923200 GCA_027478595.1 Erythroxylum anguifugum
ATTTCTCCAACATCATTAGCAATATTACCCAAATACAACATTAATTTCCTTATTTACCAATTCTGACGTCCAATCAAAGTTCGGGGTCCAACATGATTTCTTACATACGCAAATTTTTAGAGAATCATTCACAAACGAAAGTTATCGTAATTCTAAACTGAACAAGTTTTTTTTAAGAAGGGATTAACGGAAAAAGAATACACAATTCAACCCCCCTTCTTGTGTATTTGATTATCATTGTACTAACGTGTGATTCACTTCATGTATTGTAACTAGTTTGATGACAAACAATAAACTAATAGCCTCCTTTAATGAGAAATTCAATAAGACAACCTTAAACTATCTAACTTATGATAAAGAACTCTAAGTGTTGGTGAGAGCATAAGAGACGTGACAATATTACCTATGACTTAAGGAGTCTATGGTATATATTGATTAGGAATTGTTGAAGCACTTATAAGGAAAAAGTAAGTTGATCGAATGCCATACAAGATGGACAAAATTCCTTAAAACATTTACATATGTCATTAATTATAAATAAGGTAAGGAGAATGTAGTTGTTGATGCCTTATTTGAGAGGTAGGTTCTTCTCACGTCTTTAAATATGAAGATATTAGGACTTGAATATCTGAAAGATTTATATGCTAATAACAATGAGATTGGCAATATTTATTTGGCATGTGAAAGTGAGGCGTTTGGTATTTTTTATAGACATAACTACATGTGCTTATGTGTTTAATGGATTATTTCAATGTTAAAATTACCTTATATATGTTAAATGAACACTTTATTTAGCCTAAAATGAGATGTAATGTAAAGTGAGTGTGTAGTAGGTGTATCACTGGTAGGAAAGCTAAATCCAGGGTTTTATCCTATATATTGTTTTTTTTTTGTTGTACCTAGTGAACCAAGGGTGGACACTTTTATGAATTTTATGATAGGACTACCTAGGTCGACTAAGGGTAAAGATTTTATATTTGTGGTAATTGATAGGTTGTCTAAGATGTCATATTTTATTTCTTGTGATAGAATTGATGATATAACCTACATTGTTGACTTATTCTTTAGGAAAGTAGTACGACTGTATTGGGTTCCTAATAGTATAGTAAGTGATTAAGATACTAAATTCTTTAGTTACTTTTGGACAGTTTTTATGGGATAAATTAGGAATGAAGTTATATTTTATACTAGCAGTTATCTTCGAATCAATGGTCACACTGAAGACCTAAACATGACTTTAATTATGTTGTACTATCATTTAAAGGAAGTTTAAAAATTGGAAAGATTTCTAATCATTTATTGAGTTTGAATATAATAGATTTGTGTATTCATCTACTTATTACTCATCATTCAAAGTTATTTATGGTTTTAATCTGCTAATTCTTTCAGATTTATTACCTTTACTTGTTGGTGAAATAACTAATCTAGGTGAGTATAATGTTAGTTCTACTTTTAATGCTGCTGATATTTCTCCTTTTGATGTAGGTGAAGATTTAAGGTTAAATCCATTTAAAGAGATGGGGTATAATGTGAACGTGATAATCCAAACTTTAAAGGATTTGTTTCTTATTCTAATAGACCAATTATAAGATTCCAAGCAAGAAAGTTAAGGAAGCTTTAAATGGGTCAATTAAAGCCATATATTTCAATTAATTTTCAAAGAACAATTCAAGAACTATTTTGGGATGCTAGTTAGACCTAAAGAAAGACCAACCATTGGTTAATTTAATTTAAATTAAGTTTAGGGAATACTTGGATATTAAGTATTTATTTTGTCTAAACACATTATTAACCATGACAATGTTATAGCCAATGTAATTCTCAAGAATTAAGTACTTAAGAACACAACCTATCAAACAATTGTATACTAGCCTATATAACTCTTCAGAAAAATAGTTGTGACGATATAACCTTGAACATGGATGTGTCCCAAATTATGTCCGCTAGTACTAAATTTTTTATAAGAAGCACAATCTTTTCCTAAACTGTATCTGCCATCGAAATCTTAGTTACTATATAATATTGAAGGAATGTTTCTATTCGTTTCTATTCAATTTTGGTAAGTTTTGACATCTTTGTTTATTGAGAGTCATAAGTTCTTCCTTTTCTTTTTCTTAATATACCTACTAACTTATCAAATAATTTGTTTGTGGTTATACAAATTACTTATTGAAGTTGGTTACTAATTCATTATAATCAATGGGTTAGTTCTCTTCTTTATATTTTTTATTTAGCTTTTTTGGTGTTGTTCAAACTTATATGTCTCTAGAGTTTATTATTTGGTGGGTTTCACATCACATTGTCATCCTTAACCAAAACTACTTTAAGTGGTTATTAGACACATAAACTAGGTATTATAACAACTATATTCAAATACGCTAGTCGCAGCTTAAACTTTGGCTAATCAATGTCCTTCATTTGATGTGTAAGTTAGGTTATCCCCTAACCAAAAACTCAACCCTTGCTATATCCAAAATGCATCTTATATTCGAATAATCGAATGAGCATTGGGTTTAGTCAATTAACAATGCAACTAATGGACAATATAAGTGAACAATTTAACCTATGTAAAGTGTTAAAAAAATACCTATTCAAGTTCTTTCAAATATTTTAAACATAATTTTTTAATAAAAACTTAATCAGATATGTTATAGATAACATGTTTCTATTTAAGCTTTTTTTTACTCACTTAAATCCTTTGATCACTTTGTCCTTTTATTTAACTTAAATTTTTACTTCTTGATAGTATCTTTGATAAATTAATTTACTAATATCATCAAAGATAAGCACGTTAAGATAACATTTTTTATATAATTAAAGCCGTTAAGACCTCATAATATAACATATGTTACGTAAGCATGAATATAAAAATTAAAGTGATTGTAGAAAGTAAGAGTATTACTTATTTGACATCAAAGATAAGGAGCTAAAACTCTTTTATGGCTATAATTAAGAATTCAAAAGAATGATGATAATGGTTTATCATACACTTTATTAGATATAAGAACAATAGTGACATTTAATTTAATAATCTAATGTGACCTACTTATTTGTTTTTGGATTTACTTATTTTTCATGTGATTGCTTTGTGTGCTTTACAATTGAAGATATAATTATTTACTTGTGTGTTTTTATGTTGGTTCTAAACTATTGTCTCTGACTATTTACTAAACTTTATTCTTTACTAAATTTCTTTTTGACTTTTTATAAATTGTATCATTAACAATTTTGAATAATATTAGAACCAATATACTCTTTTGTTTTGATAATAAAATGATTTTTATAATATTATTGTGTTATTTGTTGCATAAGAAGACTCATAAATTTATAGTATTAGCACTAAGAAAATCTTTTGTTTTGACAATAAAAATGACTTTCATAATATTTTATTGTGAAAATTTTTGCATAAATAGACTTATAAAATGATCGAACACTATTTTATTGTTAGATTTACATAAGAGAATAATGGTTAGTAAAAAAAGAGATGATAATTTAAAGCGACATTAATTTAAAAAAATTTAAGCCAGATATTGGACTTAACAATTTTAATAAAAATGTATTTTCAGCTAATAAAATATTTTATAAAAATTTTAAACAAACCTTTTTAAATTTTAAAAAATATTTTTAATTAAAAAAAGGTCCATACATAATTGATTATATGTTAAAGGACCTAACTATTGGAGATAAACATGAATTTTATAATTTTGTAATAATTTGTTAAAAAGTAGTTGAATGAAAAAATAAATTAATTTAGGTGATTTAAACAATGATTTAAAATTATATGTATCATTTTAAAAATATAATATTTATTTTACAACTATTAAAATTTTCATATCATTTATTGTACATGATATCGTGGAAAGATAGATTAAAAGTTATGAAAATTAATAAAGATAATTTCTATTCATTATTTGACTCATGTAAAAGAAAAATAGCCAGTAGAAAGTAAGACAATCATTTTAATAAATTACTATAATTTTTTTATAAATGAAAAAGTTTTTAAGTTAGTTTGGCATAGAAAAACTATTGAGGATAGCATTTTAGAATTACTAAATTGTTCTACTACAATTTAGTAACATTTCAATATGAAAGTTTATAAGATGGACCAAAACTCTCTTAACTCTGTACTAACCATTAAGACACCTCAAAATTGACTCTACTATTATCAAAGTTCAAGTACTAACTTTATTATTATCAAGACTCAATTATTCATAAAATTTTAGTAAATAAATTACTATCTATAAGAAAAGACTATTACAATTTTTATTAGGTGAAATCAAATAAATTGATTTTCATAGCCTAAGTTACACATGTAAAATTAAATTATTTAACCTTTGTACCATATAAGTATTAGAAGATTAAGTAGGAAATTTTCACCGAAAAAAGTTCACTTTATTGCAAATGAGAAGTTATCAACCTTTTCCAAATTTAAATTTTTAAACAATCTTTTTAAATTTAAAATCTATTTATTTTTAGTAAAAAAATTGGCTAGCCTTTAAGCCCCACTACCATCACTAAGTCTAAGTATATAGATAATGTATTAGATATACTTACTATTTGAGATATCTAATACTTATAAAGTATTAAGATATTCATTATTCTATATATGAGTTGATATTTGAGTTTAAAGTTATAAGAATATTAACTTTAAAAGTAAATCCTAGTTAAGGTATATTTATTTACAATAATATTATTTTGAGATGGAAAGATTCTAATGTAGCATTAGTTTTTAATCAAGCTATAATACATTTTTATTTACTCAAAATGATTATTTGGATCAAGAAGTTCTTTAATGAACTTAGTATAATTCCTTACATTAGTCGGACAATAATATAATGTGAAATGTTATAGTTTGGGCATGCAAATGAAGTTAAGGTCTAATCAAAGATCTAAATATGCATTTAGATAGTTTTTCTTAATTATTGTGATAATTAAGATAAAAGTTGTAAGGTTATAGCAAATGCTTACTGTAGAGAATCTTGTAGAATTCTTTCACTAAACCACTATCTCAGTAATAGTATGATCGTCAAATGGTGATATGATATAAAGTACTTAAACAATTGACTTAGGGCAAATGAGAGATTGTTGGTTTATACCCTACTTTTAATCGATTGATTTTAGTTTAGTAATATAATTATTTAAATACATTATCTTATATATATTTAGATGAGTATGACAAAGTCCATGAGATAAATATATAATACAAATGAAATTATAATGAGATCATAGTTATCAGATTCATATTACATTTGTATATTATCTTTAAATTATTCCTAGTCTATGTTCTGTAGAGACTAAACATTTATAGAGTGTAAAAACTAGCACACATTATGTTTATTCCTTATAAAAGAAGTAGTCGATTTCATATAATAAAGCATGGAGATACTTAAATAAACGCATGAGTACTTGTAAGATTACAAGTTCACTAAACTGAAGATTATTACATTTTGATACTACTTATGAACTATGTTAGTCAAAGGTAGCTCAATCAGTAGTTATTCAATATAATATAAACTACTTGGAGGTAATTATTTGATCAATATATGATTCATCACCTTAGAGTGATTGTGAAGAATATTTCATTATTCTTGATTAGTATTTATTCAAAAAATCCTTGACTAAAGTGGTATAACAATTTAAAAATAAATTTAAAATATCATTAATTGAATTACTTACTAACGATGGAGAACTAACATGATGGATTTAAATAGAGTATACATTAATATTATGTTCTGTATCTAATCAAAAAATTGTGTGTTAAAATGATTGAATTATATGAAAATTTATGCATAAAAAGGTTAGTCAAAATCACTTTGACATTCCTAATATTTAGGTGGTTATTAAACATTACTAAACGACAATCTTGATTTATGAATATAACTTTTTAATTAGAGAATTAAAGATAAATTAAAAAAGTTTGATTTGTCTAATTTTAAATATGATTTAGCATTGTAATTTATATCTGTTACCAACATATTTAAGAATCTAATGAGTCGCGCACAAAGAATGATTAAAGAGAGAAAAAGTATTTTAATTAAGTTTATTTTTTTTTGCAAATTTTGATAAATTTTGAACTTAAACATGAGATATTTAAATAATGACCAATATATGATATTGAAACTTCTTTTGGTCATTGTTAGTTAATTAGAATTAATTATAATTATAATTAAAGTTTAAGTGAAAGTAGAGTTATATTTTAATTAGATTACTGAATGGTCCAAACTATAAGCCCAGGTTCTAAAGAAGTTAATACTTCTTACATAATTTTCTTTATACTACTTGTAGAATTCTCTCAACATATTTGTATGGATATTGTTAAGGTCAAACACGTATACAATTACGATGGTTAAAATAAACAAAATTTAAAAACAGTTTGAGGCAAACGATAAAAATAATCAAGTCACTTAATAAGGTATTATATCTTTATCACGTTTATACATTAATCATATTATAAAATTTAAGTGATCCTAATATTCAAAAAATTAGACAAAAAAGGATTTTGTTCCTATTTAGCTACACACGATCGAGAACGGATCCTCACCCTGATCAAACTACAATGACTTCCTCCTATGGTTGTCATATTAATCCATTGTCTGAAGTTGAAATTAATAGAAGTGAATCATTTGAATTTCGGATCGATTCACCTGTCTATAAATAAGTTCATTTTTATTCATCCCAAAAGATGATCTATTCAGTGGAATTTCCTCCTTGAAATTTTTACGATGTAAAGAGCTTTGCTTTTTATTCTTTTCATTTCTAAATTGTTGTGCTTCTTTTGGTACCAACCTAAGAAGCACGAATACGGCAAAATGGAGCCGTGTCCGTGAGTCCAACACGTGTCTGACAAGGACACACACCGGATACGCGGTGGGCACGTGTCCTTACGTGTCGGTATCCAAAAAAGTTTATCGGCTCGGACCTAATTGGGCAGCTGCTTACTTACAAGGCTTTAGGAAATTTTAGTTTCCTACACTAAATCTATGACACACTGGTTCAAGAAAAGGGACCAAAATGGTCAATTGGAAGTCTTGAAACACATTAATCAATATATATATCATATCATGAATTCTGAATTTTTTCCTTAATTCTAAAGTGTCCTGTCCACCAACTTTTAGAAGTTGGTGTGTCCCCGTGTCCGTGTCCGTGTCGTGTCCCGTATCTGTGTCCGTATCCGTGTTTCTTAGGTACCAACTTGAGAAGCATATCTGTTACATATCCATCGTAATCGAAACAATAGACGTTATGATGGCCAGCGTTGTGGGACAAAAGCATATTCAAATGTTAGTACCTAGAAAAGGAGATGCTTGTACTTGTAGTGATGCACTTGTCCCAACTTATATTATCCTTCTGCTGGAAAGGGGCGTCTATACGTATCTCCATAGGAGTGTTTGATTCTAGTTTTTGTTCACTAGAGGCTTTTAATTGTATAACATTATTAATGTGGAACACATGCATCCCACCCTTGGAGATATGCCTTTCCTCGACTGAGTGCAAGAAGAAACTTAAAAGAAGGGATTTTGTGTAATTTTTGAGAAGACTGAATGTAAGATGGAAGAGCTGGGTTTTTCCAAAGCAACCGGTCAAGCTAATAGAATTTCCTTTTTTAATGTCTTTTGCTTTAGGATGGTGTGCTCAAAAGAGAGAGCAGTATTGACCAGTCCACAGACTATCCTTCTAAACATATTTGATGCTTTACTATCTTTCCTATTCTTTTCCTTATTCATCTCTTACACTTCTTCTCATATGCTCCATATCAGGAATATCACAAGTATAATAAACTTTGTGAATTTTATGTTCCAGCAGGATTATAACATTTTGACATCCCCAGAAAAGAAAAAAAGATGATAACAACATTTGTCTATATAGTTGATCATATATAAGCTGCATTGGTAGGCAGGCATGGTCTTCATTTATGGGAAAAAGCTGGAGAGAGTGAGGCTACGCCCAATACTAGAAGCTAATTCAGGGTGGATTGGTCGTTTCTTTTAAAACTTTGAACGGAGAGAGCTCAGGTTTGGGCAATCCGAAGAAAAGCATAAAGGAAACCCATTTAGCACAAGGAACCAAGTCTGTGATTTTTGGTGTATGGAGAGAAGAGCTTGGAATTCTAAAGTTGGCATTTCAATAAAGCAAGTGCTTAGGTGTTTTTTGTTTTCTGTTTTTTATTGTTTTGGAGAGGCTTGCTAGTTGCTGCTCCTCTCACCCTCTCTACTTTTCATGGCTTTCCTCCCACTGTAGCTATCCAACAGTAACATGAGGCTTCCTCCTGCCTTTTCCTTTAGCAGATAATCAATCCACTTAAACTAAAAACATATTATTTACATTCTTATCACTATACCAAACTGGTGTTGATTTTTAAACTATCTCATTTAAACTTTTTTGGTTAAACTAATTTGAATCTTAGGGGAATTGAGATGTAGTATTAACTCTTTAATGGTTTTTTTAATTCGAATGTTGTCTATTATATTAATCTTGCTTGAATCTTAGGATGATATTGTTGATCTCTTCTCACCCTGCTTCATTTAAGCTGGGAAATTAAAGTGGGGCTACATTGATTTGAGGCATAAGGGGAAGACATAAGTTTGAAGATCTAGAGGAAGTACAAGAACATGGGATGTATATTCCCAGTTGGTCGGATGAGGAGATTGGTCGGGAATTGGAACTGGGGCCATGTTTGGTCTTGGTTTGGCGAAAAAGCGCAAGGCAAATGATATGGAAGTGTAGGGGAAACTCAAAATGAAAAGATACTTGTCTTCCGAAGGATATTGTTCCAACTACAACTTTTCGTTCAAACCTGTCAGAGTCTTCTAAAACAGCCTTACAAATATTGCTTCTATGGAAGGCTAATCATTGAAGTGAATCTACGATTCCCTACATGTTCTGGGCCCTCTTTATGCTTTACAGGCTTTAGTCTTACGAATCCCACAAAAGATAAACCGCCATACTTAATCCTACATATATAAGCCGGCAGCTATAGAGAAGATTGTAGTATCAGAAACATTACTTATCTGCCATCATCGCTATTCAAACAAGAGTTCTTTCCCCTCTTCCTTTAAAGAGTACGTACAAACATGGCCTTTTGGTTTTATAGAGGGATGGTTGTTCTTTGTATTGGGATTTTAGTTCTTCAGCCGCAGAAGGTTTCTAGCCTCACCAGCATAGAACTCGCTTTGAGATGGGATCACAGGATATTGGCATTGGCTAGAAACTCACGTATGCTAAAGCCTGCTGCTATGGAGGACTTGCATGCAAATGTCGGCTTAGCTCCTGCACCTTCAATGATGTATGATCTTATTCAATCAAACAAACGAACAATTGGAAAAGGATCAGACCCTATTCACAACAGATGTTAACGACAGGAGAGCTTGCACAGGAAAGCAAGTGATGGCTTGAGCCTGTAACTGATGCAAAAGGGAGGCATGATACGGTTGCTAGTATTTGCTACCTCGATAGTTCCTCAATTTGGTTGTTTCCATTATTTTCTTTTTGTTTTAGTCCAATGGTTTTTATTAAGGTAAACACCTGTAGATGATGATGCTGGCTCTCCATACAAAGAAAATATAGTACTTTTCCTATTCTTTTACCCCTACAAAGAGAACGTATATGCAATTTTGTATGCAAGTCTAGTTAATGCATGCCACAAGGATATATTTGAAGCAGCGTTCTTATAGCAACTGAAGTTCCCCTGTGCATCCAAAGATAAATGCTAGTCAGGACATAACAGGCTCTCTTATCATATAAAGAAGTTGTAGTGGTCGCTTACATGTTTGTATCATCCATATCTGGAACCACAGGCTGAAAGGTGTTCTGTTCTCTTACCCCTCTTTTCTTCTCGACAATTAACTCACTTCTGCTGTTCCTTCTTCGATCCTGACTATAGAGATGTGTCGTACAATTTCCAGAACTCAAATTATGACTTGAAGATATTTCAATGCATTGACATGTAACGAGAACCTTTTCAAATGAAGGTTCTCTGAGATTATGGCATTATTTACAAATAAACAATAACAATAAACACTATGAGAACCGAAACCTCCTAGAGATCTCAAGCAAATCAAGCTTATTTTCTGTAGAAACTAGCTGAATGTTATATTTACTAAAAAATGGACTAATTTTTTCTTCACCTTTGAATGTACTTCTCATTTCAATTTCCTTTTAGAAATGCCTCAGATCTATGATATCTGTTCTTCCTGTTAATGTTTAACTGTACCGAAGATGTCTTACGGTACACAGATCTCCATATCATATCCACAGCATCACCAGATTGGGATGGATATTGATATTCGAAATGTGGACTAATTTCTTTTAATCTTTCCCACATCTTGGTCCACTTGTCCCTCTTGATTCCACGAAGAAGATTCAGAAGGTATCCTTTCTTTACAGCATCAGATGCACGAACAAAGAGACAGAATTCAGAGTAGTCTAGGACATCTTCAAAAGGTAGCTCAATGTTGTCGCTGATTATGACAGGAACACAATGACTAACAATGGCATCAAATAGGCGGTTTGAAGAAGGGGTATCACCAGCTATATGTAGGCAGAATTTGGATGAGGCCATCCCTTTGCCTGCACTGTTGATCCCATGGCCTTGAACACTTCCAAATGTAAAGTGAACACCGTTCTCATCTTTTAGAAGGTAATATAATTCTTGTCGGATAGCTCCTCCCTAAAGAAAAATTTCAAGTAGAAGTTCAGCTTCATTGGCATATTGTGAAATGCAGTATGTCAAACAAACTATTCAAAGTTCTTCCACAGATGTATTCCATGAAGATACAGAAGGCTACATGAGAAATCGTATCCAAAAAGAATCGAATGAGCATAGTTAATTATCTTCAAGAAACACTAGGACATCTACAATGAGAGAATTGCAAGTATGGGGAGTGAAATGTTGACTGTTTTTTCCATCATCCCATGACGATCAATCCAATGCAGCAGATGTAACAAATCTCGTTGAATAACATTGTCTTTACTGCTATTAAGAACAGTATGGTCTTTAAATGGTTTCCAAAAACTAACGATTAGTCCAATAGTCTCCGACCGAGTTTCAGTTTGAAACTTCCAAAATTTTAATTTATTGCAGACAAATATGGCATATATTAATTAGTTGTTATAACAACACATAAACAACCATTTGAGTTGTTTTTAAAAAATTTTAAAGTTAAAATACTCTACTTAAAACTATTAAACTTAATAGTTTACAGCATTCAGTGTCATCTGTTCTAGTTATCTTTCTGCTAGGAGAATCTGATTACAGCTTTCACCAGCAATTAGAAATCAAAATTTGGCTTGAGAATTACAGCTAGATAATTTGAGCCACTTTTCTTTACGGTTACTCTCTCACCGATGATCGTTTTTAGTTGTCTAATTTTCTAGATGTAATACAATTCCACAGTAAAAGTTCCAGTTACATATGTAGATCCCTGGTTTATTTTAGAATGATGAACCCAGATAAACTTACAGCTTTTCTATATATTGCTCCCTGGAAATAGACCAATGTAGGACGCTGGTTAAACTGAGATGATTGTTCACTTGGAGTGGTTCGCACAACATGCTTGTATGGAGCAATTATGTCCTTCTCAAGATTTGCAGTTTCAGTATGGTATCTCCCAAAATCTGCAAGCACAAACATAGCAGAACCAAGCTTTTTTCTTACTTTCAACATGCTATTTGGATGATGAGCTATGATCAGATGATCCTTCCCTTTAAACTGCTTCCATTCATCCTGAGCCATCAAGAACTGGACCAATTTATTCTGCAACATCAAGTTAAGGCTAATCTTTTCTTTCCCGCGAAGCTTAGAAAACCTATTGTAGCTCAGAGATGAGAAAAATGGCACAAATATGACATGTGCCTGACTGGAATTCTGTACTCTAACAACACTGCAGGGTCTGGCTACACTTTCAGAGTTGGATGCTAGGAGATCAAGAGTCAGCCAGTACTCAATACTGTGCTGTAAATTTAAACCACCAGGGTATGGTGGGATATTGTCAACCCCTGGCCATGTCTGATTTTCTTTCCACTTCCAACCCAATAACCCAAAATGAAATTCAGGAGGCAAGTCGTACATGTACACTCTTAACACAGCCTCACTTGAGTCGCAGATTTTCTTTCTGTCCTGTCCAGAAGCAACCATTTTGAGACTTGGACAATCCACCTCTGTGATTGGCTTGGAAGGGATCGAAGGAAGTCTGGAGGGTTCACTTTTGACACTGGGACTAAAGTACATGGATGTGTTATTAACAAGAATTTGCGTTAAAACTAAGCTGGGTATGGAAGTGCTTCCAAATTGGAGAAGGAAGATAGAAGAAAGGATCAACAGGAACATAGAAACGGAAAACAAGTATAAAAGAAGCCTTGAGGGAAGCTTGCTCTTTTCTGACATTGACAAACTGACACAAACTAAATTCCTCATATCAGAGAAGCTTTTATAGGCTCTTCTGAATGTGGAAAGTTACCAAATTATAAGAGATGGTCCACTGAAAGAGAAAAAACTGCTAATTATAGGCTCTGTATTTCCACAACCGTGTAGTCCCAACAAAGAATCCAGACTCAAAAGTGCATTCTCCCACCGACCTGCAAAACAAGAATTTCCCGCGTCTTTAAGGTTTAATCAAGAGATATAATCACGCATTTCCAACGTATAAAAGCTACACACTTCTCTAAGGAAGCATAATCAGCACTTCCAATATGATCTGCAAATAGAGCTGTAAGGGAACACTCATGATACATATTAGTCCCTAGGAAGCTGAACAAAGCTCGTACCCTTTTTGGTGATGAACTGAATCGAAGTAAATTGAAAACAACGAAGAAAACCAAGAAAAGATCCAAGTTTTACCAATCAAACAGGCAAATTCAAGATCTTTATGGACGGGCATGCAAGATATAAGATTTTCTAAACTGGGTTGAACAGAGAACTTGAAAGAAAAAGGTACCTGATGAACAAGCCTCCAAGATTCCACTATCTTGCGATGTTAGTAGTTGGAGAAACTGAGAAGCACCCATTTGGAGGAATCATGCTACTCATTGGCCTAAAACATCAAGTCTTTTGATCAAAAGGATTTCGTAAAGGAAAAAGTGAACTTCTGTCAGATGCCACTATAGCTTGTTGAAGTTCACAAAATATATATTTTATTACAAACACACAATAGAAGTTAAACTAAACTACACGTCTCGATTCGTTCGTTAAATGGTCAAATGAAGTAGATGAAGCGTACTTCTCTCGTGTCTTTGCTGTGATTTTCAAAGGATTACATTTTGTTTTATTGCAATAATAAGAATTTACGGTTTACGTTTTTCGAAGCAACTATGCACTTATTCAAACACAAATATATTACTCAACATATTAAAAACTAAAAAGCTTTAAATATTATGGCTGCCTCACGTAGAAAGGCATGGCTGTGCCTGTGCCACATGTTACGTTAAGCAGCACCTTAACTCAGACCCTTACCAATCCCAGCAACAACAAACACTGATGGGGTGTTTGGTTCGATGAATTGCTGGAATTGACATGATGTCTGTCAACATTTAAACATGGCACTTTCTAAGCCTTGTTACATGTATTAAACCAAAAATTAATTGATGGGATTGAGATCATGTAAAGTTGCTTGACCATTTTGGTTTGGGTATCCTGAATACTTTTGGCGTCTTTGGTCCAATTACCTCTTTTCTTAAAATATGTTATTAATAAATTTCAATGTATTTTATTTAATAAATAATTGTATAAAAAATGTAAACTTTTTTTTTTGTAAAATAATATTTATTTATTAATATGTTTTAATTATTAACACTAATGTTATTATTTATAATTAAATATTCGAAAATTAAAAATTATTTAATGAACTATTTCAAATATTTTAAATTTAAAGTATATTTAGT
The DNA here is from genome assembly GCA_027478595.1 of Erythroxylum anguifugum. Lineage (NCBI taxonomy): Eukaryota > Viridiplantae > Streptophyta > Magnoliopsida > Malpighiales > Erythroxylaceae > Erythroxylum > Erythroxylum anguifugum. Next base: position 56,907,086 of record JANIPN010000006.1, read on the forward strand.
AAATAATTATAAATTTGAAACAAAAATATTTTTAATTTTAAATTAGTTATAAAACTAAAATAAATTGAATAATAAAATTATATTAGTCATTACTCTTATTATTAATTACTATTGAATAATTAAATAATAGATATTTAGGTAATAATAAATTAGATTATATGAGAAAAATAGATAAAATAAAATTCAAATTTTATGATTTTCATAATTTGTGAAAATTATAAGAAATCAAAACAAAAAAGTATAAACTTAATCAAACATATTTTTACTAAATTAAAAGAATAAAAAATTAAAGTTAAAGTTTCCTTCACAAATCGTGCAGTAAAATCATACACCGATTAGAAGGCATGCCAATTTCAGGTTTTCGAGTTGAGAAAACCATAAGAAGTTTGTTATTACATAATTATCAAAAAAAAAAAAAACATAAGAAATTGACTTTGAAATTAGAGCATTAAGAAAGGGGCTTTCCCGTCTTTACATACAATTACACGTCAACGTATTTAATTGATGTGGTAATTAAGCCTACTCAACCATTAGTCTTAAAAGCTTCAACACAGTTGGCGATGAGTAGAAATTCTATTGTATGAAGATTGATAAGATCGAGTATGCGATTTTTCACGGGCTCCATAAATCAACTTTCCAGGGCATGCCATGCTTCGAAACATACCTATATTGGATAAGGAGGCATGCAGGTTGGGTCCACTTATAAGGGTTGCTATAGGGATGACAAAAAGGCTTGGGCCTGGCCCCAAGTTAATGGTTGACATCATTTTTTTTTCTTAAAAGATAAAAAATAAGATAAAAAATTAGGGGCAGACTCGGGCTCAGGTTGTCTGAGTCTGGTAAATAAATCGATATCGTTTTGTTTTTTTCTTTAAAAAAAAAATTAAGCTCGACCTGCGTTATTGTCATCCCTAGGTTGCTAGAGTTAGATACCATTTAGACTTTATGAGCAACGATGAAGAGTAGTAACTCTGAAGAGCTTGTCACTTCCAATTCATGGTTTGATTCAAATTATTGCAAATGTTTGGAAGAAGTTGCTCCTCTGAGTTTTATATGAAAGGGCTGTTGGAATTTAAATTTATTAAGAATAATTATTAATTATGAGTTTTTATAAAAATTAAGTTTAAGAAAATCAAATTTGATTTGGATTAAAAATAATAAAGAAGCCTAATAAGGAATCTACTTAAATATGTTAAAATCCAGTGAGAAAATAGATACTTATCACTGTAGATTGATAATTTATTTGGTCTGTGCTGGCGAATAACTGCTAAGACCTCCTATAGTCTGTTTAAGTAAGTTCGTTGATGTATAGTATTTTTGAATTATTAAGAGGCCCATGTATTAAAAAAAGGGCAAAGAAAGGTGGTAATAGTATAAAGTTATACAACTTTTATAAAGTTTGATCGAAAGTTTCAACAAGTTAATTATACATTGAGCAGTTTATTCAAGGGATTCAACAGTTTATTCAAGTCGTTAAGTAGCTTGTTCATTGAACAATTGATAGGTAAGGTAAAATAGACTAACTTGACTCAACTTAAAATCAACAAACCCGACCCAATGAGCTTCAAGATAGGCTCAAGTTTTTTTTCTTTCAATCCTTTGGGTTCAGGACAAGCTCTTGATCGACCATCTGAGCTTGACCTAGTTTGAAGCCCATTATATCCCCAGTTATAATGTAAAACGACATCATTTTACATTAGGTAAGATGATTTCATTTCAATAACTGAAGGATAGTCCACTCTCTTCTTCTTTTAGGTTTCATACCTTCCAACGACATTCGAGTCCTCACTCCTTTGCTCTCCCTCTACAGTCTGTTGTCTCCACTCTTTAGCCTCCAAGATTGAATCTTCACTTGCTCTACTATAGTGTTCCCTTTATAGTCTACTACGGTGCTGCCTTTAAGCTCTTGTTATGGTAGCTGCCTATTTATTGTGGTAAGGTTTGTGAGGATTATGTTCTTGTCAACTTGAAAGTTGTATATCTCTGACCTTAAAGTCTTCATATTATTCTCAATACTTATATCTGAAACATTTGTTGTGTTACTTGTATTGCAACATAATTAAATGTGTTTAAGATTTAAATTTAAGATAGAGAACTGGAAGATTATGGGTGCTTATACGTTGGCATGACTATATTTTAATGTTAGAGATGCTAAATTATATAAAAAAATTTCTTAAAAGCTGAAATTTTCAATTGACATCTTTGTTGGTTATTATAATCAAATTGAAAGATGATGCCTAGCAATTATCAAAAAAAAAGGAAAGATGATGCCTAGCTTAGATAAAAAAAGCACCAGGTTAGGTCCATTTGCAATGGCTACTAAAGTTAGACACCAATTGGACTTTATAGACCTGGCAAAGACAAAGACTTTTAACTCTAGAGAGTCTACCACTTCCAATTTATGGTTTGATTTAGATTATTAGAAGTGCTTGGAATAGGTAGCTCACTCCAAGTCATACGAAAGGATTATTGGAATTTTTCCTTACAGACAATTATTACTTATGAGTTTTTTTAATAAAAATTAAGATTAAGAAAAACAAATTTGATTAAGATTAAAGGTAACCAAGAAGTCCAATAAAAGATCTAGTTATGGGCTGAAATTTGGTGAGAAAAATAGACCTGGGTCCTAATAAGGTTACTATAAATAGCGGCTAAGGTCTCTTGCATCCTACTTAAGTAAGTTTGTTGATGTATAGTTTTTTTTACTCATTTAGAAGCTCACGGATTAAGAAAGGCATAAAAAGACATTAATAATATAAAGTTACACAACTTTTATAAAGGTTGAACGAAAGTTTCAACGGATTGTTTAAGGGATTAATCAACTTATTCAAGCAGTTCAAAAGTTTGTTCATCATGTAATGGATAGGTAAGGAAAAAATAGCCCATTTTAGCCTAGTCCAAAGATAATAGGCTTGACTTAATTTGAACGAGCTTTATGTCAAGCTTCGACTTTTTTTTTTTGAAAAATCTATGCTTTGGGCTCATTCCATCCCCTGTTATAATGTGAAATTTCATTTCAATGACTGAAGGCCAATCCACTCTCTTCTTCTCTTAGGTTTCTTGTCTCCAGTTTAATAGCATTCGAGTCCTCACTCTTTTACTATGACTTTATAGTCTATTGTCTCCACTCTCCAAACTTCAAGACCGAGTCTTTGCTCGCTCCACTCCTGTGTTTGCTCTATAGTCTACTCTAGTGCTCTTTCCAATCTTTTATTATAGTAGCTATCTATTTATTGTGGTAAGGTTTGTAACGCTTACATTCTAGTCAACTTGAAAACTGTATATTTGTGACTTTAAAGTATTTATATTAATCACAATACTTGTATCTAAGCCGTCAATTGTGTACTTATATTGCAACATATTTAAATATCTTTAAGATATGAAATTGAAGATAGAGAAATGGAATATTATAGGTGTTTATATGTTGGCATGACTTTTTTTTCTATTGGTGATGTAAAATTATACAGAAACAATTTCTCAGAAGTTGAAATTTTCAATTGACATCTTTGTTGGTTATTATGATCAAATTGATTACCTTAATCACTAGTTACCATTTAAGTCCATTTTGAGCTCACAATGACTAGGTTTTCTAACTTAGTTTGGTTCTCCATTATTTTTTGTATTGTATGTCAAGCATGTGGATATAGTATTGCTTGCCTTTTTTGAATTGCAAATAAATTTTGATGTTATATGTTACAACTATGAATCTTGCTTGCAAGAAATTGGGTCTTGAGGAATGCATAATGGTGTATTGCATCTTGGATCATTTTCTAGGATATGCATTCTTGTTGGTAGTAAGCATAATGTAATTTTGTGAAATGCAATAGGATCTATTATATTTGTATTTGTCAATTTTTCCTGAAGCCTTTAATCATAGGGTTGGAGATTTTATGGGAAGTCAAACAGTAGTTGCAATTGTACAGTGAAATTGAATGTGGCATCATGTTCATCACACATGGGCTTGGTATTATGAATTAGATAAGTTACATTTGATATGGAGCTTTCTTTCTAAGTTGTCGTACTGCGATGTTTTCAAGTAACATAGTAAATGGTTTAAATATCTTCTTAGGACTTGTAATAAAGTTGAACATGAGCTAGCAATATCAAATGAGTCTTTGTCTTAATCTATTTGTTGCACTTCTAATTTCTCTATAGTTTTTAGTTCTTCATGAAATTAGTCTCAACATGTATTAATTGATTCTTTCCTTACTTGAAAAATTCCCGCCATACCCATCTCATCTCATTATATGGATTAAACCTGAAAATTGTCATCTAATGGAAGTTCTCTTGATTTCTTATTTCACACAATGTAAGTGTATGTCTTCACTTTTTATGTGATGTCTTGTTCATAATATATACATGTCAAATGTTAACTAAAGTATATGATCATATATGTTGATTGTTTCAGATAGATGAGCATATTACTTTAGTAGAGAGTTCTAATCTAGTACCAAACAATATACTAGCAAAGAGGTCTAATCTAGTACCAAATTAAGAAATGATTTAGGTTAAAGGAGCAAGTTCATTCATAAGTAATATTTGGAATCACTTCAACAAGTTTAATCAATAGATAAAGAAGAGAAGGATGAGTGTAAGTATTGTCATAAGATATTGGTCAAGAGATCCAAAGGTGGAACATCTTATTTGAAGAAAAACATATGGAGTTGTGTAACAGAAAGAAGATAGATAAATCAAACATTTTTTACCCTTAGCCTAATAAGAGGAAAGAATGAAATGATTGCCACAAGTTATGACATAAAAATCAAATTTTTTGCTAGCTAAGATGATCATTGGTGAATTAACTCTAACAAAATCTCATGTTGATGATGGTGAATCAACAAATTGAACAGTGTTTAAGCATTAAGTTGTGATTTGGTTGAGGATATAAACATTATATTATGATTTCATTAATAATTTAAATATTATGTTGTGATTTGGATGAGCATTTGAACTTGATATTGTGATTTTGTTAAGAATTTGAACATTATATTATGATTTCGAAATTGATGATTTGAACATTATATTGTAAGTTGGTTGATAATTTGTCTAAAAAGATGAACCAATAAATGATGTCTAAAGAGGTAAAGGTTTATAAGTATCAGTACAAATAAAAGATACCCATCATTGAGTAAACAATTGAGAGATTGGGTGTCTAGTGACTCTGAAATTTCTCACCATTTGACAAATCCTCAAACAATTGGATGCTTTTGGAGCTTATTTTGGTATGAGTACTGCTTAGGCTTAAACACTAAATCCTATAAGACCGAGGTTTTAACCTCATATGATTTTTGGGGGTTTTTTGTAATTACTCGTGTATCATTTGATGGTTTTTTTGTTCTCATCAATGAAATATAAATATTTTATTTTATTTTGAAAAACGACATCATAGATAAAGACAGGGGCTTATTTAGAACTTTTGTGAAATATTAAGGTGTAATGCAAACATTTAGTATCATAAACAATGGTAGGTAGTTTTCTTTGTTATGTTTTATAAGATTACATGCTTTACAAAATATACTTTTCTGTTATTTGTGGTAAATGTGTATATTAATGGATCATTATTTTCTCTATCTAGTTATAAATTTTTGTATTAGGTATCTATTACCCATAACAAAGTAAAGTGTACCTTTCGTTAGCAAGTAATATAGTAGTATCCGTAAAGGAAATGGTATGAATTAGAAAACCTAAAACTACTAACTTGTAAATAAATAAAAGAAAGGATTTTATGGATTTTGATTAAAGTAACTGAAATAAAATAAAACCTAACTGGGTAGATAAGAGAATAAGTGGTAAGACCATTGACCAAAAGAGAATTCCATATAATATCAAAATTTAGACAATTACTTCCCTTATTATGAATTTTATTTTATGATTTAATTAACTTAGAATGGATATGTTAAATTGGACTGACAGGTTCTTCTATATATTGAAACTACATTCTCTTTACTCTTGGGGTATAACCATCTACTTTTTAGTATGTTGAACTGTATCTATACCAATCTAACACCCTTATAAATACACTAAGATCTATAAGATCCATTGAAGGTTTCATCTTAACACCAAAAACATTACGTAGATCTCTGTCAAGTATCTTGTTTAGCTCATATTACTTAACCTACGGTCCATTCATAAGTAGGCTCTCTTGAGCAAATGGAGTGTCTAAACAATAGTGTCTAAAAGTTGCCTAAAAATTAGGATATTTGATATTTATATATGTTTTCATACCCTTCGACACATATCCTATGTCCTGGATCTATCAATGTCTTTTTGGAAGAGATAAAGTCTTTGGCATGCCCGTGTCCCTAGGCCATGAATCTTCTTATTTATTTTGAAATTAATGCATGATTTCTACCACAATCGTGTCCCCATCTTATGGATCATATTATTTCTTTTGTAATTAGCATACGATTTTAGCATAGCTACGGCTTATGACTTATTACGCAATAAAATTTCTCCAATTTCACAGTAATCTCTCTTCAGCCCCTATCCTAGGTCATGTCTCTTATTTTACTTAATCCATACAAGACATGAGTTGGAATATGGGCATAGATAAGAACACAAACGCCAATCTATGTTCCTTTAAGAATTATAATTTTCTTCATATTTTTTCATAAAATAGCCTATAAATCTTAAATAATTTCATCCTATAGTTAATTTATTATAATTATATGAAAATAAATCTAAGTTAAGTAAAATAAGGTAATTTGACATGAAAATGAAGCAAAATACTTTTAAAAAGATGTCCATTTTCATGCACATTAAATATTCCTATGCTTACGCTTTTGATCGTCCTCAAGGAAATCAATTTCAATCAATTTTTAACTTAAATAGGTGACAATTTTAAGGAAACAAAACAAATATATTAGAGAATCAAGGTTATCCATCATCTACTCAATTACATTATTCATCAACTAGAAAGGCATTCAAGTACTTGCATTCAATTTTTATTCAATTTAATTTATTCTAACAAACCTTTCAAATAATAACTTAATCCGTATAATTTAGTCTCTAACTTAGAAAAGCCACCCTGTTTGAAAATGTATCATTTCATTTGTCTATCTAAAAGGTTAGAGTTACTGTTTTTCTTCCCTCTAAAAGTTACTTTGATATTTTAAATTGATGTTCTTGGTTTTTGATAATTGAATTTATTTTTGTAGGAAAATTTTAAGGTGACGAAATAAGCTTCCTAAGATTAAGACTATCAATTTTATTTGGAAAGTAAGATTGTTAGTTTCTTCTCTTTCTATTATTCATAATTATTTCGTTTTTAGATTATAATGCATATTTAATTTACTACTATTTATGTCTTTGTTAATATTTCATAATATATTTTAATTTTGTGTATTTTTTGAATGATTTAAGGTTCAATACACTTTATTCCTTTGTGTTTCCTCATATTGATCTTTTATTAACATGTACCACAAGTTTGTAATAGAATTAATTGACCAATGCTATTGTCCAAGCCATTAACTGGTTCGTTTTTTTTTCTAACAAATGTTTTAGGTTATTTTAAGTATAAATAGATTACATATGAATAATGGGAGTGCTTGTATAATTACTACAATGCTACTTTTTAATTTGTATAATTACTACAATTAGGAAATTTGCTTGTATAATTTGAAACAATGAATCTAATTTAGATTCATACGACTAGTCAACTATGTCATTTGGTCTTATACTTAATTTTTTATGAAGTTAATGAATTAATATTGTATACATATACAGGTAGGTTGTAGTTGTTTGTTTCATGATTTTACACCTTCCTATTTATAAGTCTAACCTCTCTCTTTTTTATGTAGGGAGTTGAAGTATTTCCTGAATCGTATCGATATTAAGATAATAACAATTCTGCCTTAGGTGAGATACTCTTATTATATATTGTTATTAAGTTGAATTATAGAGATCGGATAACACTTTAAGTTAAGTATGTATGCCTAGTTATGAATAAAACAACTATGGAATTTACATGTATTGTGTGTTAAAATTGTGGTATAAGAAATGACATCCTAGATCATTTGTTATAGTAGGTTCATATTTATATGTCATATGGACCATTTATGTCTATCTTTTATAATAGTAGATTCAGAAGCACTTATGTAATCGTGTGATGTTAAGTGAATTTAATTACTTGCACCATCCATGTCTATCTTTTATAACCAAAATTCAGATAAAATCACTTACGTAATCGTATGATGTTAAGTGAATTTAATTACTTGCACCATCTATGTCTATCTTTTATGACCAAAATTTAGATAAAATCACATCAACAAACTTGTGGATTATAAATTTCATATTTTAGGAAAGGATTTTGCTCTTGTAGATATTATTGGTAATTATGTTAGTAAAAAAATGTATCAGCTGCATGCTTATGCTTATGTTTAGTAAAAATATTATAATGCATTATGCATAGATTATAGTATACTTTGTCCGTTAGTAAATATATTCTGTCGGTAAAGTTATGCTTATGTTTAGTAAAAATATTATAATGCATTATGCTTAGATTATAGTATACTTTGTCCGTTAGTAAATATATTCCGTCGGTAAAGTTACCGACGGACTTAAAAATTTTGTTGCTATATTTAGCGACAAGAAAAAAATTGTTCGTCGATAAATTATCGACGGAATATTTTTATTTCATCGCTAAAGATTGCCGACATTTGTTTCTCCTACAACTCGTGCAATCGATAATTTTTGTCGACAATACAAAAAACCTTCACATTCTGTCAGTAAGTTCTGTTGCTAAATACCCATTTTCTTGTAGCGAAAGGATTTGGCTAAGTTAGCGAAAATTTATTGAGAAAATTGAGCCCTTATTGGGCCTATGATAAGGAAGCTTAATAAAAATTAACGTACTCAGTGCACAAGACTTCCCGCTTTGTGAGGGTTTGAGGGAGGGTCATCAATGTACCTAGCCTTCCTTTTGTAATTTTTACGAAGATGTTGTTTCTATGATTTGAACCTATGACCTTATGGTCACAAAGGAGCAACTTTTACCAATTGGGGAAGCCTAATAAGATTACTATAAATAGCTGCTAAAGTCTCCTACAGTATGCTTAAGTAAGTTTGTAAATCTATAGTTCTCTAACTCATTGGGAGGCCTGTGTATTAAGAAAAGTGCAAAAAGACATTCATAACATAAAGTTATACAACTTTCATAAAGGTTCATCAAAAGTTTTAACAGCTTTTTCATTTCCCAAACTTGTTCAAAGGATCCAACAACTTATTCGATTAGTTTAACATCTTGTTCATTGAGCAACCGATATCAAAACAGATCATTTCTCGCATTTTATCAGTTGATACAAGTTTATGATTGATCCTGATCTAATGAGTAAAACTTGTGTTATGTCTAACAAAGGTCTTTTGCAGTCGGGTCAGCTTTTGAAAGAAATTAAGTTCCTTCGGAATTTGATACATTATCAAAGGGAATAGTTTAACAACCAAAAATCATGAGGGAATAGTTTAAATATTGGTATATACTGACTGATTCTCACAACAGGAAATTAAAATGGTCATCAAAATTATGGATAAATAACAGATTCATGAAAGTAATAATACATGAGACGAGGATGTGATCTAAGGGCACTTGGGTCCTCCACGCTTGGTCTTCCAATTGTTGTAGCAAGGGCATACACCCTTGTTACCGTAGTAGCCTGGAGGTACACATAGGCACTTTGTGCAACATTTCTGACAGAAGAACATGCATGGCTTGTGATATTGTGTCTGGCTGCACCTTCTCGTGCATTGTGATGGGCACTCTGTTCCAGTTCCACCACATCAACATTCCAATTAAGAACTAATAACTATACTGCTTTTTTTTATATCAAAATTATAAGTCTTAAACATGAAAATTCAACAATTGCTTTGATGGGAGAAAAAAAGTTCAAAGGAAAACGAAAGAAAGAAGGAATCCAGACATTTTTACTTGCACAAATTTTCTTTGGAATTATTTTATGTAAGAAAATAGTATCCAAACAAAAGTTTCGATACTACTTGCATCCTGCTTAAAAGTGAAAATTCTGGCAAGAAAAGCTTGGCAGAGAAACAGAAAGTCTACATTAACCTGTGAAGCCAGATACCAACCAAGATTCTCTGTCCAGTTTTTATGGTGTCTTATCGTGTTCAGTGAATTTCAGCCATTTATTTATGCGGATCCCACATAAATAAACGTGGGACCCGTATAAATGAATGACTGAGATTTACTGGACACAATAAGACACCATAAAATTGGACAGAGGAATTGGACTCGCCAGATACTGAAACTGGGTCACATAAATAATGTGTAAAAAGATACGATCACTACTTACGATAGCTCTTTAAACTCCCGGATCCATTGTTACCCTGAAACGTTTCAAAATTTATGTCAGAAAATGAGGCACGACGAGCAGAATTATATGCAAAACAAGAGCATCACGTGACAAAGACAAAGACAAATGGACTGAACAAGCAGCGAGAAAGTTGAAAAAAGACTTACACCGTCTAGGTGATACTTGGTTTCTCCTGCCATAACCTGAAAAGCACGATGATGAACAAACAGTCATAAACTTGGTAGATGGAAGCGAATTGTGTGAACTGAGTTCATTAAAGGAATGGAGAAGGTAGTGTAAGTGGTACCTTGGTTGCAACCATAGAAAAGCCAAGGATTGCTAGAAACAAATAGCAGACAAGCTTAGCCATTACCATTTCTACCAGGAAAATCAGTAAGCTCCCAGGACCTAGGAAACAGAGAGGGAGGATGGGAGCTTTTTGCTTGCTTCTTAGTGCTGGTTGCTAATGTAGTGTTGGCTATAAATAGAAACCTTTGAGGGGCCAAGTTGGCCATTGGAATCGCTTTTACTTTATATGTCATATATCACTAAAAAGTAATAAAAGAAAAAACCGAATTGCTCCTGTCCAAACCAAACATCCCATTACATCCCCAAGTTTTTTTTATTCCCATACATCCCATTAACCTTCTGCCTCCACCAACTCTTCACCTGCAACTTCAAGTCGTGAACCATAGTCCTAGCTCATTTAATTCCCCAGCAGCCAGTAATCGATCCACAAGTGGTTCATGTTCAGTTCTAATTAGTGAAGCATTATTGAGTAAAATTATATAGTAGAAATATAGAGCGGACATCAAGGTAACTCCGCTTCTTAAATCTTAATACGTAAAATTCTAACATATTGTCTGTACTGTTTGGACTTGTGTTAGCTAAGATCCAGTTCTTTAATTGGAAGGATTATTTTAATGGCTACGCGCTGCCACAGCTTAAATGGGTCATAGAACGCTTTTCAGTTCTCCTCGCTTCTCAGCCGGGAAAGAAAGTTGCAGAGAATGACTTTTTGTAATGGGGAAAGAGGTACAAATATATATCTCCATGAATATTACTAATGGTGCAAAATGATAGAATTCTGTTTTTTCTTTAACATGGCAAGCAACACCTATCCATCCAGGTAACGAATCACAGTTTTTTGCACCAATTAATGTGTTAATTAAGAACTTTAAGAACCAACTAAAAGAATGTAGAACAAACAGATTGTAGGAATGTAGGGTACATAAGTAACTGCAGAAACACAACCTGTGGTCTGTAGGTCGTTGCCATGGTCACATGGGGGTTAGTTATGTGGGTAGGGCCTAAATAGCAGGAAACCATGCAATTTGGATCACATTTATGATGCAGACTAATAAAGTGGAAGCAAAATAAAAACTAGACAAGGAATTATTCTCTAGTCTAACACACCAACCGAAAACTGTCCTCCACCCATGATAGAATTATCTATTGTATCAGGAATTCGTCTAGGAGAGGTGGCAAGATCACAGGATGAAAGGCCATAGAGGGATTGCTTCAAGCAGAGTATGGGATTGGAACTTGAAAGATGATAAAGAGGTCATAATTGAATGGGAAATTGGAGAGGAGCCATGTGCACCCGTCTGAAGCAAGCAAACCAAGCACATGCGTGACCCAATCAAAAAATGGACCTAAACGACACAAATGCGTAAATATCGCGGTTTGCTCATCACTCTTCTCCATTTAATGTTCGTCTCAAACCGTTTTATATCCACTTGGTATGGCTAACTTAACACTGGCCACGAATGTCTACACTTATACAGTGTAAGATGCTCTTGCATAATTGTAGACGTTGTACGGGTCTTGAATCATTTGTGTACCTTAGTTATTGCTTTGCCTGAAATAAGTCTGTCTGCAGAAATTTTAAGTATATAGTTGGGGTAATTCTGTCAGGACCTTTCTTCGAAAAGCTAGGAATATGTCAAATGAGGAATTAGTTGGGGGCGAGGGACTTAATAGAATCAGCGGCTCAACTCCTTTCTGCTGTTGCAAGTTGTGCAGGATTTCGAAGTCTGTCCACTGTCCTCTTTCAAAGAGCATTTCAACTACTTCTTATTAAGAATCTACCGACATGTGCATTGGCACTTGTCCTTCTGATTTTTGGGTTTTGATCAAACATTCTATGCCTTTTCTCGATCTTGTTTACATGGTTTAAAAGAAGGAACGAAATAAATCAATAATTGAGAATTCGATCGCTGGTAAGTTTTTATATACTTTATACAGGCTTTTGATTGATGGGTTAGAGGCACTTTGTTCCTCTCATAGGATGGAGTTGGTATCATGCAGCCTGCTGATATTGATAGCCTTAAACCATAATAATGGACTACCAAGGGAATGGTATTTGGATAAGCTTATTATTTATCATGTCTTTCTCTTCAAATCCAGTATGGAAGAAATTAGCAGGATGGATCGACCAGAGGGACATTGCCATCTGACATGTCCTTTTCATTATTGAAGGTCGCAAGAAAGATTCCAAACATGTTTAGTCATTAGTGCCTCATATATCACACAACAGTCAGCTGGAAAATTAAGAATTTCCCACCTTCTTAATTACTAATGTCAACACGTTCACCACTTAATGATTCTACTGGCAGACCATTCAATTAATTGCTTCATAATTGAAGAAGAGATCCATATATATTAAAGAATGATGGTCCATTGCATTTTCCCTTCAGATTCTAGACAAAAACATATTCACCTGCAAATTAAATCACAATGATACTGCATTTTTGGATCTTGATGCCCATGGATTTGATGAAGAACATGCATGGAACTTTTAATACAAGACATTGGACAAGGGATAACTGTTAAACCCCTGAGTTTGGGTGTTGGCGATAGACTTCAGTTAAAGTTCGAGTCCCAAAGGTGACCTTTGTATCAATAACCAAAGTGAAAGTTCTTAAGAGCCTCAAGTCCTGAATTGAGTGTTTCTTTTAAGAATTCTCCCTGACTTTGCTGATGTGAGTGCAAAATACATGAAAACCAATTAATATTTAATTGAATACAATATGTGTTTAATTTTAAATCATTGACATACTTGTTGATTTATTTGGAACATATAACTAATACTAATTAGATGCCCAATTTTAATTGAAATATGTGATCGGTAAATCATGTTTAACGTCAAAATTTTATCTACTATGCAATACAAAAAATGGTAACTACATATATATGTATATGAGTAACGTACAGGTCACTAATTTGATATGCCAATCTGATCTAAACGATAGACGAAGGACTTCTCTAATGCAAACAGTCAGTCTACTGATGGTAATGACGGAAGTAGATGCCCCAAATTTTGTGATGTTAGTAGGTTTAGAGAGCCATTAGAATTTGGAGCAGAGTGGTAGACTTCTGAGATTGAGAAATACGTAGCAGGTGTATGTAAACGTCAAAGACTTAATAGAGTGAACAATAGCATGTGAAGCAGTAAATAGGGACATGTTGGATCCGAAACAGACCATGTGAAACTGTAGAAGTTACAGTTAATGAGTTACAGCGTCACTTGAAAACATGGACTTTACAGTTTACACCAATAACTACTGCTGTGGCAATGTCATTACACATTAATAATATTAAAAGCTTTTGAACTTCCTCGTACTTTCCAAGTTGGATATCATAACCAATGGAGGGCCTGGTAACATATTCATTCTGTAATCTCTTCTAAGCCCATAAGAAAAAATTGCACTTTGACAAGAATAATAATCCATGGGAAGGTCTAATATTCCTTTTAAGTTAACCACACAGAAAGGGCTCTCACCTGACTCCTTTCGCCGTTTCTTTTCCCGGCCGAAGGAGAGTCGATTGCTGTTCAGGGTGTGAGGCAACTGTGGTCTAATCCAATCCACAAGCGTAGCCGCCCTATAACATTTAAAGGTCTCCTTGTAATCACAACCTCTTAATGTTCATAGCCCCTTTCATTGCAAACTCCATTATTTCTGACGACAATTCCTTGAAATAGCTTAAAATTATAGTGATTCTGCTTTTTTTAGTCTCAAGCAAAGGGACATATCTATATTTCTTTCGTGTTCTCAATAATGGAAGGTCCCCTCAATATATCAACACGATCAGGTTGGCTAACAAACCCTGTCGATTGACGGTCCTATTGGACCTAATCTGGATATTTTTAAATCATGAACATGTATAGGCTTAGAAGAATGGTTACCACTCAACTTGCTTAACCCAAGTCAAGAATACTTTTTGTTTGCACCGGGAGGAAAAATTGTAAGATATATATATATATATATATATATAAAATCATTGAGTGAGATAGAATAACTGCAACATCGGTCTTGCTAAGTTGAATAAAAGTTTATATAACGTCCAAGAAACAAATAAGAACATGTAATTTTGCAAGTTGTACGGTTTTCAAACGATTGGTATAAATTAGTATTGGAAAATTAAACTAATTAGTAATTTTTTATTAGAGGTCATGACTATATAAGTTTATAAATAGTATGACCTTTGTATTTCTTATAATAAATTATATATATATATATCTAATGCTTAGAATATAATGTACCTTTTTTCTGAAAGTCTCATTTAATTATTATAAATAGTTTTGATGTACTAATAAGGTGGAAGTCAGAAAATACAAAATATAAAAATTCTACAGTTCTACTACTAGTAGTAGTATATTTTCAAAAACACTTTTCTCAATCTATTTTTATCTTAATTTCCTACTACATTCTGTTGGTACAAACAAATTTTAGAATTAGGGTATTTTTCAGCACTCATGCTTAATTTTGGTTAGTGCCACCATGTCATTCTCCATTTATGCAAATCAAATCTCATATTTGATAAAGAACACTATGATTTTGGAGTTCGCAAATGGTAATAATATTCATCTTATAAAAGAAGTGGAATGTTGTGGAGAGTGTGGTGGCATTGTCGTCTGTACCTCAAATTAATTTCTAAATTCTTGCAATTAAATAAGTACAATAAGGGGAAGTAGGAGTTGATTCCACAACGAATTTGTATTTGACAATTGTTACGAAAGAAAATAATTAAGAGAGGGGTTTGTAAAATTTAGTGATAAAGAAAATAATAAAATGAAAGTTGTCAATAAATCGAACCTTAATTTATTGTTACATCCACCCTTGCAACTATGATTAATTATTGGCACAACGAATTCTTTCATTAATCATATACTTGATGTGATACTAACTAATGGTCTTTCTTTAGGATTAGTTAATTGAAAATACATAATTTAATTAACCCTTATTACTTAACAACCTTAAATACAATCCAAAATTTAATTAAACAATAACGTTAAGAAAAGGAAGACTATAGAAGTAAGATAATATAACATTCGCGGTTGCATTTAATCTAGTGGAATACTTATCCTAGATTTTACAATATTTTGTTAGTCCAAATTTACTTGATTCACCTTTATTTATTATTGATATTTCTCCTTCATTTAAATTTTCAAATTTGAATTAAACCCCAATCTGTTTTCCATTCAAATAGCATCTTCAAACCTTACCTTGCAAAAATAAACAAAATACTAATATTTTAAAAACTGGTTCGGAAGTTAAACGGATAAGATAAGAGGTTTAAAGTTTAAAAGATTTAACTAGTATTAGATCGTTACAACCCAATGGGTTGGCGTAGGTAACCCAATGGGTTGGCGTAGGTGGTACATGCCTTCGTCGCTTAACCAAGTGGTTGAGGGTTCGAATCCCACCCTTGAGAATGCAGCAAGCTCCTAGGCCAGCTGTAGCCCTCCCATATTGGAGATGTTCCCGCAGCGAAGGGATTAGTCACTGATTCCGTCGGTGGATACCC
>JANIPN010000006.1:57208990-57231652 GCA_027478595.1 Erythroxylum anguifugum
GACCTTCACCAATGGAATCACCCTGTTCCTCAGCTGCTTGACCCGAGATCCTATAATCTGTACTGACTCCTCAACATAACTCAGATCACTGGCTACCTCTATCTCCTGAGCCGGAATCACATGCGTCGGGTAAGAACGGTATCGTCGGAGCATACTGACATGAAACACGTCATGCATCTGGGACAACTCACTCGGTAAGTTTCGTCTAAAAGACGGTACATAAAATGTGTCTCGTAAAACTAATACAAACCCCGTATCGAGGTTTAATCCTACATCTCCTACATATAAAACATCTACCTCCTCATTGTTGCTGACCATCAACTTCTCATCTCCTTTAGTCAGCCTTCTCCTGGATTTGAACCCTTACATTATAGAAGCAACATGGTTAGAAACTCCACTATCTAACCACCAAGAACTTGATGTGGTTATAGCTACATTGGATTCATGAATCATATAGGCCGAGGAGTTACCTGATAGTTCCTGCTTAATCTTCCACAGCTTGTACTTCTCACAATCAGTCTTCCTATGCCCCTTCTTCTTATAGAAGAAGCACCTCATACCTTTTAGGTCATGTGGCCCCTTAGCAATGTTGGACTGTCCAGTCTGAATCTTTGAAGGGGGATTAGGTTTCTTACCCTTACCCTTAGGCTGTTGGGACTTAGCCTTCCCTTTATTACCTTTGGCAGTTGCAAACATAGTTGTATGAGGAGAACTCTTAATCTTCTCCTCCGCTGCAGTACACAAAAAAATCAAGGCATTGATGTCCTAGGTCTCATCTTGAGAGATGTAGGAGGTAGCCAACATCTCAAACTCATAAGGGAGAGTATTTAGTGCCTGATGCACTATGAGATTATCAGGAATTGGTACATCAAGTGCCTTCAGCCTAGTCTAAAGGTGTACCATCCTGATAATGTAATCTCAAACGCCTCCTTCTCCCGTACACTTTATGGAGAATAGTTCCTTAATCCAGGTGCTCTGCTCCGCATGAGAAGACAGCTTGTATCTCTGGGAAATGTTATCCATAAACTCCTTTGCTATGGTCGTATCCGGTAATCCACTCAGCAGATGATTTGAGATCGACCTCTTGATGGTCAAATGGCACATCCTATTTAATCGCTCCCAAATCGTCATAGCTACTTTATCAGCTTCTGAGCTGATATCTATAAGTGGAGAAGGTCTCTCGATGTGCATCACCATACTAACGTCAGCTATCTCCACTGCAAACTCTACATCCTTCTTCCATTTCTTGAAATTGAAACCATTTAAGGTCTCAATTGTGACAGCATTGTTGTTTACAGAAAAGGTGATTGTTTACAGAAAAGGTGACTATAAAATAGAAAAGACAATGTAAAGATCATTACAAATGCAGGATGACAATGATACCTAAAGCATTAAAGCAGTATCTCTATTGAGAATCTGATCACACATATTATGAAGCACCTTTGGGTTGAATACATAATATATGTAATTAGACCCCCCATATAAAAGCTATCAGAATACAAACCATCAACTCTCATGACACTATCACCTTTGGGTAAATAGATCATTTAAGCAACGATTTTCCTCCATCTAATGCCTTTATGAACATCTTAAAACCCTATATAAGGCCAACACTTTTGGACATAATAACTAAATATAAGGCCAGAGACATCCCCTAACATGTAAGCAGAACAATCTAAAATACTTACTTGAAAGGCCACTTTGGTGACTACATTCTCATCAGTACCCTAGAAATTCCACAAATACAAGGGATGCATCTTTATGTCATCCTCACATTCTATATGGGCATAATATATGTGAAAATCGATTATAACTGTAAATACTAGATTTACAATTAAATAATCACATAATAATACTAAAAACATCGTCTTTAAACTTTATTTGAAACTTTTATATAAAAAAACTCAATGAGAGTGACTATTGTACTTTTTTGAAAACCGAACCTACCGCACGAGACATAAAACTTTAAATATCTCCCTTATGTGCAGTTCAGAGTACGAAAATGCACTTAAAAGTAGCTTAAAAAAGCTTTAAAACTTTTTCGGAATCTAATTACCAACGTACTAAATCCCGAAAATTGAAAAAATCACTTAAAAAATTCTTCGACCCGGAAACTAAACCAAAAGGACCCGGGATAACTTTACGGGAATTCTGAAATTTTCCTTTTCTTTTGTTAACGTCAGCATGACATCAGCGCAGCACTGTGCACTAACGTCAGCAAGCGTGAACGTGCGCGTGCGCGTGAGTGAGGATGCCTGCCAGATGCGTCTGGCACTTACGCAACACACGCCCCCCAAGCGCACACGCTTGTTTATTGTATGGCACTTGTGTTACACGCGCTGCCACGTGTCTTAATCCTTGCCATCTACGTGTCGATACCGATGCTGGCGTGTGCGTTTACTCTTGTGGGAGAGCGTGCCGCGTGAGGCATGTGCATCCCTCAACCCGTGGAGCCACTTGGCGGCACGTGATTGGCGCGTGCGTTGTACTGTAGCACCGCCGCATGTGCTTGACGATGCATCACCCTCCGACCGGGAGGGCAATTTCCGGTTACCTGGGATCTAATTTTTTTGCTCTTTTTGGCCCATTTTTCATAGCTAGCTTTATGTATTCCACTTTTACGTAATCATATACACAAAAAAAAACTGAAAAACGAATCAAAAACTGATCAAAACCATAATGAATGGAAACCGAAAACTTTCGTTTCTGGCAACCCAATTACGTAACCGCTTTGATACCACTGTAACACGTAGGATAGACCTTATTACATGTCCTGGATCGTTCATGAAAGGGTTAAAAACGAAGAAAATGCGAAATACCTAATTTCGGTATGGGTCCGGTTTACACTAATCGGGATTTATTTTCCTCTCAGACATCAACTCATTAAAATAGATAATTTATTGGGCCATTTTATTACTTTTGTTTGTATCAAATTACGTAACTTGACCGATAAGTTATTAAAAAAATTGAAAATACAATTAAAAGTTGTCCAATATTATAGAGAAAGACAAAATTATCCAATATTATAATCACGACAACAGGAGACCAAAGCATATGAACCCCGGAACTTATGTTTCGAACCTCGGAACTTATGTTTCGAGTTGATAGCCATATGTTTCACTAACCACATTCAGTACAGCTTTTAGTAGGGTCGACTTGTTTTCTCCCGTTGGAAACATGCTTGTTTTCTTTTTTATTCTTTGTTGATAATTAACATCTACTTCCTAAAGCGTTCATGTCAAAAAGGGAACATACATTAGTGAGCTAGTTGAGTGCAAGATTTCTCTGTCAACCCAAAAACATTTTTTAAAAAAGACTTGAGAATTATTATTTAAAAAGATTTTATGATTATTATAATTTATATAGATTAAATTATGTCTATATATGAATAAATAATTAAATTTAGTTTAGAATACGAACCGTTAAATATGCTGTGAGATTATTTTGGCTACATCAATAAGCGAAGCGAATGTGTACTGGGAGTTTGTGTATCCTGACAACTCAAATCTTCAGAGAACTTAATTAGTGACGCTGCTGATATCACGACAATTTTATAAGTCGATTGATAAAATGTTAGCTGCAAAAGAAGGGGGAGTTCATCAATATGCTTGAATTAAGTAATAATAATTGTGTTCGACAATATTATAGCAATCAGCTACTTTATCTGACTATATGGCATAGTAGACACAGTTGTCTGCAATTTTTGCTTGACATTGGCCAGAACTGACAGAAAATTGACGAGCTGAACTGCTCACCATATCTTCCCAACTGACTATATTTCAAAACACCGAACAAAAAGAACGCGGCACTTTTGGTGGATACTGCATAGTGGGGCGCACGAGCTCTTCAAAACTATAAAGAAAAATGAAATAATGAACAACCTGCATATGGCCTACTCTACACAATCTGGTTGCAGGAACGACTCTTGTAAGTAAGTGTTGGGAGTTATAAAAAAGAGCGTTACATCCAAGATGAATTCACATCCACCAGTCTAGGATGTAGAATTGAATAAGTTAGTTGGTCCTCCCGCAGGTCCCGGAACAAAACTTTAATCTCTAACTGCACTGGCATACATGATCTCACTTGCTACACGTATTTACTTCATGTTAAAAAACCACATTGCCACCTCAAAATCAATCCAATCCTCACTCGCTCCCTAACTTTGGCGTGAGTAGAAGGCATTGTAGGGTACTTGGCAATTACTCCTTCAATCCGTATTTTGGTTTCTTCGGTGGGTCCTAGAAGGGAATCCTCGTCAAAATTCTTCTCCTAAGATACTGCTTGTGACAGTCGGTTGCTAAAAATGTTATTGATCATCTGAAGTAATTACACGGCTCTAGCAAGTTGAGCGTCTAAGTCGATTTATCAACACTATATTCGTTTGATCCATTAATGTTCAAGGTCTTTGTCATTTGAGCTACAAGGATAGAATCCTACAAGATTACATATATCCATGACGATCTGCGGCTTTTCATAAATGGAGTTTGTTTCATATTAAATAAAACTGAGAGGAATTATTTAAATATGGAAACGATTTGAGAGCAGAATATGTCAAAACATTTATTTTTTTATTATATTATAAGGCCCTCAATTCATGGAGGAACATCATTACAGCATTTTCCTTTGATTTAGATACTATATAAGAGGACATAAACACACACGTGTCTTTACCAGGAAGTCTTCAAATTTTAGGTAGGTTTTTGGCTTAGACTAATTGCATGGGTGAATATAGAGGAAGCTCAAGGAGTAATGCGGAGTTTGATCTTTGATCCCTTGGAACGGACAGACTTGTATTTAACCAATAGAAACCGACAAGTAACGTCACATGATTCAAGTCATTTATTTACTTTCTCATTAAAGTTCAGAATCATAATATTGTCGAGGAATTATGGTCTGGTCATCTTTCTAAAACTTGACTACAAAAGTTTATGAGCTACATGTACAGGTGCTTGTCTTGGGAGGGAAAGTTAAAAAGTGGTCCCAGGAAACACAAACATTGTTCTTGCCAAGGTCGCGAGCAACCAACGTAACAGACTACAAAGGGACAAACAGAGACCACATATTTCTCAGGGATGTAAGAGCTCCCAGGGACCTGCTTCTTAAAGGCCAGCGACCTCATGGCCCTGCTATCTTTACCATTCTGCTAAAAGAGAAACGACAAAAAAATTAGTTATCATTTGCTTACGATTTTTACCAACTGGGCCATGCAATGCAAGTCCGTCAGTATAGTCAGGAAAAAGAAACCACGGTTTATACCAGGAGCTGGAGCTCACAGTCTGAGAAACCAGAGCACTTCGAGCATTCATTGTATCTACCCTTCGTCGTAAAAGTGTGCAGCTGTATCTCTCTTCTACACCACAAACTTGTATTGGCAGAGTAGGTATCTTCGTTCAAATACTAGGCTTTCTATGGACTACATTTCAAGTTGCCATTTTCCTGCTAAAATTTGTTGTCTGGCTGTTGGAAAAATCATACCTAATCATTTTAACGTGCAACTGTTTTGCCAGTTATCCGTGAACCATCTTCAACTTTACTTTCCACTTCAACCGTAAGACATTTTTTGCCAAACTCTTTCAGATTTCAATGTCTACATCTAATCATATCACTTGCATTTCAGCTAGAAATATACTCCAGGGCGAGCTATGATTTGTGCACAGTCTGAAGTTTATAGATCATTCAAGCAATTGAAGCTAGCTGCTTCTCTACATAATTATGATACATAACAATTTAATGGAATGAAATAGGTTAGCCATGCTGTTTTATTTCATTTTCTTTTCAACTCAATGTAATGCATAACACAAGTCTTAGTTACGCATCTCGAATCGAATGTGGAAGGGAAAATAAATAAAGAAATGTAAAAAAAATACCGGATTTTGGTTCTATGACTTTAAATGAACTTTCTGAAGCCGAAATGAGCGTTATTCCACAGACAGCTTCACGAGAGTTGCTCACAGAGACGTAATTAATGTCTTTCTGTAACTTTCTTAATACTTAAACCTCTGAATGGGTCAGAGTATCCGTATGTTCACGATTTGCTTAAACAGCTATAAGAGACCTTAACTTTATATTTATAGCATCCATATCAAGTCTCCCTATCACAGGTGTAACATGGGTTCGATTCACACTGACTGGAGTTCATTTTTCTCGTTGGACTTCAGCCCACTAACCTAGATTTTTTATTGGACTACTTTATTTTCTTTATCCGAATCAAACTTGAGTAGCTTAACCGATAAGTTATTTAAAAACATTAAAATGTAATTAATTTTGTCAACCCCATAAGAAAATATCTAACACTCTTGT
This sequence comes from Erythroxylum anguifugum, assembly GCA_027478595.1. Lineage (NCBI taxonomy): Eukaryota > Viridiplantae > Streptophyta > Magnoliopsida > Malpighiales > Erythroxylaceae > Erythroxylum > Erythroxylum anguifugum. The sequence goes on from JANIPN010000006.1 coordinate 57,215,291, forward strand.
CCTTGGATAATAACTAATTATATTAGTTGTTACAAATGTAAAACTAATTTAAAATACAATTCAGGGTCTGTTTGGTTGAGCTTTTATCAGTAGAGCTTTTCTGAGAAGAGCTTTTTTTAAAAGCCAGTTGACTGTTTGGCTGTCGATTAAAAAAACTGCTTTTTTAAAAGAGCTTTATACAGTAGACTGTTTGACAACATAAAATTAAAAAACACTTTTATTAATTTTACTACATTTTATTTTATAATAAAATTATTTATGCTAAATAAAATAATTTTAACTCGTCTAAAATTAAAATCCAAAATGTTAATATACGGTGTTAACAACATTATGAATTAATATACAGTGTAGTGGTAAGCATTCTGGATTTTGAATTCAACTCGTAGAAAACTATTTGAAAAGTTTTACAACTTTAACCAAATTTCCACTTCATCGTCTTCCTCATGATGGAAACAAACCAGTTGCAGTTTTTTTAAACAAAAAACACTTTCTCTGAACTCTCTTCCTTTTAAACGTGCATTAAACAACATCAGTTGAAAGCATTAAAAGAGTTTTTCGTTTTTCTTATGTGAAACTAATTTCACAGTGAAAGCTTTCACCATTGCTATCTCTCATTCATCGTACTACACCACTGATTCTTCTTTTCCGTTATTTCAACGTAAAATGTTGAAAACGATTTCTGTGAAATCGTTTTTCACAGAAAACGTTGACAAATGACAACGCAGATGACGTCTGCGTCAACAACGTAGACGTCTTAACAACGCAGACGCAGACGTTCATCTGCATCGCACAAACAACAATTTTCAGGACAACAAAAAATTAATAGAAGCAGAATCGACCTTAAAAGACGAGAGGATAGGTGAGCAGAGAAAAAACAAAATAGAGAGTCGGCGTTGTGGTTTCAGAAGAGATTCAAGAGAGAACATATTATTTACGTAAGTGACGGAAATAAACATAAAAACAACTTTCTGAAAAAGCTATAATTTAGGCCTTTTGGAAAAGCTCCAAATTTTAGCTTTTGAAAAAGTTGTATTTTGGCTTTTTTAAAAGCTATTTCTAGTTGAAAAGTGCTTTTGAAGTTTGCAGCACTTTTTTTCACTGCAAAAGCTATTTTTATCTCCAAAAGCTGAACCAAACAGGCACTAAGTTGAGTCACTGTATAAGTCTACCATGTTAAAAAACTAGTTGATCCAAAGATAATGAAAGTCCATCATTTCGTCCCACAAGGCTTTCGATACCAAAAATTTTCAAATACATGTGTCATGTTTGACATAGATCTAATACAGTCATGCATATCTAATGCCTCACTTAGATGATTGAGAAAATAAAGTGTGACTAACTATGATGATATCTGTATGATATGAAATGTACCATCTTTCTATTTGTAGGTTTCAATTTCTCTGAACTTTATATTAAATTGTATTAGAGAAGTTGTCTCTCACTGAATGTTAAACCGCATTAAAGAAAACCTGTTTTCTCTAACAAAATGCTAAACAGTATTAGAAAAAACCTTTATGAGATTAAACACTATCTCCTTATATCATGTCAAAATCCATGGATTTACATATTAAACTGTATGTATCCTAATGACATAGGCCCAAGGTATATATATATATATATAGCAGCATGTATGGATGATAACAAAATGAAGATCATCTTTATTAATAACACAAATGGTCATAATAACAAAGAAATATACAAATGTATACTGAGCAAATACAGTGAACCCTAACTAATAGTGTCTAAGGACTTCAATACACTTATACTGTATACATGTGTCTAAAAAACATGCGGGCAAAATCCTTTAGTCGAAGGATCAACAAGCATATCCTTAGTCCTCAAATGCAAAACCTCAATGTCACCTTTCTGTATCAATTCCTTTATGGTCAAATACTCAATCCCCAAATTCTTAGACCCTGTGATGTTCTTATTGTTGTTACTGAACAACACCGTAAATAGATTATCACAATATAATTGAATAAGTCTAACCACTGAATCAACCACAGACAACTCAGAAATTAAGTTTCTGAGCCAAACTGCCTGCATGCATAGTCAAAGAAGTCACCAATGTCTACTTAACACTTTTCCACGATATTGCACCATCTACTATGTGAAGATGTAACCTGAAGTGGACTTTCTATCGTCTGGAAACATAGAAAAATCCATATCTGTATACCTTATACTAGGTTAAGATTGTTGACCTCTCTGAATGTCAAGATATAATCCTCAGTCCCCTTTAAATATCTCAACACTTTTTTAACTGTATTCTAGTGGTCTATTCCTAGGTTAGTCAAATATCTACCCAATAGTCCAATAGCAAATGTAATGTCCAGTACAATACACACCTGGACATACATCAGCCTACCAACCATACTAGAATAACACACATTCTCCATAGCCTCTCTCTCGAAATCATTCTTTGGACATTGTGCCAAAGATAATTTATAACCATAAGAGATAGGTGCTGCAACAATTTACAATAAGCCATATTAAACTTTAAAGCACTCACTTAATGTATGCACTCTGCGAGAGGCCAAAGGAGTGTCAAGATTTGTCCTAAAGAATCTGAATAACTAGGACAAAAGACGCATCACCAAGGTCTTTCATGTCAAAATGCTTGGCCAAAAGTTACTTCACCTCATGCAATATGGTCAAGTCATTTGATGAAAGCAATATATCATCCACATACAATAATAGGAAGATAACTCTACTCCCCTGGCCTTGTAGTACAAGCATTTTTCAACTTTATTTTCCACAAAGCTAAAAGAGGTCACAACCTCATCAAACTTAAGGTACCACTATTTAGAAACTTGTTTCAAACCGTATATCGATTTTCTCAAATTGCAAACCTTTTCAGACTTTTCTTGATCCTGAAATCCTTTAGGTTGATCTATATAGACCTCTTCACAAAGGTCATCATTTAGGAAAGTGATTTTAACATCCATCTGATATAGCTCCATATCATAATGAGCTACTGTTGCTATGATCACTCTTAATGCATCTTTAAAGGATACAGGAGAGAAGGTAACATTAAATTCAACCCTAAGAGAAGGTAACATTAAATTCAACCCTATCTCTATGAGTGAACCCTCTGATAACCAATCGAACTTTAAATTGCTGAAATTTACCCTATGTATCCTTTTTGGTCTTAAACAACCATTTAAAACTGATGGGTTTGTAATTTTGAGGCAAATTAGCTTGCTCCAATACCTTGTTATGTTTCATGAATTGCAGCTCATCATTTATTACATCCCATCACAAATTTACATGGGGTCCAAAAACAGCTTCTGAAAAATTAAATGGATCTGCAACATGTCTAATATCATAGTCTTATTCGCCCAAATAGACTATTATTCAGATGGAATAGCAGGTCATCTTAATCTAGTGGATCTCGATAGCTACATTGGTTTTTGTACCTTAGGAACCTCTGTTTATACTATTCCTATACAGACATGATACTAAGAAGATCCACTAAATCTGATTTTATAAGTGGCAGATACGAAATAACTATAATATTCATCATGTTGTCATCTGAAGGGTAAGAAGGACCACCCTCATTAAAGACATCATATTTCAGAAACTTAGTTATTTGTGATTATACAATTTTAGACTCTCATTCTCTACAGTAGAATATGTAGCCTTTAGGGTGGTTGAGATATCTAACTAAATAGAAAAGAGTAGAAAGAGTATGCAATTTACTTTCATGAGGATTATGCAAGCATACCTCAGCAGGGCAATCCTATACATGAATGTATGCAAGGCTAGGCTTCCACCCTTTTGAGATCTTAAAAGATGTCTTTGACATTGACTTGCTCAAGATTCTGTTAAGTATATACAATGCGTTCTTGATGGCTTTACCCTAAAGATAATCAGGTAGGCTAGTTTTGCTCTGTATTGACCTTATCATGTCTTTTAGGGTGTGATTACGCCTTTCGGCCACATCATTTGCGCTGAGGACTACCTGGCATAGCGAACTAACTCACTATTTCACATATCTAGCAAACTAACCTTTTTCTTATCCAGAAACCCCATGCTTGCTATAATACTCTCCTCTATGGTCAGATATGACAATCTTGATAGACTTTTCCAATTGGTTCTCCACTTCAGCCTTAAAGATCTTGAATTTCTCAAGAACTTCAACCTTTTCTTTAAGTAAGAACACATAACCATAAAGGGAATAATCATTAATAAATGTCAGAAAATATCTCAAATTGCACAAGGTAGCTATATAAGGTCCACTGATATCCGTATGTATGAGATCCAATAAGCCAAATGCTCGAGTTGACTTATTTTTCTTTATTTTGGTTAACTTACCTTTGCAATATTCAACATATGTTTCCAGACCCTCAAAATTTAAAGTTAGGAGAATGTCATCCTTTATCAATCTCTTATCTCTCTCTCTAGAAATGTGGCTTAAGTGTTTATGCCATAACATATATAACTTTTCTTTAATTAGAGGTCTCTTTCGAGTAAATTGTTCAACAATATATGAAGAATCATACATCTCATAGGGGTAAGACATATTCTATAAAATCTATATGACAAGAAGGCAACACCAATTTGTTTTGCATTGAAGGATAACTCTACAACAGAAACATCAATGACAAAATGATAACCTTCTTTGTCTAACACTGATATAAGATTAGATTCTGTCAAAAGGATAGTATATAAAATGTGTCATATAATACAAGAACAAACCCCATATCGAGATTTAAACATACATCCCCTAAATACATTGCACAAACTTCTTCATTGTTGCCAATCATTAGTTTAGCCTCCCTTTTATTTAGCTTTCTCCTATAAATGAACCCCTACATCGTGAAGGCAACATGATTAGATGCTCTACTATTTAGCCACCAAGAACTAGGTGTGGCTATAGTAAAATTAGATTTTTGAATCATATAAGCTAAGGAGTTACCTGACAGTTCTTTTTTTTCTTTCCAAGATTTATATTTCAAGTAATCGGACTTTTTGTGTCCTTTCTTCTTGCAGAAGAAGCACCTCATATTCTTCACATCTTGTGGACCTTTAACAATACTAGACTGACCAGTATGCATATGCGGAGAGAATTTGGGTCTTTTATCTTTAAACCTTTAGGGCTTGACCTTCCCCTTTCCTTTGGTTGATGCAAACAAGGCCATATAAGGAATATTCTTTAACCTCTCCTTTTCTGCAACACAACGGACAATCAAATCATTGATGTTCCAAGCCTCATCCTATGAATTATATGTAGTGACCAGAACACCAAACTTTGGAGGGAGTGTGTTTAAAGATTGTTGCACTATTAAAGCATCAGGAATCGAAATATTCAGTGCCTTCAACTTGCTCTAGAGGTGGACCATTCTAATTATGTATTCTCACAGTCCCCCTTCTCTAGTGTACCTTATAGAGAACAACTCCTTGATCAAAGTATTTATCTCTGTATTAGACAAGATCCTGTATCTTTGGGAGACATTATCCAAGAATTCCTTTGCTATGTTTGTGTCCGAAAGTCCACTAAGCAGATGGTCCAAAATGGATCTCTTAATGGCCAGGTAACACATTCTGTTTAACTGATCCCAGACTGTATATGTTGCTTTATCAGCTTCTGAGATGACGAATATAGGTGGAGATGGCCTATCAACAATCATGGCCATATTAATATCCTCCATCTTTATTGCAATCTCTACACCCTCTTTCCACCTTTTAAAATTGAAACCAATTAGGGTTTCAATGATGACATTGTTATTGTTTACAGAGAAGGTGATTGCAAAATTGACAATGTAAAGATTAGCACAAATACAAGATAACAGTGATACTCAAAACTATAAAATAGTATATGTTCTGAGAATTCGATTACATATATCATGAAACACCTATGGGCTGAATACATAATACATGTAAATTAGACCTTCAAATAAAAGCAATCAGAGTACACACCACTAACTCTCATGACACTACCACTTATAAGTGAATAGATCATTTAAGCAACGACTTTCCTCCATCTAATGTCTTTATGTACATATCAAAATCTCATATAAGGCTAACACCTGTAGGCAGAATAGCCAAACACAAGACCAGAGACATCCCCTAAATATGCAAGCAGAACAATCTAAATACTAACTCAAAAGGTCACAATGGTGATTGCATTATCATCAACACTAAAAAAGATCCACAAACCTAAAGGATACACCTATATGTTATGCTCACATTCTATATAGGCATACAATATGTGACAATGTACCATGGATGCAAATTCTCATTATCATATACTAATAATGAAATCATTATCAATGAACTTTATTTGAGACTTTTGTTCCTACAAAATCTCAATTAGAGTGACTATCATGCAATACCGTACACTAAGCTTACCACATGGGACACAAAAACCTCCTGTATCTCCCTCATGTCAAGGTCGAAATATGAAAATTCACTCAAAATTGGCTTTAGAATGCTTTATTTTCTTTTTCTGGAGTTAAACTTTATTTATTACCAATGTAATAAATCCAGAAAAATTTCAAAACTCGCTTTTTATGAAAATTCCAATTTTTTTTGAGTTTTTCTTACTGACGTTAGACTTCATGTGGAGTTGGAGGGCGCATGTAGTGCACGCTCCACACCTGATGCACCTCTGGATGCATCAGGTGCGTCTGTTGCACCTGCCAAACCTGTATTGACTCGCGTATGCGCCTCATGCGCATAGACGCTTCACTGTCCTAGCGCATGTATTACACAGGCCAGACACGCATCCTTGCCCACACACCACGTGTCTGGATAGATGGTTGGTGCGTGTGCACCACCTCTGGGCAGGCACTATTCATGAGCTGGCGCGTGTATCACACGTGTGACATACGTCCTTCATCTCGCTATAGCACACATTGCTCATTACACACCCTATATCCACGGTCTTTGTGCGTGCATTGTGCACGTGTCGTACACAAGCCCGACGATCTCTCGTACCTCGCTTGAAAATGGCAATTTTCAACGAGTTTCAGGTCATTTTCAACCTATTTTTTATGTTAGCCACATATAGCACATATTCAAACATTTATATGCAAGAAAAAACTGAAAAAAAAAATTGTTTTTCTTCGAAGTTTTTATGGAAAAAAAACCAAAAACATTTTGGTCCATCTGATCACGTAACTGCTCTGATATCACGTGTAGTGCGTAACATGAGTCTTAGTTACACATACTAGATCGAACATGACAGGGAAAAAATGAAGAAATGCTAAAAATAACTGATTTCAGTTCCATGACTTTAGACGACCTTTCCTAAGCCGAAATGAGTGCTATTCTACTGACACCTTCACGAAAGTTGCTCACCGAGATGTAGTTAATGTGTTTCTGTAACTTTCTTAATATGTAAACTTCTGAATGAGTCATAGTATCAGTATGTTCAAGATTTGCTTAACCGACTATTGGAGACCTTAAGCTTATATTTATAGTATTCATATTGAGCCTCCCAATCATAGCTCCAATTTGAGTCTGGTTCATATTGACTGGGGTCCCTTTTTCTCGCTATATTTCAACCTACTAACTCAGATCCTTTATTGAGTCACTTTATTATCTTTATCTAAATTAAACTTGAGTAGCTTAACTGATAAGTTATTTTAAAACGTTAAAATGTAATTAATTATTGTCCATCCCATAGAAAAATATCTTACACTCAAGTCCTCCTTAGTTATCATCCACTAAAATCTTGTATTTGAGTTAGCTTAAGATTGTCAGTCAAGGCAAAGTAATCATAATAGAATCCAAATTATGATCCACAAATCATTATCAATTACCAAAAATAGGCAAAACAACCAAGATTATCAACGTAAAAATGCTAAAAAGGCCTCATCGAGGATTAAGTTAAAATGGATAAATTTTCGAATGCAGCCACGGGGTGATTACTAGAATTTGAAGGGTAAGATCTAAAGGGTAGTTGGCCAAATAACTTCCACAATACTTCATTCTCAATTTCAACCATGACCACAAATCCAAAATTGGAAACCCTGGCAAGTTGCAAGGATATTGATGATAACCTCACTCCTTTATGGTGCGAAGCCGGCAGTCGTTATCTCTAATTGCTTGCCCTTCACTTATCATTTTCAAGTTAGATGGGAAGGCATCTCGTCATGGTTTTGGCATTGATTTGGATGTAAGAGAAGGGAGTCACGGTTCTTATTCTACCTGTCTATGGCCTCTTTCTTGGTCTTGAGGTAGTGGTTCTACTATCCAAAGTGCCTTCAAATATTTGATCTTCTGACATACTGTGGTACAATAAAATGTCGTAAATAAGGCACTGTATACATATGACCAGAGTCTTCACTGATCCGCTTTACCTACTATTGGCATATGGTTGAAGGATAGCAGAAAAACAACAATCTCCATCCTTCAGACCACCATCCAAAAGTTCAAAAGAAAATATATAAAACAAAAAGGCTTTGATTACTGCTCAAAAACACCTAACAGACTCGGCTTTTGTTTCTTTATCATTGTCAAGTGTTAATTGACTTAAACCAACTTTTGTCATTACTTACTAATCAATTAAAATTCCAAGTTCAAAACTAGGCCACTTCTAAGTTACAAAATAGAGGGTTCGGAGGACTATTATATTAAATTATCAGTGACCTGGATACGATTTATATTCAATACATTGGAGAACATATACTAGTTAGGCTGTAACTTAATACTAAAAAAATAATACAAATAGATTAAAGTGTTTACCTTAAAGCTTGAAGACAGACAATAATAGATATACACCTGCACAAACCATGTGGAGGGATATAAGCCCACAATTCCAACCTTAGACACTTTGACATGGGCAATTCTTAAAGAAATGAGCAAGTGAACCATCATTTAGCGATGGTGAAATTCAACAATCCATCTCTTTCTCCTGTATTGCTTGCTTGGATGTAGGACATTGACTGAGATGGATGTAGGACATTGCTTGCAAGCGTTACCTTTCATCCACTCCTGAAGGTCATTAATGTATGTTGTAATAACTTCTGTCTCTACTATACGTTCCAAAAATTTCTGGTACATACAAATTTCTGTACAAATTCTGTAAAGAACAATCAAGAAGTCTAAATGCCTGCTTCTCATGGTAAGATGTGAACTACTTTCATTTGTCTAGAACATTGGGCATGCTTCGTTCTTGCAATTTTATATGGAGCTAGCCTTTTCCCATAAGATGACCATAGGTCTCAAATTCAATATAATCAATACCCCAGATATGCCCACACTCGGTGAAATCCAAGGTTCAACATTATGTCTGCAAATGCATCAAGCATAAATTTCCAAGATGAATATTCATATCAGGTTGATTGATATCAAATTGTGGTCGAAAAATTTTCTTGGAGAAACTGGTAAAGTTCTGCTGCCACCAAAGTAGGATATTCCTCTTGTGGCAGAAGAGCACCTGGCACCTCAACGAATTTGTTGACTCCTTTGGCTTGTTTAAGCGCTTCCATCTCTGCCTTGGACCTCTTAGGAGATCCTGAGGTTGAGACAACAAGGATTGGTATCTTTCCATCCAAACTTGCAAAGAGTTCGATGAATTCATCTCGGGACTGAACAGGATCAAGGAGACCGGTCAAGAAAGCAGCAGGGGCATAACGAGCACCCTTCCTTTTAGTTAGTGCGTATCTACTTTCAATAATATCTGGGGTCACATTGGCAGAACTTGCATAAACATGTGATTTGTACTGGGATTCAATCGCCTTCATGTTGCTGACAAGCATGCTATACATCATCCAACCTACACCTGGCGCCTGTAAAGTACCCCTAAGTAACCCGTACCTGGTAGGTTGAAGGACAAGAGAGATCATTTCAATCCAATCCACCAAACAAAAACATACCGACAAGAAGATGACCATCTAATATTAAATTGAAAGCTACATGACGGTTCCACTGAGCAAACACAATCCGAAGTTTCATTGAAGATCATAACAACCACAAAGAAATATCCCACCAGAGGGGGACTCACGATTTCTTTTAACATTGAAAGGACATCTAACTACACATTAGAAATCAATTGGTTGCATACAAAAGATTATCTGGCATCCACGTGAGTGATATTGAGATTTCAGAGGCATGAATAACTCTCATATTTTGTTGCATTCCACTTATATGGATAAGGTGATAGTGAAGTTGGCCATACCTAGTCTCCATGCTGCTATCTCGACCAAAGACAATAGGAAGTGGACCAGCCCAAGTAGGTGCAACAGCAGCAATTGCTCTTGGCTTCACCAAACCTTTTTTGGCAGCACGAACTGCTATTGTGGCAGCGTGACCTCCTCCAAAGACCACAAAATTATCTTCTGAATTGACCACACAAAATTTTAGCAAGAATTATTGCCTGATAATTTTAAATAGACATTACCTTATGTTAAAAGGTTAGCATATCAACAGTAAATGCTCTGCAATAAAGGGCACAAGAGGAGCAAAGAAACATATGTTGTGCTAAAGATTCAATGAACATTGTTATGAACCGTGAAGAACATGCCACAAGAAAGGCCATGGAAAGGCAGAAACACAGAAGTAAGAAAGAGATGAATTTTGATCAGAAGAACATTATTATAAAGTCCATAAATACTGTTCCTATAAAAATGAAATGAACACTCAATGGGCCTCAAAGATATCAAGAACCAACAGAACTTCCACTTCTGTTGAAGAGTCAGTTAAAGTTTCTATACATAAGGTTTGGAGAATGTGCATCATCACCAAATTATGAACAATCAATTATCAACAGATCCACCATAAGGGAATCTTCAAAAGGACAAGTTTGTTGAAACCAAAAGAAGATTAACAAAAGTAGAATAGCCATTTGGGGTGTATAAATGGCAAACTTCTCAAGCTCCTGAACTTGACTTATAATTTTCATTTTCTGTATAACATCAATTGAACCCTAAAGTTTGGCAATTACAGACAATTAAGCAACAAATGTTAAACAGAGTTAAGTACATGATTTCAAATGATATGAAACCTCCTCCTCTTCATTAGAAACCATACTTAACAGGCCATAATGATAGATGGTGTTAGGATTTTCATATCATTAGTGCATATTGACTTCAATGGCTAAAAAGTGTCACGTGCTGTATGTTGCTTCACTGTCCCAACATTTGTGGTTTAATTCGCTTTCAAATTCTTGGGCTTAACTAATTATGCTACAAGCACAAAGGTTGAAATGGATATTGAATGAATAAATGGACCATTGTGACAAGATCAAAGATTTTACATCATGGTGACAAAGAGAGGAAAGCAGAGTTTAAACTTTCACAAACATGCAAAAGAACACGTTATTCTTGTTCCAGTTTCTTCTACTTCTTTAGGGATCTTGAGGGGCAATCACAGAAGCAAAGTGTTTCACCATTTATATAAGCATTTCATACTTGAAGCAATTTGGGGAAGATAAAGCATAAGCTAAATAGGATGTGCCCTAAGTAAAACAGGAATGAAGAAAAATGAAAGCAGTATAAGCGCTGAATGTAAAAGCATATACAACAAGCATAAAAACATTTTTTTTCCACTATAATTAGCAGCATCCTGGCTATCAAGACCATTAATAAAGCACTATATCAATGAGTACAAACATGCTCAACACATAGATAATAGTTTTAGCCACCTGCAAGGTTCCATGGACTATCTGGTGAATTTATGAAGTCAACCAAAAATTTCTCCATAATATCAGCACTGTAGTCCATCTTTGGCCGGTCAGAGTAACCCAAACCAGGCCAATCAACAATTGTTGCCCGCCAATTGATTTTTCCTGCTCGTTGGACAATGTCCTTAGCCACTGATCTCCATTCTTCAACGGTACTAACATCAGAAATAGTTGGTACCATAAGGATATTTTTGGCTGGATCCATACTTTCTCTAGTATGTTCTTCATAATAGATGCCTACAGATTTGTCTTTGAATTTCCACTGCCAGTTATTTGACTGAAAGCAGAAAGGTTATAAACAAAACAAACACAAGTTAGCTTAGATAATTATACAACGATTTGAGCAATATCAAAAACTAAAGTCAATTCACTTCCTGCCGATTGTTTGATACTTGATGACACTAGATAGATCATACAACAAACTAATCATATTCTTCACTTTGCAGCATATTGTTGTATCTGCATTTTGGAAAAAGGACTAAATTTGTCCAACAGAAGCTATTGGGGAACCAAAAGACCTAATGTTCGTTTCGGGAGAGAAACTGATGATCTGTGGGTTCTCAAACAATTGTGTTATATGCATGATCCATTGACATGTGTCGTTTTGTTTCCTGATGGGGCTAGAGCCAACAAATAGGCAGGTTAGTTCCCGAATTCCAGAAATTATGGCTATTTGCACAGTAATAGAGAATTCAGTAGCCATCTACTTATCAAGTTGATCTCTGTTTTACATTTCTCTTCACTTTCATCAAAAGCCGACATTCATTATCAGTGTTTGGTCTTGTGAAATCTTAGACTTGGAATATGAAGCAAGAAAATATGGAAAACCAGGATGCAAAAATTTCTAAAGAACAACCCATGATTCTGTAACCCAATTTCAAAGCTGAATTTCACTGACATGCAAGAAAATCTTATTATCTGATCATTGCAATCGAGATAATTGAGTATTCCGAACCTCTTTCCACACAAAAAAGTGCAAATTCTCAATTCCACTATCAGAACCAACGTCCTTATCATCTCCACTTAGATAATTCACAAACGAACCTTTACTGAACGAGACTAAATCAAGCAATTAACTCGTCTCAAATGTTCTTCCTGTTCTTAAGAACAAGCTTATAGTGACAACTCTCAAACAAACTATTGAAAGCCCACATCAAATCCGAAAAGATAAGAGCCTTGAGGCGATAGAAATACATAACAGATACATAAACCAGAAAATCAAATTCCTTTTGCTCATAATAAAAAATGGGCATTGAAGCGCACCTTAAATTCTACGCGAACTTTATCGGCCACGGACGCTGTAGAGTGCTCAACGGAGGTTGAAGAAGCTTTGACCCAGATGGGTCTCATAAAATGCGGTGTTTGAGAGTGAAATGGCTTGTAAGTTCTATAAGAAACGTTGGAGGATAGCGCTGACAACACAGGAGAGGAAACCATTGGTGTTTATGGGGTTTGTGGGTGTGGGGAGGTAGAACAGAGTTCCGAACTTTCAAGTGTCAACGCAGTACAAGCAGAGCCATAAAGTCCACTCAGATTTTTGGTGTTTGTGTTGAAAAATCTTTGGAATTTACATGTCACGACTTTGGCCCAATGTTGTTGTTTTCCTTCACGTTTTTACAGTAATAATTCATATCAATTCCAGAAACACACTGTCCAAGTTATATTTGAAAATTAATAAATTTCTAATTCATACTTTTTTAAATTGACCGCTTGGTTTGGTATGTTGTTAATAAAGAATTTTGTTATTAATGGTATCACAATTCATAATATTTGAATTTAATTGATAATGCATTAATAAATATTAGATAAAAATAGATTTAGTTAATAAAAAAATTATTTTTGAAATTTATCTAATATATAATTAAAATTTTGAATTACTTATATAGCATCAGTGCAACTAAACTACCCTTTCCAAAGTAATCACCCATGAACAATATTTACGTATTCAGAAGACAATAATTGGCTTTACTTAAAACTGAATTTTGCCACTGTCCTTTTGAAGTCATTTGCTTGCTTTCTCTATTCTAAAATAGGGGTGGGGTTCAACTGTTTCCTCTAAAACAGCCCAACATTTGAACCAATGATCTGGTCCTCAACTGCTATTTCCCAATGGTACCATGTCTCAGTGGGCCTCTTGACATTTTTCTTCTTCCTGGCTATAAGATTCATGTGTCCTCGATGCAAGAAGCATATACTTCTCTGTTTCAGTTGTTTCACCCTTCACCAGTAATCTCTGCACGAGCAAGAGCCACTCTTATAAGTGTGAAAGCGGCTTCTATCTCTAACCACAATCTCCAAATTATAGACCTGAGAAATAAGTTTCATCACCATATGGCAATCCCTGCAAATCCTCAAATTCTTTACTATTCTTATTGTCTTTCCTTTGCAGAACCTAGCTATCCCAAAAGCTACAGCCAGCTTTTCACTATGCATGGTGACTGAATTTTCCTTTTCTTCCAGCTCTATGTCATGCAAAACACTCCCAAGCTCTGGAGTATAACCTCCTGCCCTAAGCCTCAACATTATCTCCGTTAGCTTCTCATAAGCCTCTTCTGTAATCTTATCATGTTTTGCACCAGCTACAAAAGTATATATGATTCTATCAACTTCAATTGAGCTCCATCCGGGAGTTTTCTTCATTCCCTGGGAAGTCATTGCTCTCCTCACAGAGGCCATATCCTTCCATTTTCCGGCGACAGCATAAACATTTGACAACAGAATATGGTCACCCGAGTCAGCGGGCTCTAACTCCGAAACTCTTTCCTTCACTTTCTCCGCTAACTTGACATCACCATGAACGCTGCAAGCCCCAAGAAGCGTCCGCCAGATAATAGCATTTGGCTGCAGTGGCATTTGACATATAAACTCATAAGCCTTTTGGACCTCGCCTGCTCGACCATATAGATCAACCATACAACCATAATGTTCAATAGATGGCTCCATGTTGTAGACGTGCTTCATTTTATCGAAAAATTCACAGCCCTGTTCAACCAGCCCAGCATGACTACAAGCATACAGAAGTGAAATCAGTGTGATCCCATCAGGCTTAATTCCAGACTCTTCCATTTCATGGAAAAGACTGATCGCCTCTTCCCCGTGACCATGCATTGCGAACCCCACCATCATAGAAGTCCAAGAAATAATGCTCTTTTTCTCGGGCAGTCGTTCAAAGACCAGTTGAGCCATTCTAACATTCCCACACTTAGCATAAGTATCCAATAACACATTGTTCACTGACACAATCCAACCAAACCCAGCTTTCTCAATGAATCCATGCAGTATATTGGCAAAATCAAACGCCCCTGCTTGTGCACACGCTAAGAGCACCCCGGTTAAGCTGACCTCATTTGCCCTCATCCCCTCTCTTCTCAACTTTCTAAAATACTCAAAAGCCTCATCAAATAATCCATTATGAGCACACCCACCAATCACGGTACTCCAAGAAACGTCATCCTTATCTGGCATCTCCAGGAAAACTTCTCTTGCTAGCTCCAACTCCCCTGCTTTTACATGCCCTGCTAGCATCACATTCCAAGAGGTCAAGTCCCTAAAAGGCATAAAAAGAAACATTTGCCTCGCAACCTTCACATCTCCAGCCCTCATGTACGCCGTAAGCAGCGCATTCCAGGTGACAACATTCGGTTCGCGCATTTCCTCAAACACATTCCAGGCAAAATCAATACACCCACATTCCCCATACATACTCACCAAACCAGTCCCGACAAAGAGATGGGTATTCAGCCCAATAGTTAAAGCTTGACAATGCAACTGAATTCCACCCCTCAAAGACCTCAAATTGGCAGCCGCTTTGAGGGTAAACGCAAAAGAGAAGCTATCTGGAACGTGATAAACCGATCTCTCCCTCATCTCAACGAACAAAGCAATAGAATTATTGGGTCTATCTGATTCAACGAGGCCTCGAATCATCGTATTGTACATAAAGATATCTGGCTCTGGGGTATGACGAAAAAGGCTGCAAGCGTAGTCAATACCGTCGGGGACTAACACGGAGCAATGCAAGAGCAGTTTCCCGGCGATAGAGTGATGAGAGTCGAGGCCAGTCTTCAAAACAGTGGAGTGAACTTGCTTCAGAGAAATCAGAGTCTTGCAGTGATTTAACAAAGAAAGAATGAAGAAAGGCTGTGAGCTGTTCATTACAGATAAAGGTTCCTCTACTCCTACTGCATACTCATACAAGAGCTGTAATACACAACAGTAGTACGAGTCATTCTGCAACAGAGCAAAGCAACATGAAGATAGTAGCAACACCAACATGGGCACGTAGCGGTCACGAAATGATCAACCGATTTCATCCAACTAGACAGCAGCAAGCACCAGTCATCGACACTAACAAATGGAAGATGAGTATGAAAACCCGTGTTTCATGAATCCTTCTCAGTTCTCTCTCTATTTCATCATCATCCTAGCAATGGCTTGCTTGATCCTCCTCTTTTTTTTTTTGGCGCTAAAATTTTATCATTTTAAAATTGGTCTTTAGTATTATAAGAAACTTAAAACACAGGAACATCAAACTAATAAAAAGGATATATTTTGTCAATTAGTTTATGGAATCTTTAACGCATTAAATTAGTTTTCGCGTAAACCCACCACCGTCATTATTCAGAAGACTTGCAAAACAAAAAGGCTGAATATTGTTGTCAAGAATGGGATTCGAACCCATGCCCTTTCGGACCAGTACCTGAAACTGGCGCCTTAGACCAACTCGGCCATCT
>JANIPN010000006.1:57350611-57366906 GCA_027478595.1 Erythroxylum anguifugum
TACAATTAATATTTTAGTAATTGGTTTGAAATAAAACGATCAAAATAATCTATCAAGATCATTAATTCCAAAACCATAAAAATCAATACCAACAACACAACAATCCGAAAATAAATCACAACTCTAAAACGACAAAAATAGCTTAACCGTGACTTGACGTCGATATCTCCGTTGAACCGGTGTTGGGAAGTTAGCCTATCATCTTCATTTCCATGCTCCAAAGATGAATCATATTGCAATAATAATACTCACGGTGGAACAACTGAAAATCTCTGGCAACTCCAAGTTTCCCACACTCTGTGCCTTGTTTCTGTATCTCCGGTACTGTTGGACCAACTCCAAAACTGTCTTCTTCTTCGATCCACTCCTCGCTGCTTTCCTTCTCTAGTTTTCTCCTCTCTCTCCGCAAAAAAAAACTCTCTCACTTTTCTTTTGTTTTCTGCTTTAAAACTGATCTCTTCCAACGTTTCTTCCTCCGCTTCCGCGTGCGTTGATGTTCCATATCTTCTTGGATTGCTTAGGTCTGCGCAGATGGATTTTTGCTTATCTGCTCTTTCTGTTCGGCGCCGCCGCATGTAAGCTTAATGTTTCATTTTTTTCCATGATTTGCTGTCTCATCTGCTTTGATTTGCGTCATTTTCAAGACATGGGACCCTCCTGTGCCATTTTAATCCACTGTAACGTTAACCAATTTCTTTGTCTCAGCTCTCATCCACGTGTTATCCATCAACTGGCGGGCTCCACGTGTTGTTATTTCTCCAATTGATCACTAGGTCCCTTTTTATTTGCTTGTCTCACGTTAGCTCACGCCCAGCTTTTTGTTTCAAGCCTCCAGTAATTTCTTGGTTTTGATTCTCCTCCACGCTACAGCCTCAAAGTCACGCCCCTATTAATTTTTTTCCAGCTTGCTGTCCTGTGCGTTTGACTCATACGTGTCTCTTGTATTGTAGCTTTGTTCAATAGCTGGTCCACAATCACGCTCCTATATGTGTCTTTTGATTTTTGTCCTTACCTCTAACATCGCAAATCACTTGGTTTTGAGCTCCTTGACTTTTCAGCGTTTCATTGCTAAGTGTGTCCACTGGTTGTGCGTTATCCCTTTGATATTTTTGCTGTGATTTGAGCTATCCATCTAGGTCCTACGATGATTGGAAGACTACATTTTATCCATTTTTAATCATGCGTCCTTGCTTGGTCCTCTCCTTTGTCAAGAATTGCTGCTTGCGTCATTAGCTAGCTAATGGTCCCACTGTCACAAAAGTCCATTGTTTATCTTCCCTGTGCGTGAATCACCAAATCACGCTGCCCCTGCTTCTTGATTTTCCAAGGAAAATTTGCTGTTATGCGTGGCTATTGAACCTTTTCTCCCCACTGTTGCGTTGATTCTCCTTGGCATTTTAATCAGCTGCCTTAATTTGCTCAATTTGCTTCTCACAATTGCTCATTTAATTGTCGACGCCGAATGCTCTTTCGCTGCTTTTATTC
Organism: Erythroxylum anguifugum; assembly: GCA_027478595.1. Taxonomy (NCBI): domain Eukaryota; kingdom Viridiplantae; phylum Streptophyta; class Magnoliopsida; order Malpighiales; family Erythroxylaceae; genus Erythroxylum; species Erythroxylum anguifugum. Next base: position 57,352,097 of record JANIPN010000006.1, read on the forward strand.
TAATTGGCGTCTGTTACCTTGTTGCCTCATGCGTTCAGTAGTCTTCTCTATTAATTTGCCACTGCCTTCATGCGTCAATTAGGACCATTAATAGCCACATGCGCTCCACCCTTTACCTTAGTAACGCTGCTTTCTTCATTTGCTCATTTAATTTGTCTTGCTTTATTTTTCTTGTCTTTTAATTTTCTTCTTCCTCTACCACAAAGACAAGCAAAAATAGATCTTCAAGAAAAATGACCCAAATATAATGTTTTGAACTCACTTTAATTTCTTTGCTTCCAAATTGTACCTAAAAGCAAATATGAATTAAAATAAGTATTTTAAACATTTTTGTATCAATAATTGCTAAGTGAAAATAATTAAAAATATCAACAATTAAGCACATATCAATCACAAACTCTCAACATGATACCTAAACAGCCATTTCAGTACTAAGTTCAACCTTTTATGGTAATAGAAATTTTGGTTTTCTTTCAACTTTGCTTGTACACTTTAAATCCTATCACTTTTAATTACATCCCTATTATATTCTCTGTCAAATCCACGAAAATATATTTACTTCCACATCAATTTAAAGGTATACAACCATAACATAATACTAATCTCATATTCCTTAATATAACCATGAATACAAATACACCAATTTTATGTCCAACATATTGAACCACGTAGGATCTCCTATATCAAGATATCAACAAACTTTCATTTTCTCACGCTCTAACAGATCATCATTCATCTCGATTTACCTAGAGGGTACAGATATAGACGGGCGAGATCGTAGGAGTATTACTCTCAACAACCTGATCAACAACCTCATAAGATCTTTCCATATTTAATCTAAAACCAAAACATGGGATAAACTGCATTAAGCCAAACACAACTCTTATATCCAAGTACAAATAATATTTAAGCACTTGTTAAACTAGAATCGCCTAAACCATACTCTGATACCAAACAATGTAACACCCACATACCCCTTGGGAGGATATGCAAATGCCATACAAAATAGAACTAAAACATGCCAAACAATCTAAAGCACTTCCAGAAACTCAAACAAACATACATTACATATCATTAGATGTTGTTGTAAACAAAACATATCAAACATATTGTACTATTCCAAATATATGCCATAAGTTCCAAATCCATCATGTATTAAGGTTATTGCAAACCATTAAACAAAATACAAAATGCACCATGTGTCATTACATTGAAATACAACTCAAACTTAAACACAAACAAAGACTCAAACAAAACAACTTCCAAAATAAAACACATTCTTCTTGTCCACTGCGTTAGTCTTTATCCTAGTCCATAAATCTTCTTATCAGATCCTATACAGAGGTAAAACCACCTTGCTAAGCATAAAGCTTAATGAGGAATAACTAAACATAATGCATAATGGCGACTATTTCTAACAGTCGTTTAACATTCATATATATAGATTTAAATCATATCACAATAATCTTTAATTGTTCATATTACAGAATAATCCAAACATCATGTCTCAAAACAAAATATGATTCATCAATACAAAACATTCTTGCATTAGAACAAAACTCATAAATATCAGAACATAATGTATAAGTGTTAGAATTGAATATCAGAACAGGAGATAATCCTTTCAAATCAAAATATGACTTGTATCAAATCAAAATATGTTTTGTATTAAATCAAAGCTTATCTTGTATAAGATTAGAATTTGTTTATATAAAAACTGAATATGTATCAGAATACAAAATAAGTTAGCCTGCTAATCCTTTTTACAGAAGTGGGTAACGGGACCAGAACAAGAGATACCTATGATTGGTATCATAAAATATGAGATACTTATGTCTCAGTAACAGAAGACACCAAAGTGTCAACATCAGGTTACACCAAAGTATCACAGGAGCAATTGCAGACCCTTTTAGATATGCCTATTTACCTACGACTAGGACTTGACAGTTTTAAAACAAACCATTTCAAGTTTCAGAATCATATGCAAAAGACGTGGTGTATAACATGTCTTTATTCAAATTTTCTCAAATTGAACATATAAATGCACATCCAAACAAACTTGACATACATTATAAGCATAAACATTTGCAATAATGTATCATTAAATGCATTATGTATTTACAGATTACATATAATCACACAAATTTCCAATTCATAAACAATCATAATCAATTAAACCCTTTGAAACACACTTGTATTCATAAGGACATATTCATCTTTGAACAAACCATACATTTCAACATTAGACACATTATTTGTTACCCACACATTCCTTAAGTAATTACCTCAATTAACAATTCATAACTAAATTAACTATTACTCAATTAATCTAACATCATCTAGGTTCATTTTCAACCTCAATTAAGTCCATTTAAACCATTATTAAGTACCTTAACCTTATATAGTTCGACAATTGTCTAAAACCAACACTTTCTCCTTCTTAAGTACTTCCCACGACCTTGGGAATAAGCCTTATAAATCCTACGATCGTGGGTGAGTGTAATTTGTTTCCAAAACTTGACTTCTTCACTTCCATTCGACACACCTTCACCAAATTCTATCAATTTCACTTCAATTCTACCTTATTCATGCTTCAGTACCTCATTAAATTCATGTCCAAACCAATTAAAAAATCATTCATAAGGCAGTTCACAATTCATAATCTTTCAGGTATCAACATCCAAAGCAAAATCTAACAAACAAGTATCATGTTCCAGACCTCAATTCAACATCAATTCAATACATATTCTATCCAACTCAAACATCAAATAATTCATGTTATAATATGCAATCAAGTTTAGTATTCCCTTACCTTCTTAACTTCAAATTCCTACTCTAAAGAACAAGCCAATCAAACCCTTCATACAACCAACATAAGTCCAAGATCAAGGTGTAAATCTTAGCATCAAGAAGACGACATAGAAGGTAACATAATCTACTTCCTTTATGCAATATTTGGCTAAGAATTTGGAGTGGTAATGCACAGATTTGCAGCAAAATTTCAGAGCTGAAGGAGAGGGATAGTTTTGGCGGTGATTGAGCAAGAAGAGAAAGATTAACCAGTAGAAACACTTCTACCTTAGCTGAAATCATTTTATGCTAGGTGTCACTTCCACCATTAAGCACATGTCTCCTTTACATGTATCACATATGTCCTGCATTTAAGCTACCAATTATCACACTTCCATTAAGTCATTTGTCACTTAATGAATGCTGTCAAATTCAATAATTCAATCAGGCCACTTGTCACTCAACCAATGTTGCCAAATGTCAATGCATTAGCTATGCCAAATGTTACTAACTCATAGGCTTAATCATTCTAATTTTTCATGTACCAACTTGAATTGCCACTTGACCATTTTCCTAATCGAAATATACATTTTAATACCTCAATTCTCTAATGGTATCAATTAATTCCAAATCACTAGGTATGATCCATTAAACCAAAATTCAAACATATACAACTTACAATCATGTCACAATTTGAACCCCTATCACATTTACTTTCATGAACATGTAATATTTCAACTAGGGTATAATTTGGGGCCTTACATAAACTTCCTTCAGTGTAAAAACTGTATATCTTCTCTCTTCTGTTATATCCCAAACTCATCTCTCTCTCCTACTTCTTTGTTCTTTTCTTCTCACTTACGTCCTAACTTATCTCTTATGTCCCTTTTTTATCCCAAAGGGTCATTTTTGTCAACACAAGACACAAGGTTGATTGGCTTACTAATAAGATGCAAAGCCGTGATAACATAGTCTTTACTTCTCATGGAGATATGGACTAGAACACTCGTGACATCATTATGCACGAGTTTCGCTCTGATTCTTCTTGTGTCCTTATCACCATAGATCTTTTGGCTCATGGTATTGATGTGTAGTACGTTTCCCTTGTCATAAACTATGATTTGCCGACTCCACCTAAAAACTATCTTAATCGAATTGGACATTTTGGAAGAAAAGGTGTAGCCATCAACTTTGTGACAAAAGATGACGAACAAATGCTCTTCAAAATCTAGAAGTTTTACAGCGTGTCAATCGAAGAACTACCACCAAACATTGGAAATCTCCTGTGACCATATTTTTGTTTTGTTTTGTTGAGCAAAACAGGATTTCATTATTTTTCCTTTGTGTTGTTTAGTTGTCGGCTTAATTAAATCATCTGAGACATTGACTGTTCAATCTCAAATGGTTCCTTCATATTTGGAAGAAGAAGGGAAGGGATTGCCTAGGTCCTCTTTCGATGGTATGATCATGTGTATTATTTTCATTTTCTTTTTGCATCTAGGCTTCTTGTAGCTTATACTTACTTCTTACAAGTTGTATGTTTTTGTATTTTGTATTTTGTGTTTCTGGCTTCTGTGTTTCTAGTTTTTTTTATTTACGTTTTTACATTACTGGTTTCCCTATTTATCGTTTATCTCCATTTTCGCATTTCCAATTGTTTATTATTATTATGTGTTTTTGGTTTATTGGCTTCATCATGATACATACATTAATAAGCATACAATTTGGTTGATACTTCTAAGAATGCTATTGAAACAAGGAAAGGTCAATTAAATGAGATTTAAAGTTAAAATGAATCCTATCTTTGATGTTTTTATTTTTAATTTTTATTAACGAAACAAGTTTTTGTTTTCAGTTTTTATTTTACAAATCTCAACCAACATATTTTTTAATAAAAAAATAAAAAATAAAAACTACAATAGCAAAACAAAAATTAAACCCAACGACCCCTAAATAAATCAAAATTTAGTGAAAAAATTGATATATTGTTAGTGTGAGATAAGTACTTAAAAACATTTGATGAAATAACCTAATAAAATAAGGGCTAATTGTTAAAAACTCAAAATTTACTTAATTTGTAATATTAGTCCACACTAACTTTCAATTTGCTGTAAAAATTAATGTTTTAAAAACTAGATCGAATATTAAACTGGCCAAAGAAAATGTTTAAGTTTTACAAATTTAACCGGTTTTAAACCGTTATAAAGCCGGTATATAATAAATAAAAAGTAAAACTTATAAGAATAAATAAAAATAAATATTTTATTGAAATAGAAAATATAAAAATGTTTTGTTTTGAATTTTGAACAACAAATACTAATATTTTTAACATTATAAAAATTTTAAAATTTTCATTTTCATTTTATTTAGAATTATACTATTTATTTCAAATATAATCTTTTCTCTTTATAATATAGTAATATATATAGAAATAGATATTTTTAAAGAGTAAGGATTAATTATGTGATCAACTATTGGACTAATATTAGTGGTTATATATCCTTTTATTAAAAATTTATTTATTATTATTTATTTTCACCATTAACGTTTAAGTTTGGCTTTTATGTTGTGAGTACAGAAAATTTTTGTACTCGCAACATTTTTGCAAACACATATAAGATTGCTGGACTAAAAGTTAACGGTAATCAATGGGAAGACCCCAAACCAAAGATTGATTGCAGTAGCATGAAGATGATGATGTTTGAGGGCAGGAAAACGAAGGACCAATATTTAACTACGAATCACCACAATGACGACTAGAGTTTTATAAACGACAGCTCCTCCCAAAAAGCTTCAAAGAAACTATTCTGCAAAACCTCTTGTGCCGCATACTCAAACAATTAAAAGGAAGACATGATTGATTAGTTCCACAAACAAAGTAGATTTTCTGATGTCCCTATTAATCTACCAGAAAACCTAACGAAAGATGACAATTTCCCAATAACATGAAAACTATCTGAGGATAAGAGAAAAAGCATTTTACGCCTAGTTTTCCAAAAACCAAAATTTGGGTTGAAATATTAGGACATCCTTTAACGATGTTTCACAGTTAGCAAACGAAATTGGCCAGACTTTACCCCTTTTTGCCTCAGGAACAAAAGACAGCACGTAATGTTAGGAGAAACATACTCCAAGTCTTCACTTTCGTTGTTGTACAATAGCCCAAAATCTACCCTGTCCTTGCAGCAAAAATAGAGTTGAGGAAGAGTACCGAGGAGGAGAAGAACGAAAGAACAACTAAACGAGAGGAGAAGAGAATAGGAATTCTCTCTCTTTTTTAATTTTATTAAGGAATAAGAAAATTACGTTAAAAATTAATAAAAAATTTAATATTGAATTATTGTTTTAATAAGTTAAAAATTAAAATATTATTACATTTTTTATATAATTAATCCGTATAACTCCCACGTTGACTGCTTAAGTAGGTTCTCGAAGTTAATAAATCCTCTTACCCGGTTTGGCCCATCGGCGGTTAAAATGATTTTACGTGGGATCACACCTTTTATTTGTACCGCAGCAAGAGCAACTTTTTATTTTCTCTTTCTTCTGTGATGACATCATAGAACAATTAAAGGAGAATAGCAACGGAGAGAGAGAGGGGGGCAATGGGATCACCAGGAGAGTGGTTAGAGAAGTCGCTGATTGATTTGTGCAAGAGAGTAGAGAATGGGTTGGATTTGGATAGGGATGTTATCTCTGGCTTGGTCTCATATTGCGAGCTCGCTCAACCCCTTGACGCCAAGGAATATCTTGATGTAACTCTTCTCCGGCTCCGTATAAATCTCGATATTATTACTTTTTTGTTAATGGAGTTTTCTTTTTTGGCTTCAAGTGTCAATTCTTTGGTTCGTTTAACATGGATTGGATTCTTGCTTGTACATCGATTTTGGGATACAATTTTTGTTGGTTACCCCCGTAACTTATTTATTGGCATGATACAATCCAACAATCATTTCTTGATTTCAATTTTGTGGTTTTTTTAGTGCTAGTTCTTGTTTTACTGATTGTATTCGTGTTTTCTCGACATCAATTAGCTATCAAATAGGGTCCTGAGTGGCTCAGTGTAGACTTGTCAACGATCAATTCTGTATCTCTTACCTCAATAGTTATTTGCTTGATGAGGACGTTCGGTGCTTGACGAGTTCATTAAAGTTGTGTAACAAGCTTTCTGAGGCTTATGGAACCAGAAGCAAGCTCGGGTTTTTAACTGTGTGCAAAGCATGTCAAATAATGGTGTAGGCATAATAGTGTTACTTCTTGAGAGAATTTCCTACAAGTGTATGTTCTCAAGAGTCAGTCCCAGTAGGCATTAACACACTTATGTTTGTGCTTTCTATTTGTTACTGAGTAGATGAACCCCCTGAAAGGCGTAAGAATTTGGTTCTGCATCATTATGTTTTACAGTTTTAGTTTCTTTCACTGGCTTCTACTCTTTGTTCTATTGCCCAAGTTATTAGTCAAAAGGATTGAAATATGGATTGGCAGTCTTTTAAACCTTGTGATCATGTAATGGAGATGTAGTGAAAGACATATTTCCTAACAAAAGTATTGCATTATTTCCTATCACAATTGACTTGAGTTTTATAGTATGCAATGGCAAAGTCTCTGTTTGAAGTTCTCATTTTATCTCCTTTTGCAGAATATTATTGGGCAAGAAGCAGGGAAAAGTGTGATTGATGAATATTTACAACGTCGAGGTTATTCAAATCTCAGTGGTAGTGTACCTGCTGCTCAAACGTCAAAATTCCAAACCTATGTCAAACAACCCATAGAAACAAGGCAAGTAAATGGAATCAAGAAACCTTCTAGAACACCTAAAGATGTTTCATTTTCCAATTATCAAGCTGAATCAAGAAAGGGTGCAGTTCCCAGTCATAATTCAGAAATGCAAACGACTGGTTCTCAAGAATCCAGAGTTGCAACTGAAATCAGTGAGAAAAACCAGAAAGTAAGCCATACTGGTTCTAGGAAGAAGAAAACTGGAAAAGTAATTTCCCTTGCAGAAGCTGCTAAAGGTTCAATTGTATTTCAACGAGGGAAGCCATGTTCATGCCAAGCCCGTCAACACAGATTGGTGAGCAATTGTTTGTCATGTGGCAAGATTGTTTGTGAACAAGAAGGAGAGGGGCCTTGCAATTTTTGTGGTGCCCTTGTGTTAAAGGAAGGGAGTACATATGCTGGCCTCGAAGAAGATTTGCCTCCAGTATCAGATGCCGAAGCAGCTGCTGAAGCATATGCAAAGAGGCTTGTTGAGTATGACCGCAATGCTGCAGCACGTACAACTGTTATTGATGACCAAAGTGATTACTATGAGATTGAGGGTAACAGCTGGCTGTCAAAGGAGGTATCTAAGTTAGTGTAACATTGTTGCTGTAACCACATTTTCATATCTGTACATAAACTCATCTGTCAATGCCTTCTTTGTTTCAGGAAAAAGAGCTTTTGCAGAAGAAACAACAGGAGATAGAAGCAGCTGAAAAAGCCAAACGAAGCAAAGTAGTTGTGACGTTTGATTTGGTTGGTCGAAAGGTACTGGTCAGCAACCTTCTTGCAATATTATCCTATTATCTAAGCATCAAATAGGAGGTTACTTGATCATAACCTTCCTGTGTGTAGCATCGCTCATCTTTTCCCCTAAAAGTATCAACATCTCTGATATGTTCTGCATTTTGTTTGTCCACTCCTTATTCAGGATGTTTAGAACGGGGGGAGGATCTTACACCTTTAATTGAAGATCCTAGTACCACTTTTCTTAGCTTAGGATTGGCTGTCCTGAGATTCTTGTTTAGAGTCATTTGTTTATCATAGAATAAGTCCTCCTCAGTCATTGCCATAAGTCTTAACCCTCCCTTACAGATTCTCGCTCTAGTCTCAACCCTCTCTTATAGATTCTCGCTCTAGGGGCAAATCGAAATCACTCTCTTTGCATGTTGAACTTGCACCTTGATTACACCTTTCTTGGCCTAGACACTCATCCTAAGTAATGTCTAGTTGGATCATACCACAAGCTGTTCCAATTTTGCATTTCAGAGTTCTGTTGAGCTATAAATTACGAGGGGTTGCTCAAAGTTTTCCTTTTTGTCAAAAACTTGTCACGTCGAGGATCTTTGACTTGTTTTGTTTCATTCACGATCTTGAAAATGCATATATTTTGCAGGTTTTGGTGAATGAAGATGAAGCTTCAGAACTAAAGTTAGAGAACAGAATATTACGACCACCTGATGAAAGAGAGAGAGAAGTGAACAGAATCAAGCCAAACCCTAATCTTAGAATACAACCAATTTTTATTGATCCAGGCCCTACTAAGAAGCCTGCTAAGGGTAAGCAACCAACTAAGAGCCTTCCGAATGGTCTCTGCTTGGAGATCACTGGGAGAGTGCAGCATGATAGCAGTCTGCTCCAGGCGGGAAGTCTTGAGAACGTTCAATAGTGAACAAGGTTATACCGTATACCCGTGGAAAGTGATAGCAAATGTACCTTGGATTACCAATTTACCATTAAGTACGCTGTCCATCTTATTCAGGGCTCTGATTCGTTCATTTTGATAAGAGATCACTGACCACTATCTCTATGTTTTCGCCCAATGTTCTGTGGATAAATTTTAACCAGTAACGGTTGCTACGACTGTTTGTCATGGCGAGCTGTTCAACAATTTGCTATTGATAAAAATCAATGAAGAATTTTGTTCTGAAGGATGGAATTTTAGTCAGTGCAATTGCTGTGCTGTGAACTGAAAAATCATGTAAAAATAAGTTTCCAGAAATGCTCCAACACTATTGGACTAATTTCGGTTTGTAACTTAACTATTTCATTCTTCCATGGTATCAGGAAATTTTGTACATTTACATGTGAAATCAAGCAAAGTTGTCTTACAAAATTCTGTTGAAGATTAGCTGAAATTCCGACATGAATTTGAAGATGCTATCGTATTTATTAGTCATTTATAATATTGGAGATTAACTGGAATTCCGAGATGGATGTCAAGTGCCAGTCTGCTATCCTATGCCTTTTAATTTATTTAGGAGTTAATTATTAATTTTTTTAAAATGTTATTATCTTTTTAATTAAAATTTCTAATTTTATTATATTTTTAAATTATAGCCTAAATTTTAAAAAGTGATAATAAAATAGTCAAAATTTTAATTTCACAAAATAATTTGCTATTGTACACTTTGTTAACGATGTTGATTTTATTATCCATGTTAGTTAATATGTTTTTCAGTTTATACATAATCAATTCAAAAGAAAACACAATTAAGAGATTTGGTCGAGACAAAGAAAAATAGAAACTTACGGTGACAATCAGTACAAGCATAAGAGGATTGACTTTGAATAGTAACTTTTGAGTCATTTTAAGCATCACTTTTGCCCAGATTGCACGAAGTTCTTTCCACCGATGAGATCGTTAGTTAAGCTATTGATTATTGTTTGGGTTGTAATCTTCATGCCTAAGAAGATGTTCTTTATTGACATCATCAGTCCATTTCTGAAGTCTCTCTCTTTGTTTCAATGTTAATTTGAGACTTTTATTTTATTGTTCACCATTCTCGAGTCTTTAATAATATAAGTATTGGACCGTACTATGTATATTATGTAAATATATTTGGTATATCATAATGTGATTATTAGGAGTTAGTTTGGATATACTAATGTAATTATGAGTTAGTTTGAATACACTCTTATCAGCTTGATTCTAGGAGATACTTAGCATGATATTTAAGAGATTGTTTGTGGTTCCGGAAGGGCGACGTGATCCTCTGCCCCATTAAGGTCCCACACAAATGAATGGTTAAGATGGAATGAGACAGAATTGGGACAGGAGTAATGAGACAGAGGATCTGAGGGGTCTGGAAGGATGTATATTCGTGCATGTATTCATTAGAGATATAAATAAATAAATATAGTTTCTCCTTATAAATTTATTATGGTATCAGATCGGGTTATAATAGCTGCCTAATCTTAAGTCCTTGCCTAGTCTTAATTTCTCATCGTCAATCTAAGTGCCTAAATGCCACCTAAGTGTCTCCAACTTCTCAATTGATGTTAGTCATTATACAATATGTTGAACTAGTTTTGGTTCTGCCTTGCCTTTGCCTTGCATGTTGATTTGTTGGTCTTTAAGCCATTATTATCAACATGTTTATAGCTTAGACATGCCAACTCACATTTGCCTTGGTTGTGGTTTATTTGTTGCTAAGTGTCATCTTCAACTAGAGAGAGGCTGAAAGTAATATGAAAGGTGAGGGTTCAAGTAGAGAAGGTAAGAAGAGTAAAATGTTGGATTCAACGTTGCCATATTATCTTCATCCTATAGACAAGGCATTAACATTTGTGGGATGATTCTCAAAAGGGAATCAAATTATGAAGAGTGGTGTAAGACCATGCAAAATGAGTTTAAGGCAAAGAGAAAGGGAGGAAATCTTAATGGAATTCTGCAGAAACCAGTGGATGATTTAGATGAAATAGACAATTAGTGGAGCATAAATTTGGTGCTCGTATGTTGGATCATGATTTCTATACCTACTATACGATCCATATTGACCTATATGTATGGATAACATGAAAGACCTTTAGGATGACTTGAAAGAGCATTTTTTAGTTAGTAATGGTGTAAAAGTGCATTAATTGAGGGAGGCCATTCAAAATTGTAAATAGTAAGGAAATACAGTAGTTACTCATTTTGGACACTTAGTGGCGATGTGGGAGGAACTTGGTGGTTATATGAAGGTACTTACGTGTCGTTGCAGAGGGTGTAAGTGCAACCTTGCCTAACAATACCTTGATGAGAGAGAAAGAAAAGGTGTATGATTTTCTCACGACTCTTCACACTGCACTCTATGGTTAGACACGAAGCAACATGTTGATTATGAAGCCTCTATTATCTCTTAGTAAAGTCTATGGACTTGTTAGGAAAGGCACAAGCAAGTGTCGTGTGAGAGAGGAGTGATTTGAAATAGTGAAATTTACGATTCAAATGCTCAACATTTCACAAAGTAATGGAAAAAATGCAAAGGTAGTTTATACGAATTGTAAAAAGTCAAGACATGAGGCGAAAGAATTATACAAAATCATTGGCTATTTGAAATGGTGGTCAATTGGGCGAGGTGGTGGTTATGGAAAAGGTAAGAATAATGGTGGTAGGGGAGGCATAGGGTGAGGATGTGGTACTATGGCAAACATAGTTTAAGGTGTCAAAAGTGCTAGATTAGCAGCAAAAACAATGTAGCTTCCAAGAGAAAATAAGGTCAATTTGTTGAAGCTCTTGGATAAACAATAGGCTACCCTTATGCCAATGATTAATTCTCACAAAAGCTTTGGTTCCTCTTCTACTAAAAAATTGATTGGTAAGAACCTCTCATTATGTTGGTTATTGGATACAAGAGCATCTTAGCATATGACAAGAAGTGGAAAATTTTAGATCAATATGAGAGATATAATGACTTCTCCAATTGGATTAGTAAATGGGAAATCAATGACAGTGGTACAAGAGGGCTTAATTAACTTAGGAGTAGGAGTTATATTGCATAATGTTCTATAAGTTCCAAAATTATAATGCAATTTAATTTCTGTCGTTCACTTAATTGACGATTTAAAATATGTTGTCATATTTACTGAAAAATTATGTCTGATACAAGACCGCACTTTAAGGACCCTGATTGATTTGGGTGATCAACAAGATGGGGTTAACTACTTCTGTGGTGTTACGGTGGTGCGTGCAAATGCAAGTTAAGTGGAAGCAGTGGATTTTTACGCACTCAAACATAGGTAATCCTACTTCTTAAAATTTAAAATTATTGTTTGGAGTTGCTAGCAGTAGTTGTAGTGGAAAAAATAAAATGTGTGATATTTGTTTAAAGGCCAAGCATACTCGTACTAGTTTTCCTTTGAGTAATAATAGAGTTGTTTTACCTTTTGAATTAGTATATTGTGATGCGTGGTGTAGAGTATTAGCTTCATATGGGGCACATTATTTTTTAACTACAGTCAATGATTTTTCTAGAGCTGTGTGGGTTTATTTAATGGGTGATAAAATATAGGTCACTGAAATTGTTAAACATTTCTATGTTATGACCCAAACTCAGTTCAATTGCAAAGTGAAAATAATAAAGAGTGATAACGGAATAGAGTTTTTCCCTCTTAATAAATATTTCATTGAGAATGAGATTTTATTTCAGACCTCGTGTGTTGGAACTCTGTAACAAAATGGTAAAGTAGAAAGGAAACATCCGTCATATACTTAATGTTAAACGTGCAGTACATTTTTAAGCTCACTTACTGATCAAGTTTTAGGAAGAATGTATCTTAACTATGGGTTATTTAATTAAAAGAAATCCATCTAGCTTGAATGAGGGAAAGTCACCTCATGGAGTCTTGTATGGTAAACCCTTTTCATATGCATGTATAAGAACATTTAGGTGTTTGTGTGATGGACACTAATGGGGATATTATCGAGACAAGTTTAGGCCTAGGAGTAGAAGTTGTATCTTTATGGGTTACCTGTATACTAAAAAAGGATAGAGTTTGTATAACTTAGTTACAGGAGAGAGATTTGTCTCTCGTGATGTGGAGAGTCAGTTTTCTTTTGCAAAAATAAATAACAATGAACCATCTAAATTCTCAGACCTCGCCTCAGGATATTTGCGGTATTTAGATGAGTGGGAGGTAGTCATAGGGTCTCGAACATCAACTAAGAATGTTGATTGCGCATAAAGAAGTCGTAATAAGCAGGCATGTAGTGGTCACGTGATAGGGGGAGTGAACGAGATGGGGAAAGGGGTGAGGGAAATGAAAATAAAGAGAGTATGCAAGATGAGCATGAAGTAGGGGTTGACATAATGAATGAGGTCTCAAGTATTGAGGATGGAACAACATCTCTAAAGTTACTTGGCTATATGCATCACATCAAACGACCTTCCACTCGACTCAGAGGTTATATCACTACCACCATACGTTGCTTAGACCCACCCATCTCTTCTACATTTTTTTGTGTCCTTAGGTATGTTATATCCTATTACACATTATGTGAAATGTGATCATGTGATCATGTTCCTGCCGAACATAAAGTTTTTCTTACATCTTTTGCTGAGGTAGAGCTCACTAGATATTTTGACACTGTTTGAGACCTACGATAAGGTGAGACCATAAAGTGTGAAGTAGATGCTTTGGAGAGAAATAAGACATGGACCATTAAAACACTTCCTCCTGGAAAAAGGCCATTAGCCATAAGTGGGTATATAAGATCAAATATAATTCATATGGCTCTATTGAACATTTTAAAGCTCGTTTGGTGATTCTTAGTAATACTCAAGTAATTAGTATTGAGTAAAACTGGACTTTTACCCATGTTGCTAAGATGGCTACAATATGTACTCTTTTGACAGAACCATTAGAAATTGGGAAGTGCACCAAATTGATGTTCATAATGCATTTCTATATGAAGACCTTGACAAAGAAGAGTACATGACTTTAACCCTATATGTAAATCTTGATATAGGCTTCGTCAAGCTCCCTGTCATTTGTTTTTGAAGTTGACTAACATGTTTAAAAGTTTTGGGTTTGTTCAATCTTATGCTGACTATACATTAATTATATTTCGGTGAGATGATGTGATTTTATGCGTTCTTGTATATGTTGACGTTCTTATTATGGCAGATAACAATTCTGATTTTATGGGTCATTTCAAGTCTTATCTTAGTTAGTGTTTCCATATGAATGATCTTGGCATGTTGACATATTTTCTTAGTATTGAATTGACATGGAGCACCTTTCATGTGTTGATTTAAGTATGCACTTAACATAATCACATAAACTAGTTTATTAGGTGTTAAACCTACGAGCTTCCCACTCGAGCAAAATCACAAGCAAACAATGACTTCTGGAAACCTATAGACTAATCTAGAACATTATCTTCATTTGGTATGATGACTTATGTAGGAAAATCCCGGGAGGTACATCACATGTACCAGGTGCGGAAAACAAAACTTTTTTGTCACCGGGACTTTCCCGAACCCAGGATCCAG
>JANIPN010000006.1:57394396-57405221 GCA_027478595.1 Erythroxylum anguifugum
TCGGAGAAGAGGAGAAGAGGGTGGCCGTTGCTGGGAGAAGAGGATGGCTGACGGTGCGTCGGCGATGGCGGCGATGGCTGACGGCGACACTGCGTCTGCGTTGACGGGGAATGGATTGAGGAAGAATTGAATTAGGGATTTGGGTAATTTGCTAGGTTTGTATGTATATATATATAATGGCAAAATTGTAATTACTATATAACTGGTAAATGGGTAAACAGGTATGGGGGGTGGTATCCCCATACCTGCCCCGATACCCGACGGGTATTTTTGTTAACCCCCTATACCTACCCCACGGGTAAAAATTTGCCTCCCATACCTGCCCCCGTTCGGGTAATTTGATTGGGTACCCATTGGGTTCGGGTACAATTGCCATCCCTAGATAGGATAAAAAAATTTAATTAACACTAGTACTAAGTTTGACATCCCAATAAAATAAAAAAATTAATTAGTACTGACAATGATATAACATGAAAAGTTTATGAACATTCACACTTAATATGGTTGTTGATAAGATAAAAAATTGATCATTAATTTTTTTTATTAACATTAAAATCAAAAAATTAATTTTTATAAATTTAAAATATTTATTATAACAACATATAAGAAATTGATGATCTTACTTGTTAGCCTTATTATTTAATAATAAAATATATAATTTACTGTTATTTAAAACTAAAAATATATTATTAATTATTAATAAAAATGATAAATAATATTTATTAATTATTAATAAATTGAATTAATATTATGTATTGTATATTATATTTATATAAATAATGATATTATGTGTTTAGGTTAGAATTGTGTTAATTTGTTAAATATTTGTGTTTAAGTGTTTTTATGAGTTAGTACAAGTCTTTGAACTTAAATATTACATTGTTAACTATTTTGATGTGTTTGTTAGTATTTCAAGGTCAACATCGAAGAACGAAGAAGTTTCAAAAACATTCAGACTGAAACGACGACCTACAATAGATCAGAATCGTGACAGAAGCACTAGAGTTAGCCCATGATCGTGACAAAAGCCCAGGACACATAGCCCACGATCAAAGTAGCTGAATTTAATGTACTTTGGTGAGAAATAGGAAAGGCAAAACTAAGCACGCCTGTTAGTGTGACTTCTGAGGAGAGGAAACTGAAGTGGCGGCCTGTGATTGGGCACCAGACAATCTAACAGAAAAACTGTACCCAGAAACTCACACGTATCATAACTACCAAAGAAATTCTTCGTAGATATGGGTTTTACATCAATAACAGCCGTGTCCAATGGCAAGAAATGAATGGCGTAAGTGGCATTCTTGTTCCTATGATTGTGCAAATCTAAATCCTCCTCTTACCACTTTCACTCCCATTCCCTATTCTGTCTTTCTTAGCATCTCATTGCGAAGATCAAGATACATTTGCTCCTCAATTTCTTCGCGGTAAGTTGTTTGTCTTGTGTATGATTTTGTCCAAATTTGACGCTATACTGCTCTGGCTGGACTTGAATAATTTACTTCACCCCTCGAGTGCTTTCTGTTTTTCTTCCTCTCTGCAATGAAACGGAAAGTAACAATTTTTGACGTGAAGCCACTCACTTTCTTCATTTTGGAGATGTTAAAAGATTGAATTTTTTGTTTGTTTCTTTTGTGTTTCTCGTTGATGTGGATGTTTATTCTTTTATTGTTTCTCTCTATAGCTGTTAAGGTGTCTTTAATGGTGCCTTGTTTATAATGGATTTGTTTCATTTTTTTCTTACAGTTGAATCATTCTTTGAGAGAAGTGTAGCAGGACCGGTATTAACGCTGACTTGTGAAGCCGTTGACTTTGTCCTAATTTATAGTCCAATCCTTTCTTATTGTTTTAACATAGATCTGTAGAGTTTAGAATCTTCGTTAAACAATTTGATGAAAACAGGGCTTCAACTTTGATTGCTTTTGCCTGGAAGTGTGCGTCTCAAGGTTTTTAGTCCCTGAGTAACCATAAACCGGGTGGTTTTATTTGATTATCTCATAACTCCTTCTAGTAGAAACTTTGAATTTGGATTTCTTTTCCGTATTATCTTTCTTATGTGATTTGTTCTAGCTATTTATCATGTAGTTATACAAAGAAGTAAATGCATTTCAGGTGCCTCATGGCCACAAAAGGGAATCCAGGAGACCAGAGAAGTAGGAGGTCTCTGTCGATTGCTGTTGCAGCTGGCTTGTGTTTTTTCTTCTACATATTGGGTGTCTGGAAAAAAAGTGGTTTTGGGAAGGGTGATAGCATAGCTCTGGAGATTACTAATCGGAAAGACTGTTCTGTTCTTAACAATCTGAATTACGAGACAAGTGGTGACGGAGGCATGCTTGATGGTTCTGATTCAGAAGTCAAGGAGGTCAAGCCTTGTGAGGCCAAGTATACAGACTACACGCCTTGTCATGATCAAACGAGAGCAATGGCTTTTCCGAGAGATAATATGGTATATAGGGAAAGACATTGTCCTCCAGAAGAGGAGAAGTTGCATTGCCTTATTCCTGCACCAAAAGGGTATGCGACCCCATTTCCATGGCCAAAGAGTCGCGATTATGTACCATACGCAAATGCACCTTACAAGAGCTTGACAGTTGAGAAGGCTGTTCAGAATTGGATACAGTATGAGGGCAATGTGTTTAGGTTCCCTGGTGGAGGAACTCAGTTCCCTCATGGGGCAGATGCATACATTAATCAGCTTGCTTCTGTGATCCCAATGGACAATGGATTGGTTAGAACTGCGTTGGACACTGGATGTGGGGTATGCGGTCCTTACTTTTCTTTAGCTTCCTTAATGCATTCTTATATGAACTGCTCATTCTCATTTATATTTCTGAACATCTAGTGCCATTCTTTATTGGTTTCCTCTTCACGATTTGTTTTTGTGCATAGGTTGCAAGTTGGGGGGCGTACCTTTTCAAAAAGAACGTTATAGCGATGTCCTTTGCCCCCAGAGATTCTCATGAAGCACAAGTTCAATTTGCATTGGAACGAGGTGTTCCAGCCACTATTGGCGTTCTTGGAACTATCAAGCTGCCATATCCTTCGCGAGCCTTTGACATGGCCCACTGTTCGCGTTGTTTGATTCCATGGGGAGCCAACGGTGAGGATGATTGCTTTGAGTTTGCTGTGTGATGTACGTCTTCTTGAGCAAAGCAGAAATGACCACATGCTGAACATAATGATATTTCCTCTGAATTAACATTTTTGCTATAACATTTTGATGTATGGTCCAGCTAAAACAGCTTGAGCTGTTAATATCTGTGTCTTAACTGGATATGCCGTAATTTTGCAGATGCTAGTCTCTTTGAACTTGGCAAGAATAAGGAAACCATTTTCAATCAGATGGTGATGAATGACTTAAATTTGAAATGGTTTCATGGTCCTAACCTTTGTTAGGATTAATGTCTTTCTCATTTGGGGACAGTAGTGATGGAAGTTTCAGATAAGATCATAATTTGGTTCTTCTTTTTACAGGTGGTATATACATGATGGAAGTTGATCGTGTTCTCAGACCTGGTGGCTATTGGGTTCTTTCTGGTCCTCCTATTAACTGGAGGATAGATTACCAAGCATGGCAGCGTCCCAAAGAGGAGCTTGAGGAGGAGCAGAAGAAGATTGAAGACGTTGCCAAACTCCTTTGTTGGGAAAAGAAACAGGAGATTGGTGAAATAGCAATCTGGCAGAAGAGAATAAACAAAGATTCTTGCCCTTGGCAAGATAACCAACCAACAATTTGTCAGTCCATAAATTCTGATGATGTCTGGTGAGAACAATTCCAAGGCATTTCTTTTGTGAATTCGAGGTCGTTTGTTGCACTTTCTTGGACAAAAAACAATCATTTTCTTCTGAGAAGAACATGATTCCAAGTAATGGTAATATATGAAGTTATTTCGCCTGGACAAAACGAGCAAGTAATGGTAATTCTTGCTCGTTGTCCTTTTTGTCACTTGTCTTATTACATTGGTCTTTTCCTTTATTTTCTGGGACACAATAGGAAAAGTCAGAATCGTATCTTTCATTAAAGAAGTTGTGTTGCTCCAGTAGCAAAGTTTCATATGTTAATTATTCAAAGTAGCATGTTTCAGCTGTGATTACCCCAAATTGTTTTTTAGCGTTTGGCTTTGGATCATAAATAGGTATAAAAGAATGGAAGCATGCGTGACACCTTATCCAGATAGTAACGGAGCTTGGAGACCATTTCCTGAAAGACTTTATGCTGTACCTCTCAGAATATCCAGTGGCTCCATTCCTGGGATATCTGTTGAGGCCTATCTAGAGGACAATCGGACATGGAAGAAACATGTCAATGGTTATAAGAGGACAAACAAAATCATTGACTCTGGGAGGTACCGCAATATCATGGATATGAATGCTGGTATGGGAGGTTTTGCTGCAGCACTTGAATCTCCAAAATTGTGGGTTATGAACGTTATGCCAACAATAGCTGAGAAAGACACTTTGGGCGTCATTTATGAGCGTGGTTTGATTGGCATATATCATGATTGGTAATTCCTATAATATATCTCTTTTCCATCTCATTCCTCCTCTAGCATTCCTTTCTTGAACTGGATCCAATGTTCGGTAACAAAAAATAAAAGAATGTTAAAGAATTTATAGACATTGCTAAAAAACAATACGGGTATCACCCTTAATACTAAAGTGAGTTATCCTTTCTAAAGAACTTAATTGACCCTGATGATACTGAACATGGCCTCTTTATTTCATTAGTGTCATTGTCTAATTCATAATCTTCTTCTGTCATTTACCAGGTGTGAAGCCTTCTCTACATACCCAAGGACATATGACCTTATTCATGCAAATAGTGTTTTTAGTTTGTACAAAGACAAGTAAGTTATACATCTTTTCTTCTTAGTACTAACAGTAGTAAATCAGATCTTTTGTTTACGATGATCCCCTAATCACAAGTGATGGAAGCTTGCTTATACAAACTTGCAACTGAGAAACATAAAAAGAGAAAAAACATTTGTTATTCGTTCAGATAAACCAGGGTCTCTCTAGCTCTAGATCAAATATTGTCATACTGTTTAGGCTGGAATCTGGAGAAAGTATTTTTGTGATTGCTGCAGGTGTAGTATGGAAGACATTCTGCTAGAGATGGATCGGATTTTAAGGCCGGAGGGAACAGTCATAGTCCGTGATCAATTGGATGTGCTAATCAAAGTGAAGAGAGTTGTTGGAGGAATGAGATGGAATACGAAATTAGTTGATCATGAGGATGGCCCTCTTGTCCCAGAGAAAATGTTGTTTGCCGTTAAACAGTACTGGGTTGCTGAAGAAGATGAGAATAACACATCGTCATAACGAACAAGAAAGATTATCCTGAGAATTTAAGGGAGGTTACGTCTGATTCAGGTCCAACAAATCGAATTTATGCCAGTTCACTCATATTGCATGTAGCAACGGATATTATGTTGCTTCCGCAGTTACCACTGTCTATCATCTTGTCTACATAGGTTTATTGCATTTTCCAAGCTTCTTAGGTATGTTAGAGGATTATTTTCTCCTCCAACTCCACTTCTTTATTCTTCAATTATCCATCTTTAGATTTAATCACAGGTCCGGTGCAATCCAGTAATTGCATCCTGTATATCCTCTTGCAGTCTGTAAAACAGTTGTGAGGCTCCTCATCATGTCTTTTCCGATTTCTAATCTAATATGAGGGAATCTATTTTTCGCGTCGGTGAGCTTCCAATAGTTTTTGAAATATTTCTGATCCTCCTAACAATTTAGGCTGTCTATTTCATGGTGATTACACTTTTTTTTGTAAAGTAAAGTTGTACTAATAATAGGATGTCCCACGCGAAATCATATGCTTAATAACAAAGCAACGACAACCAACATGGGGGTAAGCGCAGATTGTATGTTACACCATTCACCAAGCCCAACCAAATTAAGATTGGGTAGAGAAGCGTTCACTGCGTTCCAGAAGAGATGCTTCAGTCAATGGTTGATCCTCAAAGTTTCGTGTTGCTCGTCCTCACCACTCGTGTATCAGAAGTTGTTCTCGTGTTGCATGGACCAATGTTCGTGCAGTACACATCAAAAAAAGGGGAGAACTCCAGACGATTTGTGACTTACTAGGACCCTTGCTCCTTGTCTACCAGGTACTTTCTTGCAAAAGTTTATAGATCTACTCTATCACGAGATTGTTTGGCCAGTCTACATATTATTTGATTCTCCACGATGAGGCTAAATTAGGGCAGACTCTTTCAAAGCTTAAAATACAAAGGAGTTTCTCTCTTATTCTACCAATTAGAGAGTACAGAACCTCATTTCTAGAGCATGCAATGTTCTAAAAATACCTGATGTTTCTCTCTCGCCAAATCTCCTTGATGGAGGAGGCGAAGGAGATGATATATATCTGCTTGTTGTAGTTAGGAGCATGGTTCAGCTTCAGAAGCCAATCAAGAGCTTTCATGAAGGTGGTACATGCATTAGAGATAAGATAACTCCTATATCTTCTCCAATATAAATTGGGAGAAAAGGTAGAGGAAAAATATATGGCTCCTTGATTCTTCCTCCATCTCACAGAGGACACAAGTAGAATTAGAAGAAATATAGTGCATTGTGTCTGTTGTGCTTAGTTTATTCAGCACAGTAAGCAACAGAAGAATGGAGTAGTTAGGCATGAGTGACTTATGTCAAATAATAGGAAACCAGATATGCCTTCGATTATTTTGATTCTACCAATTTCTTAATTTCGCAATGTTGAAGGTGTTTGGAGGTAGATTGATACATTGGAATATGTCATTTCTTCACGAGTTAGGATGGTAATTGGGAGTGTGGTGCTGCAATTCCGAGGGAATATTCCATTGGCCACTTAGAATGATGGAATTCACATTCAAGTTGATAGGAAGTCCGGTCCAATACTAAAGAGCTTGAGGAAGTCTAATTAGGGGGCTTTTACTAGTCTAATTTTCAAACCAAAAATAAATATTTTCTCTATTTCTAACCTTACAAAACACCAAAGGTTCTAAGATAGATATTAACTCCAAAAGTTGAATCAAGGACTAAGAAAAGGTAGGTTTTAGAGGAATAAACCAAAGGCTAGATCCTTTAAGAATATAGCTATGGAACCATCGAATCCATAAATATTTCTTATTCAATAGGATGTTCCATAGATCTTTAATCAAGGTTGATCTATTAAAGTTGCCAATAGAGGTCAATCCTAGACTCTTCTTTTCTTTTATATACTTTTGTTCATTTAACCTTAGCAAAGTGTTGTCTGAGTTTAAGTTTCCCCACATAAATCTTCTAAATAGCTTCTTGATGGTTTTAATTAGTCCTTCGGCTAAGGATATGTTGAAGGACCAGTAAACATGAAGGGAATTCATAATGGATTTAATGAGTTACAATCTCACACCAAAAGAGAGAACCTCATTAGACCACATACTCAACCTTCTCTGTATTTTTTTATCAAGGGAAAGCATTCAGAGAATTCTATCCTTTTTATGGCTTCCTACTCATCCCTGTTATTAAAGATATTTTATTTTCCGTCATTGTTGCACTAGCAGTATAACTGGCTTTTTTTAGGTTTACTTCCAAACCTAAAAGGTCTTTGAATAAAGATATAGTTGAGATAAGTACTTCAATAGATTTACCATGGGCCTTGGAAGAAGAAAAAAAGGTCATCCACAAAACATAAATTAATAAGCCTTACCCTCTTGCATTTACTATGAAATTTATAGTCCTTGCTATTACCCACCTTCTAAAGAATCAATTAACTTAGAACCTCCATACATATGATAAAGAGATAAGGGGAGATGGGATTGTCTTGTCTCAGACCTCTAGAACTTTTGAAGGTATCAGTTGGTATATCATTAATAAGAATGGAGTAAGATGTAGCGGTAATACAAGCCTCAACCTATCTAATAAACACATTTGGGAATACCAAAAGCCTTAGAGCCTAAAGGATAAAGTCCCATTCCCTATAATCAAAAGCCTTCTTGAAATCAACTTTTATGATACAATTAGGTGGGCTATTCTTCCTCTGATACCCCTTCATCAGTTCTTAAACAATAGAGATATTATCCCCAATTTATTTACCATATAAAAAGGCACTTTGATTAGTAGAGATCAGTGAATCCAAGACAAGCTTTAGCTTGTTTGCTAAAAGTTTAGAAATTACCATGTAAATGAAGTTGGTGCATGCAAATATGAGTTTTTATTAATATCCTTCAGTAGTATTCCCCTTCAGAAAAATTACAAGACTGCTCTCTTTACCATAAGGCCAGGTTCCTACCAGGTCTTTTAAAAGAAGTAACCATTAAAGCTATCGGGTCCAGTAGATTTATTAGGATGCATTAGAAAAAGCACCTCTGCTATCTCTTTGTCATCTATTGGTTTAATGAGTGTGCAACATGCTCTTAAGAGATCGTCTTTTGAATGAAGGAGCAAAGAGTAGTAGTAGCTGCTTGAGTACGTAGACAACCAGAAAAGCTCTTAAAGTATCTCTCAACTTCCATTAAAAGGTCTTTTTGCTAAGTAATTTCCTCACCATCTTGAAGCTTAAGAGAATAAATTCTATTTGTGTTTTTCCTGGCCAAAATAGAGTTAAAGAAGAATTTAAAGCACCTTTCACCATCTTTTAGCCAATTTACTTTGGCCCGTTGTTCCATAAGGCTATCATGATCCTTATCTTTTGATAAATAAGAACTCAAAAGAGTCTTCTCAATACTTGATAAGATAGAATTAGCAAGATCTCGTGCAAGCTTATCTTGTATAGCTTCTAATTCTTCTTTAACTTTAGCAATAACTAGTTGTGTGGACGAAGTTCTTCTGCTCATAAGGCTTTTTATCTCTATTTTGATAGCCTTAAGCTTTTGGACACAAATGAATTGGTGTATGCCCTCAATTGTAACCTCCAAACCCTTCTAGAGAGCCTCTGTAAATCCATCGTCATCAATCAAAAGATTGTTAAAATTGAAAGGACCTCTTCTGCCTTGGCTTTGAAAGAGATTCTTTATCTGCATAGGTGTATGATCTGAGAATAATGGATCCAGGAAAGTAGATACACTCTTAGGAAGTAGTGTAATCCATTTTTGGCTCACCATTGTACGATCTAGTTTTTTTCTTAAAGCCTATTTACCAACCTATTTATTACTCCAAGTGTAGAAATAGCCTTGAGATTTTAAGTCAAAAATTCCCAATTTACTCACACAATCATTGAAGTCAGATGAGAAGTTTCTCAAGCTGCAGTTTCTATCAAATTCAGTTATATATAAGGTAAAATTGAAATCTCCACGTAAAAGCCAAGGTCCATTCACTATCTTCTGGAACTTTGATAAGCTGACCCATAAAAGTTTCCTTTGGAAAACATAATTAACACCATAGATAAAAAAGGAAAAGAAATCAACATTTACCTTAAGAAGTTTACATTTCAAGTGAATAACTTGCATCTCTGTCTAAAAAACGTGAACATCCACCAAAAAAGGGTCATATCCAATAATGATTCTCCCAAACTATGAGTTTGATGGTTGGACATAAAATTCTACCTAAAGCCCAGTTTATTAAGAAGTCTAATATTCTCAAGTCTGATTTTGGTTTCAAAAAGAGAAAAAAAATCCATGGTTTTATGTTATAGACACAATCTTTTAAAGCAAAAAGCTTTCTAGGGCAGTTGATCCCCCTCATATTCCATGCGATGACTTTCATAAATCAAAAGATATTATTTTTAGAGCCCTTACCTTTACTCCTGTTGGATTTCTTTTTAGTAGCTATCCAAAATTCCCTATTAAGAGGATCACCATCCTTATTGTCATCAGAAGGTAAAGAATTGTTAAACATTTGATCAAGACCATTGAGAGGATCGTTCGAGTTAGCTGGTTGTTCATCCACAGTAGTCTCCTCTCTAGAAGTATCATCCATAATAATTGATTTACTATCAGCAGTTAGCCCTATAGCCTCTTTTCTACCATCAACTTTAACAAATACCTCTTTTCCACCATCAGTTACAACAAATACCTCCTTTCCAGCGGTTTTTATATCATTTTCCTTATGTCCTATAGTTGTGTTTGTTGGAGTTATGTAAATATAGTGCCCTGGAAAGCAAGTGTATCTACATATAACTTAATCTTCTTCCAGTTACTTTTGTAATGAAAGTATTTATTATTAATAAAACAAAAAGAGTTTGGTTTTTATTTGTATGAGCATTATATATCTAGTCATAATATACTTAGATTCTTTTGTAAGTAATATACATATACATAGAGATGTATGAGAAAAATGTACATTATTAGAATGTAAATTAATTGATTCACAATTGAATAATCAAGTTAGTCGCTTGATTATGGTTTAGACTGTAGTGTTGCGATTTATCTCCGTGTAAGTAAAAGAGTTTACTTCAAGGGAATGATGAGTTTCATATCATGATAGTAGTTGACTATTGATAATGGCACTATTAAATGATTCTAGAATCACGTATGTTTTTCAAATATTAAAGTAGGTCATTTCTTTAATCTTAAAACATACACTTTAGCATTCTTTTATTGTGAACCACAATCTTGATAAGTGGTGAACTCATATGTGTTTAATTATAATTCTTGATATGATCGAAATGGATTTTTACAGAGTATCAATCCAGAGTTTGCATGTTAGAATTATTAATTGAAACATGTATTAGGGAACATTCACTCAAATAAAGAGTTTATAGTGATATCATTACTTTTAGATGTTTTTGCGAAGATTGGTGATTAAACTAGCGCCAATAGCTTGATGAACTAGCTACCTATCGAGTCTTAACACCAAGATGAGATCTTGCCTGTTAATCACCATATAGAGTAAAGCGATAGATCAAGAAGGAAAAACC
>JANIPN010000006.1:57482382-57492866 GCA_027478595.1 Erythroxylum anguifugum
GAAGGTCCCGGTAACAAAAATTTTTGTTTTCCGCACCTGGTACATGTGATGTACCTCCCGGGATTTTCCTACATATTCAACCATGTTTTTCACTTCTAACTATCACTAAATATGCTTCATCCAACAATCAAGAAGGGTTAATGCTTATACTTACTTGATTGAGCTTCAAATTCTTTAAACTCTTCAAGATCTCCCAAAAACCCTAGCTTTCCTCTTCTTTTCGTCTCATCCACGACACTCTCTTTTTCTCTCCTCAATTCTTGTGCTTCTCTCTTCTCACACAAGACAACAATTACGTCTTTCACTTATACCCTAAATGAATTAGCAAAGTCCATTATGCCCTTCCATTATGCCCTTCCATTAAGCCTTAAAGCCTTTTAACCATAAGTGACTTACCAATTTTTCCCTTTAGGTTATACATTCTTAACACTTTAATTTAACCAACTCAAGGAATAAAATCTTACTAAAATTGGCATGCTAATTACTCCAAAAATAATTAATCTATCAAGACCTCAAAAATTAATTTAAATCATGCTCATTCATCAAGAAAAAAAATCCAAGGGCCAACAACAATGATATGTTAATGTTTTCAATACATGAATGCATGTAAGATAAAGGAAGTTTTGACTAGAGTCGTTAGTGAAAAAGAGCTTAAAGCTCCAAACGTGAAAAGAGCCTCAGCCTCAGTTGTGAATGTACCTAGTATCCACTAAGAGATATGGGACATAATTTGACACAGCTCGGTATCCACTAAGGGATATGAGCTAGTAAAAAGGTACTTGGTCACAACGACAATAACAAATAAAAGTGAGTCTCATATGCATTGCATTTATAATTGATATGTGTATTTTATATGAATGAAATGATTATGATGATTGTTCTAAAAGTAAAAAGGGATAATTTATGATCATGCAAAAAGATGTGAATAATTTGTTACGTGTATTGATGTGATGCATGAATTGAGTGAGCCATCGATGATGGTTACCTCATTGAGTTCGCAAAACTCATCAAAATTGCAACGTTGACTTTTCAAGACCGAGAGATGACTTTAGCTACTAAAGGATGCTACAAGTTTTGTAGACTTGTACTTTTGGGAAAGAAAAGAAATGGCTCAAAGGTCGGTTAGTTGGGTTTGGACAAATTAGATTGATTTTGTGTATTTCCTCATTCATGTAGCACTTTTTGTATTAGGCTATGATGTTGTATAAGTATGAATGTTGAAAGATACATTGTATAATGTTCGGCTTTATGAAATGAATGAGGCGCTTTATGAAATGAATGAGGAAATGTTGTTTTTAAAATATTGTCACTTTTCTAATAATGTTTATAAGAGAATAAAAGTAGATGATGCCATGTTAAGTGAATGTAGTGATTGATCGTAGTGCGCCATTATTATAGGTTATGTACTGGAATGTCCTTCGGGCGTCCTGGTATGTATCCTAAGGTAAGGGGAGCTATAGTTGGTGGTATCAGAGCATGATTTTGCATCCATAGGGATATATAGGAATGTTAAGCATGAAATATCGTGAGAAACGCAGATAATGATTGAAGTTATTATTTATTATAGGTCATCCTCCATTGGTGATCAAATGGGGGAACCAACTGACTTAGGATCGATAGGAGCCAGTGGGGAGTTCTCAATACCTCAACCAAAGGAGATGCCTCCGAGACTTCCTAAGAGAAGGGAGAGGAGATATGACAGGTTGTGAAAGCAGGGAGCTGTGGATTTCTATGACAGCACAGACCTTACTGAGGCCGAAGGATGGTTGGAAAGGACTGAGAGAGTTTTGGATCAGATGGACTGCAAGCTAGATGAGAAGTTCGACTATGCAGTGTTCTTACTATAGGGCCTAGCTTATTACTGGTAGAAGACTATCCCAGGCAGTACCACCAGGCCTTGTCGATTAAAGTGGGAAGACTTTCTGAGGGTCTTCAATAAGATCTACTTGGACAGGAAGATGAAGGAGTTCCTGGATTTGAAGTAGGGTAGGATGTATATGGTAGAGTATGAGATCAGGTTCAACGAGCTAATAGGGTACGCCACTACTTTGATTCCTACTGAAGAAGACAAGTGTAGGAGATTTAAGGTTATGAATCGATTATAGGCAACTGAATTGGGTGACAGTGAAGAACAAGTATCCGTTGCCTAGAGTTATGATTTTCTTGATCAGTCGCAGGGAGCTCAGGTATTCACTAAGTTAAAGATAGCAGAGGCTGATGTACCTAAAAGTACGTTCAGGAGTCGGTATGGGCACTTCAAGTTTTTAGTTATGCCGTTTGGGTTAACTAATACCCCGGTAGCATTTATGGCCTTGATGAATAAGGTGTTTTAGCCTTACCTAGACCCATTCGTGATTGTATCCATCGATGACATTTTAGTGTATTCCAAGAGTTGAGAAAAGCATGATGAACATTTGAGAGCCATTTTACAGATTATGAGGGAAAAGTAGTTGTATGCCAAATTCAGTAAGTGCAAATTTTGGCTAGATCAAGTAATGTTTCTAGGACATATAGTGACTGGATAAGGCATACAAGTGGATCCAAGAAAGATAGAGGCAGTGATGAATTAGGAAGCTCCGAGGAATGTGTCTGAAGTCCGAAGCTTCCTAAGATTGGCCGAATATTACTGGAGATTTTTTTAGGGGTTTTTCTTGATCTCAGCCCCTCTAGCAAAACTTTTGAGGAAGAATGTAGTGTTCAGATGGAAAGAGGAATGTCAAAAGAGCTTTGAGGAGCTAAAGCATCGATTAACTACGGCACTGGTGTTGACTCTTCCAACGGGGACCGGAGGATATGTGGTATATAATGATGCTTATGCAGTATGGAAAAGTGATCGCCTATGCATTCAGACAATTAAGGTCTCACGTGATTAATTATCTAGTACATAATTTAGAGTTAGCTGTAGTTGTCTTTGCTCTAAAGATTTGGAGACACTATTTGTATGGAGAGACCTTTCAGATTTATATAAATCATAAGAGTTTGAGGTATCTGCTAAGTCAAAAGGAGTTAAACTTGAGACAAAGGAGACGAATTGAGTTACTGAAAGATTATGACTGCACGATTGAGTACCACCTGGGAAAGATCATATGATGGATGATGCTTTGAGCAGAAAGTCTAATACTAGTATAGCTTAGATTCACTTATCTAGGTTACCAAACTTGATTCATTTGAGAGCTCTGAATGTGGAGTTGAATCTAGAGCACGATGAGGCACTAGTTGCAATTTTGAAGCTGAGACCGATGTTGCATGATAGAATAAGAAAAGTCTAGGGAAAAGATCCTGATATGGTAAAGCTTATGGACAAAGTGAAGATGAGTCTGTATTCTAAGTTTGAGTTAAGGGATGAGACATTATAGTTGAAGCAGAGGCTGTGTGTTCCCAATGTGGATGATCTGAGAAAGGAAATCCTTGAGGAAGCTCATATGGCCGCTTACGCTAGGCATCCTAGTACCACCAAGATGTATAATACTCTAAAGCTACTAGTAGGGAAGCTATTGTTGCCTATTCTGGAGTGGAAATGAGAATGAATTACTATGGGCTTCAATATGAGATTGCCTAGAACTTTGAGGCAACATGATTCTATATGAGTTATAGTGGACCAATTAACTAAGTCAACCTATTTCTTACCAATAAGGGAGAATAACTCACTAGACCAATTATTCCAGAGATATGTGAATGAAGTAGTTAGATTGCATGGGGTTCCGGTGTCCATTGTATCTGACAGGGATCCCAAATTCACTTCAAGATTTTGGAGGAGCCTACAGTTTGCTTTAGGTACAAAGTTAAACTTTAATACTACATTTCATCCTCAAACGGACGGACAGAGTGAGAGGATAATTAAGATTGTTGAGGATATACTTAGAGCTTGTGTATTGGAGTTTCAAGGAGCTTGGGATCAATATATAGCATTGATAAGTTTGATTACAATAACCACTATCACAATGGTATCGGAATGGCACCGTACAAGGTGCCGTATGGAAGAAAATGTCGATCGCCATTGCATTGGGATGAAGAGGGCTTGAGAATGGTTAAAGGCCCAGAATTGATACAATACACAGTGGATAACATGAAATTGATCCGAAGCCAAATTAAAGCGGCTTTGTTAGACCCAGATTTTTTTTAAAATAAGCATGATTCGATTAATCTTGGGGTATTGCTAGATTAATTTATGTTAGAATTAATTAGCATACTAATGTGAGTAAGATAATATGAAGTAGGTAAATTGAACAAAGTGTTCGGTTGGTAAGTATGTATAAAGGGCATAGTTGGAAGATCACTTAAGTTGGAAAGAATTAAGGCATTAAGGGAAGGGCAATTTGGTCAATTTTAGCTTCATTAAAGGAAAGAAAGAAGACTTGGCTTATGTTAGAAGAAGAAGAAACGAAAATTAGAGAGTGAGGAGAGAGAGAGTGTCGTTGGAGGGAAAGAGAGGAAAGAAAAAAAAAAGGGGGGAAGCTAGGTCTTGAATTTTCATTGTTTAAAGGCGTGATTTTGAAGTTTGTTGAAGAAGGAAAGAGGAAGAGGAGCAGTAGAGCTTCCATTAGAGCTAAGAAACAAATCGATTGGTGAAGATTCAAGGTAAGGGTATGTTTAATCATTTGGATTTTGGAAGGGGTTTTGGTTCAAAAATCTTAGGAAATGCATGGGTATGAGTTTTCTAGGATTAATTTCATGCATTGGGTTCTTTAGGGTTTCCAATTTTGAATTCTATTAATTTGGGAAATTTTGGCATTGTCAAAGGGAGGCAAGAGGAGAAAGAAGAGACACATCCTTGAACAAACTTTCAAGCAAGGAAATCAAGGTGGATGACATTTTTATAATTGAGTAAATAAGCTATTAAAGTTGTTTTCAATTATATGGAATTAAATGATTTCCAACCACCTTGAAAATATGCATTTATTGTTCTTTAAGAAGGTTTGAAAATATGCTTGAGTTTTTGTATATGAATTTTGAGTGATATGGGAAGGATTTCAAATTGTTCCAAAATTATTGTATTTGTGGCTTTTAGATGACTTGAGAAATGGTTATATGATTGGTATGGGATTTTGGTTGATGAATTGTGAAATGATGATAGAAATGTATATAAAATATGCCATGCTCATGAAATCAAGTTTCTAAAAATGTGCCATATGGGAAACATGTTTCAAGTTCATGAATTATATGTTATGTAGGTTTGTAGTGGTCTATTTTGCCTGTCAAGTGCACTTGGTTAAAAAGGCCTCTCTCACCTGCCCGCTAGTGGCATAGAGCTCCCTCGCGGACTCCCATAAGTTCACGGCTACACAAGATCACTTTGTGGAATTGCGATAGTACGTTCTGTTCACGGCTACACAGGACCCTTATGAGAAATGTGTAGTACGTTATGTTACAGATCCAACCGAACCATTTTGATGTGTTTAATTGCTTTTGATGTGTTTGATTGGTTATGATGTACTGGCGAGTTTGATGGATGTATGACTTATGTGAATTGTGAACTGGTTTGACAAAGTCGAGAAATTTATGTTTTATGGATTATTGTGAGAAATTGGCTATGATTATGAAGGTTTTAAATGGTTTTGTTTATTTACCGGTTATAAACTTGTTACCCACGAGCGTTAAGCTCACCCCCCATTCCTTCCCATCCGCAGGCGATGAGCAACATTTTGAGTGATCGAGTCAATCGTCAAGGCATCACTCCAATTTGCATATTTTGTTCTTTTGAAGTTAGATTTTGTAAAACAATGCTTTAGTTGCATTTTGAGAGATAGTATTTCTTGTCACGTTTGTATTTTGGATTATGTTTTAAAGTGGCTCGAAATGCCCACTAAAGCATTGTAAAACTCTTATTTTGATGTGAATGAAATATTTATACATTATGGTTGCTTATGGCATTTCATGTTTTTTCATTACAAATCTCAAGTTTTCATATGGGTAGGAAATTGTGTTTTGGATTTGAGTGACAAACTGCACTAATCTAGGGTGAATTTAACCAAGTTGTCTTCATAGAAGTTGTAGCTTGTCCTTTTAACTTTCGAACGACATAACACGTTTGCAATTTTTAGATTTCGGAGTTGAGAGATATGACCGTTTGAGTAGGGGATGTTGCATAGGAAGTGTCACCCGAAGGTTGCATGGCCTGACCGTGTAAAATCACACGGGTCGTGTGTTTCTAGCACAGGAGCGCAACTTTCACCTGAAGGTTACACGCTTTGACCGTGTAAAATCACACAGACCATGTAAAAATCACACAACCCGTGTGTTTCCAGCGCAGGAGCTTCATTTTCACCCGAAGGTTACACGACCAGCCCGTGTTGGTTTACACGGTCTGTGTTTTTGTCCCTCCAAACGACAGAATTTCAATTTTTGGTCTTCATGAACGTTGTATCCCTAGAAGTATTATTTCAAACTGTCCAAAAATAAAGTCAATCTGACATCTGCTGTGAGAGTTATGGCATTTGATCCAAGGCATGTTCAAGGTGAGTAAGAACATGAACATATTGTATTCGTTTGGCCATAACTTCTTCGCCCGACCTCCGATTGAGGTGATTCTTAGTGGCGTTACATTTCTAACACATTGTCCTACCTTCACATAAAATTGTATAGCCATTGGTGTTAAATTCAAAAATATTTATTGGAAGAAAGCGAGGGGTTGGCTGGGAGAGCATGTTTGGGCCATGAACATCCTTTGGTATCTTAAGCATATCTTGAGGTGGTTCTTGCTCCAAAATAAATTAGAGACTAAGAGCTACAATTTTGAAGAAATCAATTGTGATTTTTGAGATTCCAATGTGTGACTCACCCTTTGTGGTTTGAGATGTTATAAGAATGATGATGAATCGATGATGGCTAATTAGGGTACATTATCATAACCCTACAAGAAAAACCGCTCACGTTATATGGTTCAGGATAGTTGGGCTCTAGAAACGGGGTCGAACAGGCTCAAGATAGATAGAAGAGTTATGTGGATCAGCACAGAAGGGATATGGAGTGCAGTGTGGGAGACAGAGTATTTCTCAGAGTA
Organism: Erythroxylum anguifugum; assembly: GCA_027478595.1. Lineage (NCBI taxonomy): Eukaryota > Viridiplantae > Streptophyta > Magnoliopsida > Malpighiales > Erythroxylaceae > Erythroxylum > Erythroxylum anguifugum. The sequence continues at coordinate 57,489,383 of JANIPN010000006.1, forward strand.
TCACCTTAGAGAGGCGTGTTCAGATTCAGTAAAAAGGACAAGTTGAGCCCTAGGTATATTGGTCTTTATAAGATCATTGAGAGGATAGGACCTTTGGCATATAAGTTGGCTTTACCAAATGAAATATCTCAATTTCATAATGTGTTTCATGTGAGTACGCTCTCAAGATACTGATCATATCTGACACATGTGATACCGGCTCAAGAGATAAAGGTTGTTAGTAACTTAAGCTATGTTGAGGAGCCGATCAAGATTGTGGGATCTCAGATCAAGCAATTGAGGAATCCAATCATTCCATTGGTGAAAGTCCTTTGGAGGAATCACTTAACTGAGGAAGCAACTTGAAAAACGGAGGAGCATATAAGGAGACAATATCCCCACCTGTTTGAACAATCAAGTAAGAATTTTGAGGATGAAATTTCTTTTAAGGAGGGGAGAATTGTAACATCTCATTACCTACATTAAGGTTAAGTAGTAAATATGAGATATTATTGAGAGATTAGAAATGCATTTCATGCTCATGTATAGTATGACATACACATACACATACACATGAACATTGGATATTTGCACATGAAAATAATTGTACATGCATTCATGTATAATTCCAGGTATAACTGAATTGTGATATGATATTATTGAGAATTGTGAAATTGTTGTATTGAAAATTTAATTAGTAAGTGTATTTGTTAATTTTGAATTTTAGTGAATTTTATGAATAATTTCCGAAAATGTTGGATATTATTGTAGTAGGAAAAATGCCATTTGGCAAGTAAATTGATGTATGGAAAATAGAAAGGAGTATAATGATATTGAAAATTTTGGAGATAATTGTAATGAAAGATGGGAGTTATTAGAACTAGTTCAAATAGAACTAGTTAGTTTGGGGAAATTGGCTACGAGCTTAAGAAGTGGACAAGTGTCCAAGTTTTAAGTTAAATTTCCTTAACCTTGAAAGACCAAGTACTGTACTCTTGTCTTCATCTTCCTCGTAGCTTCTTTCGCAAGTTTTTCTGTAACATAGAGTTTTTCATCAAAACTCCACCAAAGTTAAACCTTGTTTTCATCTATCTCCTTGCTACTCCCAACTTCAGTTTCCTTCTCTTTGCCTTAAGAAAAAACCAAAGCTTGCCAACCCCTAAAGTGGTGTACGTGAGTTGCATGAAGTTTAAGGCTTCTTGAGCTTTTACAAAGTTTGGAGCAATATCAAGTAAGTATTGTGTAAATCCTTTAGAGTTGTAGTTTTATGAAACAAAAATGGTGATTCATTGGCATGGCATGAATAAGAGAAAAATGGACATTTTCATGTATACCATAGGTATAGGATGAGATATTGATATTTGTTTTGCGTGTTTTGCGGATCAAAATGTTATAAGATAGTGTTAAAATTATTTTTGGAGTTGAAAGAGAAATGAAAATGTGTATGAGATTAGTGTAGAAGATGATATTCAGATATGCTCTGTTTCTCTTCACTGTGAATGTATGCATATAGGTGAATATGTGAGTGTTTTTAGAGATGACCAAAAGAATGAATTTAGAGTTGAAGAATAGTTGTAAGATGATGGTCTGAGATAAGAAAGATTGTTTAAATGATAGTTAGAGTAAAAGAATTAAGAGAATGCAAAAAATGAAAATATAGGAAAATGACAGTGAAGAAAGTGCAGAGAATGGTGAAATGCGTGAATGACTTTTCTTCTGTTCTTGAGGATTTTGTTTAAGATGAATTGGAATTAAAATGGACAATGTAAATGGAAGGAAAGTACAGGAAAATGAAAGAAGAAAAGTTGGAGAAGTTAGTTTTAGTTTGAAAATTCCATGATTAAACTATATTGATTTAGGAAGATTTAGACAAAATTGTCTTCATGAAAGTTGTAGATCTTTCTTTTAGCTTTTTAATGATATAAAGTTTGAAATTTTTGGAGTTCTGGATTGAAAGATATAGAGGTTGGTTTGAAGGAAAAGTAAGAATTTAAGAAGAGAAGAAGAAGAAAAAGTGAAGAGGTTTGGAAGCGTTTATGGAAGAGAGGATAGGAAAGCGCGATCATGCTTCAGCACAATCGCGACTTTCCTTTGAAGAGCACGATTGCGACTTCCTAAATCAATAAGCACGATCGCGACTTATGAGGTTTTAGGCTAACGCAACATCCTTCAATCTTTTGGCTATATCTCCTTCTTCCGACCTCCAAATGGCATGAGATTTGAACCATTGTACTTGCAACACACTAATCTACATCTCCACCAAAAATCTTAGCCGTCTGAAATCATTTTGGAGAGATCAAGTGAAAAATGTGGGACAGGTCTAATTGAGTGTGGACGGGTGTGAGTTTTTCTCACACCCGTGACTCTTGCATAAGTGTGAGATTTTCTCTCACACCCGTGACTCTCTCACACTCGTGACTTTTCTCCCTCACGACCATGAGTTTTAATTACTGGAGGATGTTAATTGTCACTTCAAGACACTGTGCTCTCTAATAGTTTACCGTGACTTAATTTTAGTCTGTGCACCTAAGAGCATTTACAAATTGAATAGTCTTGTTTCTTTTGACCATAACCTCTTCTCTAGGCATTCAAATGATATGATTTTTAATTTTGAGTAAACTAGAGACATAAGGATACAAATTGTTGGAACCCATTACCGGATGTCCAACCTCTGTTGGATCCCGAATCTGGAACCCAACTACTTAATCCGAAACCCTCATACTTATATATGATAATAAACTCAATTAAAGTCCTTAGACTAAATCGCGTAAGAATCAACTTAATTTCCGTCAATTAAAAATAATCTTCTTAGGGCCCAATATAAAATCCAATTTCTAAGCTAGTAAGGAAAAACCCATGCCTCTAGGTCAGAAGAATCAGAAAACTCCTCAATCGGATCTCCATAGTTCGCAAAATCGTCCAAAACGGAATTGTACGCAATATCGCCACATAATTGGCTCGCTTTCATTTTTATCTGAAAATTTCAACTCAAACCTGAACTTTCAAGAAGAATGTAAAACCTAATTTGGCCATGAAGGAATTTCAAAGTTATTGCAAAGTTTCCATTGCTTAAAATTGCTTTCTAACTACTTACCATATGAATAATAACAAAAATGACCAAATGAATAGTAATCGGCCAACTTCCAACCCTCATAATTTTTTACTCCTAACTCCGATCGGGACATATCATATCTCCATGGAAAGATAAAAAGACCCTCTACATCTTTTATGAAGGATGGAAAATCCGATTCCCGCTCTAAAGGGGCGAAAAACCCTTCTAAAGGATCAGCCCAAAATGCCACATGAATAGTAATCCGAGAACACCAAAAGAATAGTGGGCAACAAACTTTAAACGTTCATAAATTTTTCATCCTAAGTTGAAAAATGACCCATTTCATACCATTTTAAAGATCTTAACGCGTTCTACAAACTTCCAGAAGACCTCTTAATCCAAATCAACCGTTTAGGAGGTCTAAAACCTAAGCAAAGTTGCTGTCCATTTTTA
>JANIPN010000006.1:57492966-57503242 GCA_027478595.1 Erythroxylum anguifugum
TTTTCTCTTCTTATTCTTATCTCTACTAACACTTAACTTAAGCCCATTTCTTTTCCTCTTTTTATTTCATTTGGGCCTAAGGCCCAACTAACACATTAAATTCATCTAACACATTTAAATTCCAACTAACTCATTTACTAACATTAATTCACATAACCTAACTCATTTAATGTCATAAGCTAATTCATGCTAACTTTATTAATTGCTTTATTAATTTACCCAATTAATCTAATCATGCTTAATTAATCATAAAAAAAATTCTGGGGGTAACACATACGACAATGTTTCTTTCTTTCTTCTTTTAATGTATCTAAAAGACTATGCTACCCCTCCTTATAAGCTTTTGACTTCAACAATTCAAGTAAACTTCCCAAATTGCCCTCATTCATTTATTATTCATTTAATACACTAACTACCCACTACACTCTAACTTAAATGAAAAACTCCAATTAGACTTCTAATTTCCATCAATTAAAGCAATTTATCGTCAAACTAATAACAAGCTAATTAAACTCTAACTCAAGAAATTTAGCAAACTAAACCTCAAAATAAAATTTAAACAAGCTATTTAATAAGGAAAAAGGAATCGGGACCCAACATTATTCTTTCTTCATTTTGATTGAAAACTTAAAAATAAGGAAAACAAACAAATTAAAAAACACACACATCTAAAAAGTAATACGAAAATGTAAATGAAAAGAAATTTATTTCCCTTGGGTTGCCTCCCAAGAAACGCCTTTGTTTAGGGTTGCTGGCTTAACTCCTTCTTCTCCTCACGTGACAAAATTATGATCTTCATGTATCACCTGTGGCTCCTCCACGTGAGGTAGTTTCGGATAGGGCCTTAGTTGATCATCATCCTCCTTCAACATCTTCCCTGTCCTCAAACTCTCAATTTCTACTGAGTCCATACATTTCAAAAATATTTCAAATGTCTCTTCACCTTTTTCTTTATCATTTAACTCCTCCAATCTGCAATGTAAAGGTAAAGAGTTAGTCTAAAAAATAATCATAGACTCAGTACTTACCTCTAAGCTAAAAGACGTGTCTTTTTCAGCTTCGGGCTCATTCTCCACTTCTTCGACACAAACAACTCATTGAGGGTTGACCTCAAAATTCTCAAGCTCCTCGTCAATTTATAAATTTTTCGCACAAACTTTAATTGGGTACACCTCGGGTTAATATGGCTGCACCTCTTCTCGTTGCGATTCTCGGCGATCAAGGCTTATTACCATATGTCCCATTAGGTTTTCCATCCTCTGTTAGTGTGCTTTTATATCCTGTTAAAATTGCAAATTGTTAACAACAAATTTGTTAACTATTTCTTCTAAAGATGCACCTGGACCTAGTTGGCTCTCTGGATCTTGGGTGCTAGACCATGTGTTTTCTAGAAATTGCTCTCCATCCTTATGGAATTGTAAAGTATTCTCTTGCAATTGCAACATCAACTCTTCCAGAGATGGACCGGAGTTATGATAGGAAGCTTCTGGTCTGTACGAGAATTGTTGTGTGTCCTCTAAATTATCATGGAAGTAATTCCACTGATTATCCTATTCATAACAAAATTTAGGTTGATCAGTCCAAACATTGTTATAGGATTGAGAATATGAATTATAAAAGAAATTACTTCCGTCCATATCAAAAAATTTTCACCCGAAACAAAAAATGAAAAGATCATAAAATAATAGAAAAGAAATCAATCACGAAAAAATATATAGAAAACACCAATTCAATCACAAACAAAAACTAAAACACTACTCTCCCTGGCAACGTTGCCAAAATTTGACCGTGCGTTGTTACGCTAGTCAAAATAAAATAACTTGACTACTACTGTAGCAGTGGTGAGCCTAGGTCAATCCCACAAAGAGTGTGTATAAAGTTTATGAAATAAAATTAACCGGTATTTACACTAAACGGGGGGTTTTGGATTTTTGGAATAAGAAAATAAAATAAAACTAACTAATAAAAACAAATTAAAGAAAGCATGCAATAAAATGATAAAGGTGCAGAATTCGATAGGGACCTGGTTCTTTGGTTCAATCTCGGCCTACACCCTAATTAAGTATATTTTATTAATTTATTTTTCTTTAACCTCTCCTAGAAACTATTAATCATGGGTTAAAAATTAACCCGAGTTTTCCCTTAAGTTTTGTTTAATCAAGATACGATCGTTAATTAAACCTAACCACCTAACAACCTAGGATACGATCTCTAGATTTAATTAGGCAGTAGCATTACGAATTAGGAAAACCGATTAATCAAGGCAACAATCACATACGATGCGTCATTTAACCTAGGTTATGTTATCCCTAATGATTACGAATCATTAGTCGCTATATATGAATTTTAACATAACAATTACGGATTATATTAAAATTCTAGCAATGGGTTTGAAATTAATGATTCAATAAACGTGTTAAAATCGTCAATTCACAATACCCATCGGGTTCACACAAATAACCGAATAATAACAAAAATCTGATTATCCATACACAATACCCAAATCAATTAACATAGGATAACACAATTAATTTCTAATGAGAGAAAGAAGCAACAAAATAATGATAAAATTACTTAACCCAGGTCATCGGCGTCGATGTTACTCCGAACCGACATCAGGACATTTAGCCCTTCATAGGTATTTCCGAAAAAAGGTTTCAGCCCCCATATTGCTAATCCCACCGAAGATCCCTCACTGACAAGCTCCTTTGATTTTTAACTGTTCACTGTCGCAACTCTCACTGTTTTCTTCATTTTACTGTAGCTTGGATGTGACCATTTAATGTGTCTCCACACTTCTAATCTCCACTGTGTTTGTTGATTTATTCTGCGCCTCACACCTGGTGCCTCTCCCAAGTCGTTAGTCACCAAGCCGAAGCAGCCTTGGAGCTCCTTGTGCGTCGTCGTTCTCTGCGCCTGCGCCTCCCCCAGCTGCTGCGCCTCCATCCCACTACTCCTTCATTTATTTTTGTCTTTGCCCAATTAATTTCTATCCGTCACTTATGTTCACCAGCTGCTCCTTTATGCGTGTCTCCTCTATGCTTTATTGTTGCGCTGCGTCTGCGATCGCACAACTGCGTTGCGCATGTAGTGCATAGCAGCGTTGGGCATTGCGTTTTCGTCAACTTTATTTTCTTCTTTTCTTTTTTTTCTCTTTAGCAAGCACATTTAATTTTCCTATTTTAATTTTTCTTATCTTTCTTTTTTTCTTCTTCTTCTTGCTCCATGAAGACAAGCAAAAATAATTCTTTAAAAAATGACCCAAATGTAAGGCTTCTAACCCAAATGTAAGGCTTCTAACCCAAATGTAAGGCTTCTAACTCACTTTAATTTCTTTGCTCCCGAGTTATACCTAAAATCATATATGAATTAAAATGAGTATCTTAAGCATTTTCATGTCAATAATCACTAAGTGTAAATGATTAAATATATCAACAATTAAACACATATCAGACCACCCGCCTTCGTGGGTCACGAGTCTGACATCCTAAGTGACATCTGGACACTTGTCCCACAAGGTTTGCATGCCCCCACCAAGACATACGCCAAGACAACTTACCTCTACCATTTTCGAAGACATTTTATTGCCTGAAGGGTCGAAAAGCACCAGAAGGTAGGTACAGACGAAAAGCAAATTAATTTAAAAAGATAGAAGAAGTGGGAAAATTGCCCTAACTTTCTCTATAGATATCAGATTAGGGTGTTCTTTAGATGGTTTGAAAGAGGATTTTAAGATCTAGAACTTTCATGAAGAACTCAAAGACAAATTCTATCTTCTGAAGGGTCAAAAAAAGGACAGAAGATATAATATGAACAATGACCCAGAAGAAGTTTATGTATAGTAACATAGAAGATGTTTTACAAATGGCATAACTTTCTCTAAATATATCGGATTGGGGTGTTCTTTGGATGGTTTGAAAGAGGACTTCAAGATCTACAACTTTCTTGAAGACCTCAAAGACAAATTCTATCTTATGAAGGGGCAAAGATAGGACAGAAGATATAATATGAATAGTGACCCAGAAGAAGTTTATGAACAGTAACACAGAAGAAGATGACGTCAATAAAGAAGAAGCAAAAAGGCAGAAGAAGGAAAAACATCGAAGTTACAACTTCACTCTTGAGCATCTTCCCTTATAAGGACCATAACTTTCGACTTAGATGTCCAAAAATTTCATACTATATACCGTTAGAAAGATAAAAGAAGGACCTATAACTTTCTAGAAGATAACTTTGCCTAAATCAGCCCAGGTATTTCCCTGAAGTTAGTACACAAATTTTCCCCTTATGTAACGTTGAGAATCATGGGCAAAAACAAAATCATAATCCATTAGCATCAAAAGATAGTAGTTTTACAAAGCTTTAGTAGACATTTCAATTCCCCAATACATTAATGTTTCAAAAATCCCTAAATACAAAAGATACATGAACAATACATTGCTCAAAATGCAACTAAAGCCTTGGTTTAAAAGATTAGCTTAAATTACAACAACATTTCAAAAGTGGAGTGATGCCTTGGCCCTTGACTACTCAATCTCTTGCTCATCACCTACTTATGAGGAGAAAAGTGGGGGTGAGCTTAAAGCTCGTGGGTAACAATTTTACAATCGGTAACAAGCAAAATCATTGCAATAATCATTTTCAGTGTAAAACTCATATGAATGCATAACATGTGTACATCACTATTTTTAACATATCTCGAACATATAGGCACATCAAATTGGTTCAGGTGGATCCAAAACAGAACGTACTATACATTTCTACATAATGGTCTTCCGTAGCTGTGAACTTATGGGAGTCCATGAAGGAGCTCCATGCCACTAGCGGGCAGGTGGGAGAAGCCTTTTTGTCAAAGTGCACTCCACAAACCCACATAACATGTATTTTATAACTTGTAAAACATATTGCCCATAAAGGCATATTTCGGAAACTTGTTTTCTTAAGCTTGATACCTTTTTTTAAACAAATCATTTTCATAATATACCATATGCAGCACATTTTCAAAGTATTTAAAGAACGATAAATGCACATTTAGAAGTAGTTGAAACTCATTTATTTCCACTTCTTGAAAGAGACATTAATGACTTATTACTAAATCATAAAAATATAACCCACCTTGAATTTCTTAATTATGGCTTGTTTAAAAATGCCTCTCCTCTTGCTCTTCTTGTCCCTCTTGATCCCCTTTTTAACATAAATACAATTCCTAAAATCAATAGGAATTTCCAAATGAGAACCCAAAGAAGCCAATGTATAAATTGATCTTAAAACACTTAAACCCATGCATTTACTAAGCTCTTGAAACCAAAACCTTTCCAAAAATCCAAAGCCTTAAAATGCTCTTACCTCAAATCTTCACCAAATGAAAAAATGCTTGGTTCAATAGAAAGCTCTTATCTTCCTCTACCTTTTTCCCTTCTTATACCACACCTAAATCTCTCTAGAAGGCTTAGAAAAGATGGAACCCTAGCTCAACTCTCTTCTTCCGTCTCAACCACTGAAATCTCTCTTCTTTCTCTCTTTGATTTTTGTTATTTCACTTCTTCCTTTCCCAATTTCGTTTCTCCCCTCTTTAGGAAGAAGAAAACACTTCTTTTTCCCCATTTTACCCTTAATGATTGAGAAAAGTCCACCTTGCCCTTCCTTTAATGCCTTATGGTTTTTAAACTTAAGTGACTTGCCAAAATTAGCCTTACACTTTCCCACTACTTTAATAGTTCAAAACCCTTAGCCCATGTCATATTATCTTACCCACATTAACCTGCTAATTTATTCCAACATAAGTAATCTAGCAAGACCCCAAAATTTATCTAATCATGCCTATAATAAAAAAAATCTCAGGGGTCAACACTAAAATTCCATATTTTGAATTAAAGTTGATTACAGAATGTTGTTTAAGTTTATGAACAGTCCGAAATGTTGGGTATAACTTTCAAATATCTAAACCAAATTGAAGGATTTTGGTGTCATTAGAAACATAAGAGATATGAGGGCAATTTTATAGAAGAAAGTATTGCCAAATGACTTCATTTTCATTTTCTGATTGAGCGTGAATAGTAGACCCAAAAGCGTGTCTTGGAAAATTTGGGAATTTCTTAGTGGGTGTGCATGACCCTGAGTTAAGGCGCACAACCTTGAATTGCTTATGAACAGGTGTGCATTTGGTTGCATGCCTGTGACTTATTTCTAATTGAGTTAAACAAAAAAAAGTAGACTGCATCCTTTCTTCTTTTTCCTATAACCTCTTATTTAGACATCCAAATGAGTTAGGAATGGGGTTTCTAAGGGTTTTATTGAGGTATAAACCATGAGTATAAATGATACTCAATTGAGTTTAGATAAATGAATGTTCTCATGATGAGAAAGATAGAGTGATACCCGGGATTGTCATGAACAAGCGTTGTGCATATTTCATATACATATATGTGCATTAATAAACATTTGTAATTATGCAAATTGTGATATGTGTATGTTATTTAATATAGAGGAGCAACTGGAACGTCAACCTTCAGATGTCACTGGAACTTCGAGGCAATAGCTTCGGGAGTGACTTGTGAGTACCCTAGACGGTCTCACTCAATTAATTGTTTGTTTCATATTATGTTAGACTTATTGAATGAATGTGAATTGATTGTGTTGATCCCAGACAATAAAGGTCTGATGATTGTGAAATATGAATGAGTTGTTGAAGTGCTACTTTTATGTAAATGTGATAGAATATATGTTACTCAACAATGAAGTTGAATGCCAGACCTTAGGTCCGATGGAAAAGTGTGATTTGAATGTGAATGTGCAGTATGTGATTGATTGAGAAAATGATATGTGAAACATTTCAATACATGAAAGCATATAAGATAAAGGAAGTTGTGACCAGAGTCGCCAAGATAAAAAGCTTAAAGCTCAAAGTGTGATTAGAGTCTTAAGCTCAGTTGTGAATCTACCCGGTATCCACTAAAGGATATGAGACAAAATTTGACACAGCTCGGTATCTGCTAGGGGATATGAGCTAGTAAAAAAGATACTCGGTCATGACGACAATAAGAAATGAAAGTGAGTCTCATGTACATTGCATTTATACTTGATATGTGTATTTTACATGAATGAAATGATTATAATGATTGTTTTGATAGTGCAAAGTGATATTTTATGAATATGCAAAAAGATGTGAATAATATGTTACGTGTATTGATGTGATGCATGAATTGAGTGAACTATCGATGATGGTTATCTCATTGAGTTTGCAAAACTTACCAAAATTGTAACATTAACTTTTCACGACCGAGAGACAACGTTAGCTACTGAGGGACACTATAAGCAGTGTAGACTTCTACTTTTGGGAAAGAGAAGAAATGAATCAATCATCGGTCAGCTGGGTCTGGACAGATTAGATAGATTTTATGTATTTCCTCTTTCATTTGTATTAGGCTATGATGTTGTATAAGTGTGGATGTTGAAAGATACATTGTAGACATTTAGTTTTTATCAAATGAAATGAGGAAATTTGGATTTTAAAATAACGTGACTTTTCTTTTGATGTTTATAAGAGAATAAAGATAGAAGATGCCATGTTAAGTGAATATAGTGATTGATCGTAGTGTGCCGTTATCGTAGGTTATGTATTGGAATGTTCTTTGGGTATCCCGATATGTACTCTATGGTAAGGGGGCACTACATTTAGGTGGTATCTGAGCATAGTTTGGCATCTCTTGGGACATATAGAAATTTTAAGTATGAAATATTGTGAGAAATGCGGATAATGATTGAAATTATTGTTTATTATAAGTCATCCGCCATAGGTGATCAAGTGGGGGAACCAACTGACCTAGGATCGGTAGGAGCCAATAGGGAGTCTTTGGTACTTCGACCAGAGGAGATGCCTCTGAGGGTTCCTGAGAGAAGGGAGAGGAGGTATGATAGGTTGCGGAAGCAGGGGCTGTGGATTTCTATGGCAGCATAGACCCTGTTGAAGCCAAAGGATGGTTAGAAAGGACTGAGAGGGTTTTTTATTGGATGGACTGCGAGCCAGACGAGAGGTTTGACTATGCAATGTCCTTACTGTAAGGCCCAGCTTATCAGTGGTGAAAGTGTTGGGACCCGATCTCAGGACCGGACCCCAACCGGAAAAACAAAAAACGGAAAATGAGAAGGCGAAACCAAACGCGATCAAACACGTGCGGAAACCAGCGAAAGAAACCGAACGGAAAACAAATCGGATCGGAAGTCATAAATCAGAAACACAATCACGGATCCGAAAGCGAATCGAAGGGCTCGGATCCTAAACTTAAAAGAGAAATCGAAGGAAACAAAAATGAAACGAATATTTGACATCCGCGAACTAAAAACTTTGGAAAAACGACGCATTTCGTTGGAAACCCTACGACTAACCCAATCCGAAATTTGGTATAAATTTTTTTCACTCTTATTCATTTCATTCCCTTCAACTTTATTTAATCATATATCAATCAAAACAACATAATTTTTCCCACTAGAAATTTCATCCTCAAATAACACTCAAATCATATAATTCGTCTTAAACTCAATCTCATCTTAACAAAACTTATTCTTATTCTTTCATACAAATCTCTTAACTCATCAATTTAATCCAACTCTTATTAATCTGTTTGAGAAATTTATAAACAAACCAGCTACACCCAATTTAATAAAAATTGGGCAGCATAACGGCTGTATTTTGAACAACCTAAAAATCTGCAAAGGTTTCAAAATACACTTCTAATAAACCAAATCAAAACACACAATTGCTCCGACCTCCTGTCCGGAATCCCATCATACACAAACACAATTCTAAACCTAAGACACTTCAATACGTCTCAAACATAATCCAAAATCAGAACTCCATTTTATTCATATCCAATCCCATTCATTCACTTTTCAAGTCACATTCATATTTCAAATTAATATACAAATTCATTATAATTTACTTACATATTCCGATTCTATAATCATACAAAACTCAATTCCATACATAAATTCCTAATTTATATACATCACGAATTAAAAGCTTAAGAACATAAATGGCTTTCCAAGCCATATACAAAACCAAAAATCCAAATTACATAAAACATAAGACGACCAAAATCGAAACGAAGTCTTGACTTTCTTTCATCCAATCTCTCGCTCGATACCTGGAGATGGTGATGAAAGGACGGTGAGCTCGACGGCTCAGTGGATAACACATTTATAAATTGAAAGATAAGAAAAAATCATTTCTCAAAACATTTTTCCTTTTTTGCAAATTTTTCAAAAACTTATTTTTTTAAAACCTTTCCACTTTTCAAATCATTTATGCTAAGCTTCCAAAATTGTCACGATTTCAAACCTCAATTTCTTATTTCTTCAAAATTCTCAAAATTTTCACAAATCATAAACAATTTCCAAAAACATTAGTGCATCACAATTTAAACAAATCAAAAATCACATAACACTTCAGAATGGTTTGGTTTGGTCCAAACGGAACGTACTGCACAGTCCCGCATAGCGGTCCTATGTAGCCATGAACTTATGGGAGTCTAAGATCGGAACTCTAGTGCCACTAACGGGCAGGCGGAAGAAGCGTTTAAAAACGAGACAGTGCACTAACTCTAACTTATGGGACCTAACCAAACTCACATAACACATATCAACTTGAAAAATTCAGATTGCCCGAAGGCACTTTTCGAAAAATCAATTTTCATGTCATGTCATATTTAAACATAAAGTCGCTCACAAATGTCATAATTTCACATAGTACAATGTGCAATCATTCACAACAAGGAATGCAACAATTTTCATAATTTATCAACATTGATAAATTATGAATTTCGGAAATTATTAACACATTCAAACACAATAAAATTAACAATTATTTCAATTTTATTAAATCATTCAAAATCAATGGATGAACAATTTCCAAAATTAATCAAATTATTCATAAATAATAAATTTCGGAAGTTTTATCAATTTATCCAAATTCATATCAAAACAATGAATTTAACCATTGTAACAATTTTTTTCAAAATCATTTGGAAACACTAAATTTCGAAAATCCCTTTCTTCACTTTCTTGATTTTTCAAAATTTAATAATTGACTTATAATTCAAAAAATAAATATATTACCCACCTCATATCCTTGATAGAAACTTGTCCATAGCTTCAATTCTCCAAAGCCTTTCTTCTTTCCTCCAATTTAAAATTACCTAAGACATAATCATCCAAATTCAACATCATAATTAGCATAATCCTCAAAATTAACTATAGGAAACCCAAAATCATCATTTTT
>JANIPN010000006.1:57553946-57565548 GCA_027478595.1 Erythroxylum anguifugum
AAGCCTATGTTCTTACACAAAATCTGCCACCTAACAACTAGCCGTGCACGTTGAGTACTGTTAAGATATACGACCCCATGGCTAATAAATCATGGCTTCTTCTACGACAACTTTACGTTTCATGTATGACAAACTAATAACGCAAATGCTTCGATCTTATTAACATATCCGTTTTAGACATTCAAAAAGTTAAAGGTTCTAAAGAGTATTGTAATAACTAAGGTTAGATATGGCTGCGATGCCATTATTGCAGACAATAATTTCCTTCAAAGCTTGTCTCAACCATCAGATCAACGGGAATAATGTTTTAGAGACAGTTAAATGTGGATCCTAGATCTTTCGTTGAGAACTTTTATTATACTTACAAATTTTGCAAATGAAATCCGTATATTAAACCTTAGGGCTTGAAATGGCTAATTTTAAGAGTTAGTATTATATTTTGCACCGAATCTGTGAAATGAAAGATGATATATATTATGATCTGATTTGCAAAATATATATAGTTAACATCAGCTGAGCCAGTCTCTTGGTGGTCCTTGTCTGGGATAGACATGTGGTGGGCATATAGATAAAAACGAAGCTGGCAATTGATAAAGAGACCGTATCCCAATCTCAACAGAGAAATTAACAAAGCTTTATAATTATCTAAATCAGACGGGTAAACTGTCATATTCAGATGGTTGCAGAAGTGGCAAAGGCATGTGGTCTCAAGAAAAGGCAGCACTTGCCAATATCTCATCCACATTTCATGGCAAATTCCAGGTCCACAATGCTGTCATGCAAGGACAACAAAACAGAAACTATTAGTTTGTCGTCACAACATCCAACTCATCAGAAAATGGCCATATCTGTATATCGACATGGTAGCCTTCTGTTGCTCACCTCCTATTCACTCAGTGAATTCTAGCTAATTAGCTAGCCTATGAAAAGGCAAGCAATTGTGTAAGATCAAAATCAACAAGAAATAAGGTTTCATGACAAGAGGCAGTGGCATATGCGTGTCCATATATATATATATATATATAGTTGTCTTGGGGGTTTAGTCTTTGGGAAATTGCCCCACAATTGTATATATTTTACATGGGCCATAAGATTTTATATTAATATATGTTATCTTTCTAGGAATGGCTGAACTGAAGGCCAGAGAGCATCCTGTTGAATGCTACGTGTATCATGATTTATATGCTTTACAAGATTCTATGGCCAATATGCTTTTGTATATAATCACACGTGCAATTTCAAATTCATTTCAGTATTATTCAACAAAAAAACCGAATAAAAGTGATGGTAAAGTGAGAATTAGATCTAATCCTTATAATCGTCACTGTTTAAATGTTAAAAATGACTCAACTTACAGTCTAAGGAGTTGGTCAATTATAGCCTAAGGTTTGACCACCAAATCTAAGTGTCGAATTATTTTCTGACTTCTGAGTGACAGTTTACGTTTCTAATATGTCCTATATGCAAAAACGTACAACTTTCAATTTCCCAGTTTTCCCCATGTTGAAGTCATGTTAGTAAATCACAAGGAAAGAGTTACACCACTTACCAATACGACGAGATGGAGAGAGTTATCAAATTATAAATGGATTTCTCAAAACTTTTAATTCAATTTCTTTTTTTAAAATGATAATATTTTAAAAAAGTTTTTAGTACTGGGTAAGAAATAGGGGTTAAATCACGAGCAAAAAAAAATATTTTTTTTCATTGAATATGTTTAACAGAATAACGTAATTAAAATATGAATTAAGAAATAATGAGCTAAATATAAATATAATTTGGTATCCCACATAAAATATTCTTGTCCGATGAAACTGTTAATTATAAATTGTTAAAATATCCAACTTTTACATAATAAAGAAAAGAGAACTCAACTTTTGGTAAGAATTGACAAGAGTACGTGCTAGCTCTTTTAATCTTTACCTTTTACAGATAAAGACTATAATTTCTTTTAAATGTAATTAGAACTAAACTTGAACTCTAAATTATACTTATAATTTAACTTTAATAAAATTAAATATATCATATTATATTCCTGAGATTTTTTTAAAATTAAGATTAAGTATAAATTAATTTTCTCTTTTAGTTAGTTCATATATATGACCCATTATTTTAAATTATAAATTATGATTAGAATATGATAAATTAAAATTTCTTTTAATTTATCTTTAATTTAAATAATTTATAGTCATAGATCAAGATTGACGTCTATCATGACCATTTAAATATTAAGAATGATAAAGTAATTTGACTTAATATGTCCATTTATGGTTATAATATATAGTCTAATCATTATATCATCTAATGTTTTAATTAGACATATAGTATAAAACTAGTGTCTACTCTATTTAAATCCAAGATTATGGATTGACCCACAATAATACCTAAGAATTCAAGAAAAGGAAATAAAAAGATTTTTGTTCTTATTAATTAATAATTGATATTTGAAAATAAACTTTTAAATCGCAATTCTCTTTATCTTGATAAATCCTTAAATTATTACTAATTAAGAACAATATAATATTCTCCATAATTATTTTATAGTAACAAATTATTTATGTATTTCTACATAGTTTATATTATATTGAGTTATTACTATCAACTGCGTATCTTCAATAGAATATATTATAAGTATCATTAAAAAATAGTAATTTTTATATGAGATATTTTGATAGTCTTAAATTAAAGGATTACTTTTGCAACTATTATAAGGAGGACATCCATAGATACACAAGTTACAAGTATGTTCCATTCGAAATCTTCATAATTAGGCCATTCCGGTGAACTTATTCTTTAATAAATATCTATAGTTTTGTTTAAACATTTTCACACTTTAATTTATAAGATAAATTATTTTTTGATAAAAAGAAACAAAACATGTGTAATTTTACTATTCCATTAATATCTCATTTTGGTGAAACTATAAGTGTAAATAATTTAGTAATAATACCTAAATATAAATTGAATATCATTATTATAATTTTGATTAAACAATAATTAATTCAAAATTTTTATTTTTAGTATTAAACATAAAATATAATTAATAAAACGTAAAGATAAATAAAATATTTTGTGAATAAATTACTAATTATAGCATATATTAATTATAATCAACGAATGACTACAAAAACAAAAATTAATAGTGAGTGCTCATAATTATTTTTAAGTGGTCATTAGCTTTTCAACTTTCTATACTCCATACTTAATAATAGATACTTATAAAAAAAAACTTAATAATAGATCATGGTTAATACATGGAAGGTATAAGTACTTTGGGCACGCACTCATAATATTCATTACTTAAGGATCTACACTGACATTGAAGCTAATAGAAATTCAAATCTTATGAGAATTATTGTGATGGCAACAACAATAATAATTTTGGACATGCATGCTTCACAATTTTTTTTAATCCTTCTAGAAAAAAAATCACACAAGCAAGACGTTTAAATTTTCACTTTTACATGCTCTAGGAAGTTTCAACACCCTACACGTGAGAATTGGGCAACGAAGGAACCAAAGTGGAGTGGAATTCTCTATCTAATTTTACGGTGTCCAACTCTAACTCTGTTCAATCCCTGAAACAATGTCGTTTTGGCCATTGAACATAATTGGATAGTTTCTAAATTCATGTTTAATAGTCAAAATAATATCATTTTAGACAATAAATAGAGTTATACGCTATAAAATTATACAGAAGATCTTAACTCACCAAAGTGACCCACTACCAAAACCGATATAAAGCATATGCCTTAATATATATATATACAGAGAGAGAGAGAGAGACGTTGTATAAAGGCCAACCTGTCTTTTGTACAATGTCAAGTTGCAAGTTGCTTTTATTCAATGTTTACTATCATAGTCCATCAAAGATTTATGTGGGAGTTGTTATGATTTAATTGGTTAGATAAGCGTTGCCTAAGAAATATTGTGGAATTTACATACCCAAAACAGATTCATATTACCTTAATTACCCCAAAAAGAAAGTAAAATATACTTCCCATCTGGCCTACAAAAATGTTTAAGTTTCAGAGACCGAGAGAATATCATAATCATAATTAAGAACCGAATTCCCATGAGTATATGGTTGAACTATGATTGTAATTATTAATTAATCTTGGTTAAAATGGAAATGTGTAAATGTTAACTCCAAAAAAAAAACAAAAATATTAAAGTGACTATAAAGAGACTTAAGAATCAAATTGAAAACAAAAAGGGTTTGACGAAACATGAAAGTTTGATCCGAATTAACACACCAGCGAAGTATTCGACTGTATGACTACTAAATCTAGCTAGGTAATAATAATAATCTTATATATTTTCGAAATGAATACAGACCATTATGGATGAGTAGAAAAGTTTCCTATTCATCAATAGTTTTCAACTTAGAACAGAAGAAAAGAGTAGCAATAAAACATAATCATGAATGATGTCTTTCATATTCTTGTTCAACAGTACCAATAAGCAACAATACCTTTGGATTGTTTGTTACTTTCTTTTCGCTTCTGTTGATCCATAAAAGGGAAATGATAACATTAAGCTGGTGATTAATGGCATGTTTGATTTCTGAGAAAGAAAAAACATGGTATACATATATATAGGTAGCAGAGAGAGAGAGGCATTGTTATTGTGTTGAAAAAGATATTATGATGTTCAAGATATTCTTCAAAATATCTAATCTACGGAATGGCATTGTGGTGTTGGGTACATCAAAGTATTAATAACCAAGGCCCTTTTGCTATTCTTATTGAAAAGGGGAAATGTGGACACATAGACAGAACCGTGACAGGTGAGTCTGAAAGCTGAAGATAGAGTCAAGAGACTCTCCTTAAGACAGTGTTTCAGAATGACAGTGATCATTTCCATAACTATTTTTTTTAATCCAATACCAACTTTTCCACACCTTTTATGGGTGCTCTAGTCAATATCATTAGTTGTTAACGTCCTTAAGTAATCCAAACGAAGCTCTATTAATATGTGTCCAAACTAATTCCAACCCAGCCAACAGCATGCATCAAGTTTAAGTCATTTTCTAGTCCTTGCTTGGAGGGGGCCAGTGAATTTTAAGGGAAACCACCCTAACCCTAAAACCTGGGCAGCAGAGGCCCAAGCAAAATACAAAAAGGAAAAACCATATCACTAATGTTAATACTAATTCTGGTGACTTACTAGAGGAATCCCAAAGTCTCTGGCTCCCAACAAAGGCAAAGTCCAAAGGCAAAATGAAATGATTACTTGAATGAGGTGGAACCCACCCTGACAACCTTTCCTTTCTAAGTCTCTCAATTTTTTGACTTGGGATTGGGCCCACTTCGGCCACCATTGTCTTTATGGATTGAATGATAAAAAGAGCACCTCACGTGGAGTCTGAACCAAAGGGGCTGTCCAACAACAATGAAAAGGAGCTCTAGATTCACATATTTCTTTCCCTTTGCAAATTAAAATAGAAAATTTTCATCAACAAAACAATTTCGATTATTAATTAAAAACTCGCTTTGCAAAGGTTGCCCATATAATTCCCACTCACTATCTTTGCTGTTTGAAGCTTGCTGCCCTCTTTTTCCTTATCCTCTCTCTTAAGTCTTAACATCAATTCTGAAGTGAAGGTGAATTCCAGGGGAAATAAAAGGGCTTTCCTTTCTGTAGGAGAGAGGCATCATCTACTACTTGCTAGCTTATACAAAAGGAGACCCACAAAAGAGATTAAACTAAAGCATCCTTCTCCTTTGCTCAATCACAAGTCACAAACCTGAACAAAGAATAAGAGCCATTAGAGAGAAACCACACATTTCCATGCCATCATGGAAGGAAGTGATGATCACCAGCTCCACCACCACCACCACCGTCCAAATTTCCCATTTCAATTGCTTGAGAAGAAAGACGAAGACCCTTGTTCTTCTTCCTCTCCTTACCCTTCTCTTTCTATTGAACCTAACAACAGCGTCAACAGCAATAATAACAGTAACAACACAAACCGCTCAACTTCAGGACTCCAGGTTGGGGCACCGGAACCGTCAAAGAAACCTCCCCCAAAACGAACGTCAACTAAGGACCGACACACAAAGGTTGAAGGTCGTGGTCGCAGAATTCGCATGCCAGCTCTCTGTGCTGCTAGGGTTTTTCAGCTGACACGAGAACTTGGCCACAAGTCCGACGGCGAAACCATTGAGTGGCTACTTCAACAAGCAGAACCTGCAGTTATCGCCGCCACAGGAACAGGCACAATCCCAGCAAATTTCACTTCACTTAACATTTCTCTTCGCAGCTCAGGCTCAAGCATGTCGGTGCCTTCTCAGCTAAGATCGGCTACTTTTAATCCGAATTTTTCGATGCAACAACGTAGGAGCTTGTTCCCAGGGATTGGGCTAGACGCGACATCGACGCCAACATTTCTAAATTTCGGCTCAAGTAATCTGAATGCTGTCCTGCAAGCAAAGCAAGAGATGAGGGACAGCTCTTCGCTTGAGTTATCTACAGAAACAGAAGAGAGTATGAGCAGGAAGAGAAGGGCAGAGCAAGATTTATTGTCACAAGCACAACAGCAGCAGATGGGGAGTTACTTGATGCAGTCAAGTAGTGGGACGATACCAGCGAGTCACGGGCAGATTCCGGCGAATTTTTGGATGCTAGCAAACTCAAATAATCAAGTAATGAGCGGGGACCCTATATGGACATTTCCGTCAGTTAATAATAACGCAGCTGCTTTGTATAGGGGCTCCATGTCTAGCGGATTGCATTTTATGAATTTTCCTGCTCCTGTTGCTTTATTGCCAAGCCAACAACTAGGGTCTAGTAGTATTACTGGTGTTGGTGGTAACGGTGGAATGAATGAAGGGCATTTGAATATTCTCGCCGGAATGAACCCTTATCGGCCTCCCGGTATATCGGAGTCACAAGCGAGTGGGTCCCACTCACATCACGGTGCTGGTGACGGGGGTAGTGGTGGCGATGATCGGCGTGATGTGGCAAGTCATCATTCATAGAGCATCATGATGGTGATCATCATCGTGGTTTTCTTTTTCTCCAACTGTGTAGTTTGATATGCATGTGTAACACACATGAGGATTGATTCTTCTTGATGAACTGGAGTTTTGTGCCTTTTTTCTTTCTTTTGATTTAACCTTATTCCCAATTTTTTTTGGTGTGATTAATTATATATGGATCGAGAGTTTTAGGGTTTGAAAGAAGAAGAAGAAGAAGAAGAAGAAGGAAACATTATTTATTTTAACACCAATAGTTTGGCTGGTTTCAATCATGAAAAAGCCTTATCTTACTTTGGGATTCTACTTCTTTTCCTTGTATGTCTCTTTTGAAGCTTTTGATTACTAGTACACAATATCCCATCATCATGGTTTGTGCAATTCGATCTTTTATTGACAGAGCCGCTGCTTATTGTAATTTAATTTATTGCTTTAATCTTATTGTTGAAAGTGACCCTTTCTTTGTCTCTCTTTATATACATAAATAAATAAATAAATATTAATGGCTATGGTTGTGGTAAACCTCTTACCTAACTGGCAATTCAATTCAATTCTGGTCTTTCTCTTCCCCGGCCCCTTTCATATTGGGTAGTACTGGACTGGTAAAAGAGACTACAAAGTTTGTGTAGTGGAAAGGGAAGTGATGAAACAGTGTTTACTGCAATTGGTTGTCTTTTAAGAGTTAAAGAAAGTAACTGAAAAAAGAAAAGAAAAGCAGAGCAGATAGATAAACTGCTTGCTTTTTTTTTTCATTTCATTCTGATTCTAAAAATCTCTGCCATGAATCTCAAGGGTTTTACTGCATCAATGATTAAGATTTTTTTCAGAGAGGGTGGGGGTTAATAGGACCGTGGGACCCAGACCTTATCAGTTCCAGGTGTTGGTCAGGTGGCGGGACCCAGATGCTCAAACCAGTGTACAATGCCTCTGACAAACAGGTGGATCATTCCACTTTTTCTTTTTCTTAAATTTAAATATGAACAGAGGTAGTAAGTAATTCATTAAATTAAAATGCCCACAAAATTGAGATCCATGGTGGGTGTCAATGAACCTACCGAAAGACATGGCCCACTGATTTTATTATTCAATCTGGACCGTTCGTCATGTAGGCCAGTACCTGTTCGATGGGTTGCATTGCATTCAATGATTTGTTGGTTCCTTAAGGGAGTTGTTCTACGAATCACTTACAACAAGTTGCTACTGTCTCCTTCCAATTTCAAGTGTAGATACGGGGAATAGGTATTTACAACTTTTTTTCTTCTTACCATATCTATGTCGTTTAAAGTCAATAATATAATTAGCTTGAAACGAAGTTTACCGTTTTGCATATGTGTAAATGATTACTAATATAATATCTACTCGGAAGAATCCAAAGCGCAGCTTTTATTACTAGCAAACGACGCTAAATCAAATTGTACGCACCATTCTGATCATCCTAATGACTAAAAAATAATAATAATAGGATCCCCATTTTTATATATTTTTGGCGTATATTCTATAATGCAAGAAGAGGTGAGTGTTTATTATTATTTTAATTTCTTTTCCCGAATAAGTTAGTTAATAAACTTAAAAGTAGGGGCCATACCTTTTAAAATATCTTCATCATAACATATAATACAAAATTGAATCACTATTGAAACTTATTACACATTCAACATGGTGATTACTCCTTGTTTGATGTGAATTTCAACTGGTCAAGATCTATAAGAAAAATAAAGTTGACCCATGCATGCATCTAATTAATTCAAACTGTAAGTTTAGCTACAGTTCATTTACATTAATATTAATGAGAGCTTACTAATTGACGTTCTTAACGTAAGTTATATCTTTCTAGGTTTTGTTAATTTATTGGTGTAATTGTGGATAACACGAAGACTGACGAAAATAAAATCTGTGTCTGCCTATGCAGGTAACACTTGAACTTATTTTTCACTAACGATAAGTGGTGAGGAACGTTTCACTTCACTTGCCATGGTAAATGCTCTCAAATAGTGTGGCAGATATTACTTTTACTTTTTATCGTGAAGCAACAAGTTGGGTCAGAAACCTAATTATAACGAGACTTTATCATATATAATCGTCCATTTAAATTCAAAACATAGACCATGTTAATGGATAAGCAGATACATAATTATATATTCAATCGAGTTAAGAGTTTTTAAGGAACGTATGTCGTGGTCTGTTTTTGGATTTATCACTCTATCGTCCATTATTCAATAGATGGAATATTATTAAGTTGAGCATTTCAACATTACAAGTGTTTTAGTAATTACACAGATCCAAATGGCTTTAAAACTTGCAAAGTCATCAGGCTTTTGCTCCTACCCAATTGGGGGCAACTTAGATTTAACTTCACACATTGATACGAAAACATTTGAAGCAACCAAATGGACCGGCCAAGGAATTTTTGTATATACCTCAAAAAGGCATGATTAGAACGCCTTGCAATGTCATGTACCATGCACCCTTGGTGGAGGATGGAGAAGGCAAGTGGCCGGGTGACGTTTTTGGAACCCACCAAAATTAGTTTGCTTGTAATTGCGTACTATATCTTACACTAACAGCAATTAGAAAATGGACGTAGAAAATCATTGGATTTTTTAATGATTGTGATGCTGATACAAAACCATGTGCTTGTCTACTGGCATATAGCCTGCAGGTTGGTGGTTAGCATGTAAGAGGGCTCAAGACCCACCCCACCTACACATCTGCCCTTAATGTTGTGTGCTTATATGTGATAGTACACACCTCTGGCCTGGTGGATCTTGTAGCTTGATTGCTTGAGCGTGTAGTTTGTTTCGGTATAAACTTAAATGTTCATCAAATCACAAACCATTCGTAGCTTCAAATGCAGGAACGCATGTGCTTCATTTCTTAACGGTGAAATGGAACAGATCCATGTTCGACATTAGAAAATTAAAGGAATCACCCTCTTTCTTTTCTATTTATTTATATTTGAATTGATGATATTAACTTTGAAAGTAACTTTTACATGAAAACGATCATTATTTCATACAGCTGCAGAATTACTTACTGAGCTCAAAAGTGAAATGGGGCAAGAAAGCATCCAAGAAAAGAAACGTCTCTACATACAGATATATATATATACATATATGTAATCCCCCATCAACTTTTGAAAACAGTCATTAGTGCAATTCATTGATTATTCACAAGCTGTCCCACAACGCAGAAACAGAATTTTAGCCTAGCGATGCAGGAAGAAGGTGATGCCTAGTGGCTGCTAGAATGATATGAGGTGAATCAACTTTGAATGACCGTAACTTTATCTCAGAACATGATACCTGAAATTCAGGTCTTTCCAACTGGGATAGGAACTCAGCAGACCTTTTGTTCTTACCCTTTTGCGCAAGGGTAATCAACCTTGACAACTGATGGGCACCGCTTTTTTCTTTATTTTTTGGTCACAAATGTGAAATGACCCGGATTTCGATTCAATCAACGTTGAGAGAAGGTGAAGTACACGTTATTCTGTTGTCTTTTTCTTTTTATGGTGGTGTTCCAAAGTAAATCTTTTGAGAACACTTGTATTATATATGTTGTTTCAAACTTGAATTAAATGATATTCCATCTATCTATGATGCAATTAACTGATATTGTGTGTAATATTTGCCTTGTTAATCCACTGATGTAAGATGTCTGTTTACTCGTCTCCACTGGGTATTTTGACTCAATAACACTGTTAAATGAGACCAAGACAGGCCAGAAAGTGAAGAAGAGGATTAGTCAGAAGAATGTATTGCAATCGAAGCCTACATGTAAGCTTTTCTCTACGTAATAACTGAAAACTTAAACGATCAGCTTTTGTTTGATCGAGATTGAATTACAGTTATTGATTTAAGATAAGATGAAACATTTTTTTCATAAATATTTTTACGAAAATTTGATTTAAATCTTAACTTTTGGTAATGTTAGGAAATAATTTTAATATCATAAAAATTATTTTATTTGAATTTTAAATGAAATCTTAAATTTTTGTATAAATCCCATCAAAAATATTATTATATTTTAAAATTTTTTTTAAAGGACCCTATATTATTGATAGGATAGGATATTTATGTTTTCAAATTCTCTTTTTTCAGACTGATTTATCCCTAAATCAATCACTAAATCTATTCGGCAACAAACTTAAGCAATTTGATGTTCTCAGTACCCATCTTGGTCTTTCAGGCTGCAGTACCTCGCATTATCAAGCAACCTCGTGAACTTTTCTTTTAAAATACTACAAAGACACTTAAGCATCGCTCTGACATTTACTATGATAAGATGAAGGGGATGTCTTACAATATTTGCCCTTACAACCAGAAATGTATATATCTTTATATTACTTGAGAAATTACATTATGTTTAAAATAAGCAATTGAATGCAACTGAAGATGGATCTTTCACCACTAGAAGACATTAGCGATGGTATTGTTTTCTACTTCAAACGGGCTAAACAGGAATATATTATTAGTCTTTCAGGTAGTAAACAAACGAGTTGGTGACATTACAGCGTAAATCAGTTGAGATGATTCCAATAGTAAAACAACATTCTTATACATGAACTAATCAATCTTCAGTTTGGAGGCCAAACAGTGATTGCTGTCATTATTACCGGAACT
>JANIPN010000006.1:58027975-58043517 GCA_027478595.1 Erythroxylum anguifugum
AGAAATTGAAATTGTTAAATGACTATGCTTCGATTTGACTTGAGTGATCTTGTGAAGAATTCAAGCCTTTATTTTTCCGTGTTTGTTTTCTACAGGACAATGTCTCGTACTAAAAGTGCCAACTCTATTCCTCCTAGTGATTCCGATTCCTCCTTTGATAATTTCTTTTATGAGTGCTTTAATGATTTTATTTGTTGAATGTATGATTTTTCCTTACGTTTTATGGTTGTATGTCTAGGGCATTTTAGGTTAAAATTTCTAACTTTCTTATTGTTTTTAGATTGCATTTAGGAATATGTTAGCTACTTTAGGTTGATGGCATGAGTTTATGCATGATCTTGAGTTGAGATTGATTGGTAAAAATTAGTTTCTTAATATGACTAAGTGAATGCCATCCAAAATTAGGCTTCATGAATGTTAAGAAATTGAAATTGTTAAATGACTATGCTTCGATTTGACTTGAGTGATCTTGTGAAGAATTCAAGCCTTTATTTTTCTGTGTTCGTTTTCTACAAGACAATACCTCGTACTAACAACGCCAACGCTACTCCTCCTAGTGATTCCGATTCTTCCATTGATAATTTTACTTTTACGGAATTCTATGAGAAAGTAGACATTAGGCCTCTCATCAAAGAGCGACCCTTTCTATTAACTCCTCTTGAGCATCCCTTTGTACAACAACTTGTCGCTTATGACCTCGTAGGCTTAGTCCGACCCCGTGCTCAAGGCAACGAAAAATTCGTTCGCCATTTCTACACCTATGCCAGATTTAATAATATCATGGAACTTAAATTTCGTGATATTAGAGCATCCATTGTATTCACTGCCGCCAATATCCGTTGACATTTAGATGTTGCCAACATTTTCCGTTGCCATTATGATCAGCTTATCCATCTCTACCCTTCAGACGATGTTATTCGCACCCTCTGTCAAGAGGGCGCCGAATGGCATAAACCCCGATATTACCAACTCTATCTTAAATGATTTGATCTCTTACCCACAGCTCGTCCTTGGCTTCATCTAGTATGCACCAACATCATCCCGACTACCCACCTCGCCTACGTAACAAAACAACAAGCCCTACATATTTACCTCCTGAGGACTAGTCGCTTGGTCGATATATGTTGGCCCCTGAAATTTTTTTATTTGATTAAGCATGATTATATTATTTTTGGGGTTTTGCTAGATTAATGTATGTTGGAGTTAATTATCATGTTAATTTTAATAAGATTATGTGACATAGGTGAATTAAATTAAAGTGTTAGGAGTGTATAGCATAAAGGGCTAGATAGAAGGGAGTCTCCCAGTTCCTTTAAAATTTCTACAAGGTTGTTTCTGAACTATCATCCAAGGACCAAATTGTAATTCGTTTTCATCTGTCCCCATTGTCGCCTTCTGCTGGTCCTAGGATCCTCCACCAGCTCTCTCACCGTCTACCCTTACACCATCACCACCATTCTGACCAAAAGAAGTACGAGAAATTTCAGTGCAATATGAAATCAAGTATCCTGCCTTCCCACATCCATTACAAATCATCGGAACACCCTCATATTCAACCTTACACCAGAATCCTGACACTTTTATTCTCAGAATAAGGGGCTTTTTTAGATCAATTTCAATACAAATACATGCAAATTTTACCCTGGTTGCCAACATTATCTGTCTATCAATCTTAATTATCTCCCTAATACAGCTTGCAACGGTAAACAGGACCTCATCTTTATAGTATTCAATAGGGAACTCAGTAATACGAACCCAAGTAATTACCTTATGATTTTCGTAGTAGAAGGAGAGAAACCAAGTACCTAGTGAGTGGCTATAAGCATATGGCTTGCAACCACATAGGGGCCGCCAGACATAAACGTGATGAGATCTTTCTTATAATCAAACTTCACAATAAAATATCCATAATCTAAGTCAAGCATCTCCATTTTGCCCTCTAATTTCCATAAAGTGAAGAGGCGATTAAAAAGGAATTGAAACTCCACACTCTTCTCGTATACCTTAACAATAATAACATGCTTCCAATCACGACATAGATATTACTGGAAATCATCATGAATCACAAGCTGGGGTAGTAAAAAAATTCCCATTTTCATATTCAATGGAAACTTTCCTAGTCCACTCATTAGCAAAGGAAAATCTAAATGAGATTCCATGAGATTTGCTGCCCGTTGCCCTCCCTGTCCCCTTCAGTAGGTAGTCTTTAAACGGAAGTGATGGCAATCTTTCTCTCGTTTCTGTTAGATTTTTGAAGAAAAGAAGATGAATAAGATAAGATAAGATGAAGATTGAACAATACGTAACACACTCTCATACTTTTATTATAGAACTTATTGCCTTATATAGACAAAACACAATCAACTAAATAGATTTTTCAGCCACTAAATCTAGCTTATAAGATAAGATTAAATATAATATAAGACTTATTCTAAGATAATCTAAGACCTATTATAAAGGAATTTAAACAACTTTAAAATTTGAATTAATTCTTAACATTCCCTCTTAATTCAAATTTTCTGAATGGAGCACATCTCTCCAAATCTTCATAATACTATGTGAAGCACTTCTCTTCACTAATTGATGCACTTCTTATCATCTTGTTGATGCCCTTCTCATCAACCTACAATCATTGGAGCACGTCTCTCCAAAAAAACATCTTGGTGCACTTCTCACCAATTTTCAAATTTGTATGATGCACTTTATCATCACCGTCTTCAAATTTGTATGATGCACTTTATCATCTTCTTACCATTGTTGAGCACTTCTCTTAACATTAATCACTTATAGGTCCCTCAAGGATCTAAAGCTCTAATACCATGTTAGATTTTTGAAGAAAAGAAGATGAACGAGATAAGATAAGATGAAGATTGAACAATACGTAACACACTTTCATACTTTTATTATAGAACTTATTGCCTTATATAGACAAAACACAAACAACTAAATAGATTTTTATCTAGCTTATAAGATAAGATTAAATATAATCTAAGACTTATTCTAAGATAATCTAAGACCTATTATAAAGAAATTTAAACAACTTTAAAATTTGAATTAATTCTCAACAGTTTCTTCTGCATCATGCATAGCATAGTCCACCAAACCACCAATCTAAGTACTACCAGGATCGACTATCACTCCCTGAATCGCCTTTGTGACTTTCCTCTCACGGACCATCTCTTACGTGATTTATGGTTCACATTTTCTAGTTGTAGTTGTAAATCTTATGGTATATGATAACAGCCAACCTGTTAGCAAATGTAATTCCCATTTAACAAGCATTTAGCACATCGAAAATGGAAGTTAAACATTGAGACTCCGAAATAGACCTAAATATTTACTTTCACATTTATCAGTAGAAGTTCACGTTTCCCGGTCAACAGAATAAGAAATTTAACTATTTAATAAATTGACTTTATGTATTTTATTAATATCGAACTAATTTGAAGTTAAGTGTAATATTTCAATAAAAATAATTTTTTTAGACTATCCATGCAATCCCTTTCTCTCCCACTTTCTTAAATTTTTTCTCTTCTTAATCCATCCAAATTTGAAAACTGCCTACTCTTGCAGAAAGAGTAGCAACTATTAAGCTATTATTAGTAAACTGTACACTAAAAGTGTAATCAATCACTCAATAGAGCACAACCTAAGACATCGAACCCCCGGAATTAAGACCAAGTCTTCAACAGCAACACAAACTATGACTCAAGTTGTCTTATTTCACAAGCATTTGGTCGAAGTCCTGATCTCGTGATAAGCGGAGAGTCAGCAATTTCACTTTTCACTTGATTTTGAGGGGGAAAAGAAAAAAGAAAGTTTCTCATTTCATGCTTAGTTTTGTGACTTTGTGCAAGGCTGCCGTTTTGAGTAGTTGAGGAGGAGAATTTCTTATTACCCTCTTCTTCAAATCCTAGGATAAGCTCGGAGTGAGGTTTAAAAAAGGGAGAGTTAGTTCTTCATTCTAAGCCTAATATTAGTTTATGAACTCAAGATGTATTATGAAATTAATAACAAAGGCAAGTAAATATGATGACACTAATTTATCAATGCAAAGACAAAAGAAGAAGAATGGAGGCAGATAGAGAAGAGGGTTGAACTGCATATAATATGAAATTGAGAAACCTCTCATAGAGACAAAATTACATACTGAAATCAAATAGAAACAAAACATGGGGTCGTGGACTTGATTCCTACTTTTCTAGAAGAGTTCTAAGGCACTCAGTTTCAAGACCAGCTGAGTCCATAGATTCCAGAATTTGAGATAGCTTTTCACTCAAGTCATCTAACTCTCCACGTAGCTTCCTGATGTAGCTGCATGTTTCCTTGAGCATTTTTGATGCTGACACCTGTTACATTAGAAACACAAAGAAACCTTGTCAGAATCACTATTAAAGTTTTCACTTTGTAACATATGTAATGTCTCTCAGTCGCAATTGATGTTGACTTTTGATTTAATTAATTGAAAATTTGATCTTAAAAATTTTAACTTTTCATTAAGTAGAGTCAGTGTCCAAAGTTCATCTGTTTTATCTGACAAGTGTTTCCCTACTGTGTCCTGATAATAAGGAAATCTCTTGCATATAATCACGAATTAACTTGAAAATTCATCAATCTGGCTCTGTAAATAGAATGCTCTGCTCTGGTGGTGATAAGGACTAATGGGAGACAAGTTGTTTGTCAGTGAAACAAACAGGTGGAGGAAAGAATGAAGAGAAGGCGAAAACAGAGGAAGAGGAATTCTAGCCTATACCCCTGGGGAATGCTTGTGAGTAAGCTGAGGTAGAAGGGCTTGTAGTCTCAAAACGAGATCATTCATCTCTTCTTCGGTGAATTTGGAAGTTCTTGATCTTCTGGTAGACATGGCCACAGCTCTGTGCTTCCTCGCTTCCACTACCGTAGAGAAATATCAACAAGCTATTTGTGGGGAAGTTGGGATGCAAAACAGGAAGCAGCTTTAAAGGAGAGGATTGGACACGCGGCTGGTTGGACAAAACACAAAAGACATTAAAAATGGGCATTATCGAGCAAAAAAATCTTCATTAGGTCCTGTTTGTCCCACATTTGAGTACCATAAATCAAGTAGGCCCTCAAAAATTCAAAGGTTAGTTACGGACAAAATTAATCCAAGCATCTATGTCAATCTGAACACGTGTCCGTTTTCCAGTCTGAATTTAGCAATCTAATTATATATAGAGATGTTTACGTGCTACCAAAATGATGCTTTTGTCCTTTTGTGTCTGATCGGTGGGGCCTTGGAGACAGCCTCTGAAATTGTTTAATGTCTTTGTATCACAAAATCTTGTTTTGAGTTCATTTCCCTCTCTCTTTCATTTTGTCTCTTCCAATTTACATTCGTAGAACTCCATGCCCATCTTGTTGACCCAACAAAAATATTCCATTTTAAAATGTGAACTACAAATCAGTTCGCTTGTGAGAAGAGAAGCAATTTCTTCAAACTAAGTTCTGACATTTCTGTCTCAAATTGTCTTCGTCCATCAGGTTTTAATCTTTAATGTAGCATATAAGCTTTCAGATGTAGAAAAAGTAGTGCCATTTCTTATATCTGATCATCAAGTACAGCTATTACGATTTCCACAGAAGAAGCCCTGTGGAACTGGAAGGTCGAAATGGTGGTTGGAGCAGCGGTAAAATAGTAATCTCTGATGTCACACTTTGGTTATGAATAGTGACCCCAATTTTACCATTCTTGCTATAATCCAACAGAGACCATAAGCAGGATTTGTCCTACCTTTCTTTGGAAGCTGCTGCGGTTGTTAGCTAGACTACCAAACTCTTTAACCCCAACTCACTTCATAATATATCTTTAGGTACCAACACAGCAGCAACTGTGTAACTACTGTGCCAATATACAACAAACGGAAGACGACCGTAATAAATGGAAAACAGAGACAGATAGCCCCAATTGTCCATTAGGATCAAGTGTATGTTTCAATGTGCGGTGCAAGAAATAAAAGGTCGACTTCTGATGTGACGGTGCATGCACAAGACGATGAGTGATTGAACTGTGTGTACATTCTCAGGAAGGCTCCATCTCTGGAGAGATAGTTCGTCAAGTGCTAAGCCAAATAGTTTGGAATTTGGCTTCATTTACCAACCATCGTTTCCGGTAGCCGACCATGTTGTTCCTCATAAATGACGTTGGAAATATTTAACATGGCATGTTAGAGCTTCACGACGACAAAGAGCTCGTATAGACTTGTCTTGTTTTAGGACCCCCCGGCCCCTAAAAGTTTTGCTACTTCGTTATTGAAGAGCTTTAAATGTTTGGCCGTGCTAGCTATATAATAAGACGGGGACGTAAAATTTCACTAAAAATGAGGAATCAGACATCGAAGAGAAAAAAAAGAAGTTAATTAAATTCTCTAGTCAATTGTAATCTATCTAAATTCTTGATACGTGTAATTTGTGATTTTTTAGTTTTTTAATATAAGATTCACTACAAATAAAATATAATTCTATATTTAGTGTAAAAATTTATAAAATAAAAACTTTTATCTTATTATTAATTTTCTTAGTACCTGAATTTTTTGTTGAGGCAGTTCTGCTCAATCATAGAGCTCGCTGTTCAAAACTTATTATGCTCTTACATAAGTTTTCATCCATTCTCTGGCGTTTAATTAACCGCTAAAAACTCTTGGAACATAATATGAACAGGCAAAACGTAACACGCCATCCGCCGGCTCAAAGATTTTACGTCTGTAAAATCATAAGGTAGAATTGACTACCTAAGGCTTCAGATCTGTCTAAATATGTAAGCTGCCGGACCTCTGTTCCTCTATTACTTCCAGGCACTCTATTAACGTAGGCCACAGCGCACAAGTCAATCGCAGATCAAGTTGCGAGTTAATCGACTTTTCGCGAGTTCATAGTCTAGGGAGGCCTCTATCTACATACAAACATTTACTTAGCTGCGTCTAAATACAAACAGCAAAAGCCATGGGCTTACTTATTATTAATCTACCCACTTTTTCTGTCTTCCCTATAACATCAAAATGAAAACATATGTAGAGTTAATGTATTTGTTAGAATTTGAATCTGAGTCAATAGAAAGGATATTAATTTGCAGATACTTCGTTATGCGAATTTGTTCACAGTCAATTGCTTGCAGATGATGAGTTTTTTTTTTTTTTGAATAGTGAAGATGATGAGTTTTAAAAAACATAATATCAATGCAATAATCGGCGAACCTCACCCACTCGCATAAATCGAGGAAAATGACATCCACCGCATCAGTGGACCTAAGTAATTTTTGTTTTACTTAAGTTCCACGTGCAAGGTGATTAATTATTTACCGTAACAGTTGCGTCATTGAACCAAGTCCTCCAAATCCTGTTAGACTTATCTGGTTCTAAGCCAGAATAAATAATGCTACCGCTTCTAATTTAGTGCTGTATATACAGATGATCTAGATATTTATGAATTGATCTATCAAAGTCATAACTGAATCCATAATATTGTTGATTAAGATTGATTCCTTTTCTGCCTTTTATTCTTTTAATATATTTCCCCAATAGCTCATAAACTCTTTTATGTGATTGTTTTTTAATCTTACAAAAAATTGTCTTTTGATGTATTTGATTTTAAAGAAGAGAGGGAAAGGTCTCGGACCTATTTAAGACCAACTCTTTAATACTTAATAACCATTATCTCAGGCTCTTTTCATTGAACTCAAGCCCATAAGAGATATGGACTACTAAATAATCTAACAACCTCTCACTTCGACTTGGTGGTTCAACAATAAAACTTTAAGTGCACATAATACATTGAATCGATCAAGTCATCCTTAAGTGAATTAAGATGATTGAATCATGGCAGTCACAAGATAGGCAACATGATTCCTTCCATGTATCATATAATCAACTCAACTCATAAAACTTTAAGTGGGTAATTATGTAATTGTTATCTAACATAATTATCTCACATAAACAATTACATAATTACCCAATTAAAGTTTTATGAGTTGAGTTGATTATTGTATTCAACATAATGTGGATAATAAGTAAGGGAGCAAAAATATGACTGTAATTGAATTCACAAGTGTCATAACAATTCGAGCAAGACAATTATATGTATATATAAATGTCAGAACCCTATGCTAATAAGGACTTATCTCTAATGTCCAGCCGTTCAACATGACCAATAAATGTTTTTGGCGATAAGCCTTTAGTTAACGGATCCGCTATCATTAGATCGGTACCAATATGTTCAATTGACACTTTATGTTTTTGCACTTCTTCTTTCACAGATAAGTACTTCAAATCTATGTGTTTCATACCCTTTGAATACTTGTCATTCTTAGAGAAGAAAATGGTTGCGGAATTATCACAATAAATTATTAATGATCTAGCAATACTGTCAACAATGCTAACACCTAAGATAAAGCTCCGCAACCACAATCCATGAACCGTAGCCTTAAAGCACGCCACAAATTCAACCTCTATAATGGAAGTAGTAATGACGTACTGCTTTCCACTTTTCCATAAAACTGCTCCTCCAGCTAATAAGAACATATAACCGAATGTAGATTTTCGTGAGTCTACACAACCGACATAATCTGAGTCCGGGTAACCTATCACTTCGAGATGGGTTGACTTTCTATACGTGAGCATATAATCCTTTGTGCCTTATAAATATCTAAGGACTTTCTTTGCATCTTTCTAGTGGTCTATTCTAGGATTACTTTGACATCGGTTAGTATTCCAACAGCAAATTGATATCTGGTCGAGTGCATGTTTGAGCATATATTAAGCTCTCAATTACTGACACATAAGGAATAGAGTCCATTTTCTTTCATTCCAAATCATTTTATGGATATTGCATTTGACTAAATTTGGTCCCTTTCTGAATTGGAACTATCCCTGTGAAGTACTTTTCCATTTTAAATCTTTCTGATACTTTCTCGATATAACCTTTTTGAGATAATCCTAACAATCCTTGTGATTTATCACGGAATATTTCAATTCCTATCACATAGGATGCCTCGCCCATATCATTCATTTCGAACTTATTAGAGAGAAAAATCTTTACATCATGTAACAAAACTGTATTATTAGCAACAAGAAGGATATCGTCAACATATAGGACCAATATAATGAACTTACTCTCATTAACCTTCACATAGATCCGACGATCAATGGTGTTCTTTACAAAACCATAAGACATAATGGTATCATTAAACTTAAGATACCATTATCGGGAAGCTTGTGTTAGTCCATATTTGACTGCTTTAATCTACACACTAATCTTGCATTTCCTGTGGTTACGAAACCTTCCGGATGATTCGTATAAACTTCTTCTTCCAAGCCACCATTTAGAAACGTGGTCTTTACATCCATTTGGTGAAGCTCTAAATCATAATGAGTCACTAGGGATATACCGATTCTTAAAAGGCCCTTTTTTGAAACTAGAGGGAAGGTCTCTATATAATCAATGCCATCCTTTTGAGTGTAACCTTTGGTAACAAGTCTGGCTTTATACCTTTTAATATTGCCTTGTGAGTCACATTTGGTCTTAAAGACCCATTTACAAACCACCTTCTTTGCACCTTTCGGCAACTAACTAATTCCCAGATATTGTTGTCATCCATTGATTTTAACTCTTCTTTCATATCATTGAACCACTTTTCAGAATTCCTACATTATATGGCTTGTTTGAACGAGACTGGATCTTGATCAATGCTCAAGTCACATTCATGTTCAAGTGAGTAAACTCCATAGTCACTCGAAATAGTTGGTCTTCTCTGCCTTACAGACCTTCGTATTGTTATTTCTTGTGGCATCACTTGATCATTTGTAATGTGAACATCATTAGCTGGTTCTTCATTAGTATGTTCAACTTGTAGAATTGGAACATTAATTTATTGTTCCAGTATGTTGCGTATTCATGATGCAATAAGAGGAATAACAATCGGTGGAATCACATTTAATGTAGTAGTTTATACTCAACTGGGAGTAATTGCTACTCGACTCTCGTGAATATTCACTTTTCGCAGTTCTCCACTCCCACTGATTTGACCATTCTCAATGAACCGAGCATTACCAGACTCAACTATTCTCGTAATATGGTTAGGACAGTAAAATTTGTACCCCTTTGACTTTTCAAGATAACTGATGAAATAAGCACTAACAGTTCTCGCATCAAGCGTCTTTTTATGTGAATTATACAGCCTTACTTTTGTTGGACAACCCCAAATATGAAGGTATCGTAAGCTAGGTTTCCTTCCTATCCACAGTTCATAAGGTGTCTCAGGAACTGCTTTACTAGGAATCCTATTAAGTAGATACGTAGTGGTCTTTAATGCATGCATCTACAATAATAAAAGGTACAATTCTATAACTTAACATACTCCTAACCATATCCATAAGAGTACGATTCCACTTTTCGGCGACACCATTTTGTTGTAGTTTACCAGACATTGTGTATTGTGCACATATGTCGTGACTTGCAATAAACTTTGCAAATGGACCTGGACATTGTCCACTTTCATCAAACTTACCATAATATTCACCATCTCTATCAGACCTCACTATCTTTACTTTTCTATCTAGCTTCCTTTCTACCTCATTAATAAACACCTCTAGGATGTCCACAGATTGAGTTTTTTCATGCAGTAAATAGATATAACCATATCGTGAGGAGCCATCAATAAATGTAATGAAATATTTTTCACCGCTTGAAGAAGGAACGTCGAAAGGACCATAGAAGTGAGTGTGAATTAGCTCAAGTAAGTCGCTACTTCTTGTGGTGGGATGCCTCGATATATGTCTAGTTTGCTTCCCTTTAATGCAATCCACACATATATCCCAGTCAGTAAAATCTAATTGAGGTAAGATTTTATTTTTCACTAACCTCTGTACCTTTTCCTTGGAAATATGACCTAATCTTTTATGCCACAAAAAAGTAGACCATTCATTATATGCACTACGTTTATTTCCTATAATATGGTCAACATGAAACAAAGATTCACCAAAATCAACTTCAAGATTGAAACGGTGTAAACAATCAATTAAAGTACCAAAACTATAATAGTATTTGTGTTTATATAAAGAAAACACACCATTTCCAATCTTAAAGTTAAAACCATCATCATCCAACTTTGCAATATAAACTAAATTCCTAACACAGTCAGGAACATAAAGACACTCTTTTTAGCACCTCTTATCTTTATGGATTCAGCCCTCATTAACTTTGTTTAGAGTTTTATCCTTATCTTTGCCTTTCTTTCGTGGTTTGTTCTTGTTGCTACTAGCTCTTTGATGAAGCGTGAGATGAACAGAGTATTCCTTCATTTTCTTCAAGCTCCCTTTCTCCTAAACCAACATGGCCTTAATCTTTTGAAGGTTCCATTTTTTCTTAATGGTGGTATAATTCACCTAGAACTGGCTGAACTCAAGAGGAAATGAGTTGATAATGAACTGTACAAGGAAGGACTCACTTACATCCATACCCATAGATTTAAGCTTTGCAGCTAGATTTGACCTGTGTGTTACATGATCATAAATGGGTTGTGACCAGTCAAACTTTTTGGTCGTCAACTCACTCAGTAAAGTCCCAACTATGACTTGTCAGCTATATTAGATTGGGAGTATTCCTTAAGCTTCAACATGAACTCCTTTGCATTGTTTATTTTATGCATTGACAACTTTACATTTTCGGCGATCATCATTTGCTTCAAATTCAAGCTCAGCCTGTTAGACCGTTCCTAAGTCTCATAATAAGAATTGTTAGCTTCAGAACTAGTCTCAGTTATGGTTGCGGGCCTTGCATCTAAAACTATGGCCAAGTCCAAATCCATTACACCCAGTTGGAACTGTACTTATTCGAATCAATCCGCATAATTCAGACCATTCAACTTGATTAAGCCATTTCCTAAAGCGAACAAATTAGTAGATGGTGCCAATACAACATATAGCTCATGCATTAATGCTTTAAGTAGACCTAAACGGATTCAAACTAATAATAACTTTGATTACGTATTTAAATTCTCCTTTAGATGATATTTAAATGCATATCTATAACCTATAATGATGCCAATAAAATTCACTATAATGGATAATCAATCATATTCTAGTCAACATGCATGATATCTTTGGATATACAATCATATTAAACAAAAAAATGTTGATAAGTCAAGCAATGGTCCACCTTTGGGCGACCTCCTAGCGTTATGATTAATATTCTCAATTGTTCAGTTCAACCTTTATGTCATTTTTTTAATAGCATCATATCAACATGAACAATTGAAACATACCCAATTAAATGTTTAATATTTTTCATGCTAGGCCACTTTGGTGAATAATAAGCTGTCCATGCAATAAACATTTAATTAGACAATTATCATAGATGACAAATTTTAATTTAATTAGTTTGGTCATTTTGGTGACTAACAAACCATTCTTAATTACCATAATGTCATATAACATATTCAACATATAATAAGAAAATGTAATTCCAAACATGACATAGTATAAATAGTCAAAGTACCAATTAAAACATAATACGACACAAAATTATATTTTGCATAGCAAACATATGCGTAACTTTTATGCATATAAACTTAAATTAACTAACTAATTACGTCATCAATTCATTTAAATTATCAATTAATTAATGAATTATGAGTTATGACCCAAAACAAAAATACCTTAAGTAAGACTAATATTTAAACCCATAAAACTTAAAAGAAAGTGGCTTAAGGTCCACCATCATAGCCAAATCCAAAAACAATAATTTTAACCTAAACTTAAAAGACCTATAAGTTGTTTAAGTCCATAACCAATGAAACAGGACCCAAAAAAGACATTCCATAAAGCCCAAACCAATTATTCTTTAATTATGGTCTAACCAATAAAGTCTATAACGCCTAGTCCACTAAGTCCCAGCCCACCTGTTGAGAACAAGGCCAAAAAAAAACTTGTATGGCTCGACAGGCACATGCACAACACTCGACAAAAACTGTTTAGCGGGCGCATGTGCTTGCCCTCCTGTCATGTACGTTGCATGCACTCTTCCTTAGGTAACACTGGTTTCCTTTTTTTATTATTGTAAAATCTTCTTTCATGGATTCTTCTTGCAATTCCTTTCCAGAATCCTTTCTTGGCTTGAGTCAGCAATAATGACATCCACCATTTACTTATTCGGTGATCAAAACAACGAAATCCAAGTGTTCCTCACTCTAAACCCATATGAGTTTCTCACTATAAACCATCCATCTATATTTCGCTTCGGTCAACCATTGAGAATGGGATTCAAGTCCTTAGAAAATTGATTCTATTAACATCCGAAAATAACTTTTCTCATTCCATACAGATCAACATCGAAATTCATTAAGAAATGTACGGGAATATAAGAACAAAATCAGAAGTTTGCGGTTCGTTTCTATTTCTTTGTTGTTGTTTATGGTAGTTCCATTCATGGCAGTTCAAGATGTTGTATATGAAGAAAGCAATGCCATTAAAAATATAGAAAATAACCATTCCAGAAACGAAACAAACAATTAATGACAATAGACAATAAATAATGCAACACCTTGCTCTGATACCAATTGATAGACATTTATGGATTAATCTATCAAAGCCATACCTGAATCCATGATAGCGTTGATTAAGATTGATTCCCTCTCTGTCTTTTATTCCTTTAATGTGTTTCCCAAATGGTTCAGAAACTCTTTTCTATGATAGTTTTTTTATCTTACAAAAAACTGTCTTTCGATGTATTTGATTTTAAAGGAGAGAGGGAAAGGGTCTTGGACCTATTTAAGGCCAACTCCTTAACACCCAATAACCATTATCTTAGGCTCTTTTCATTGGACTCAAACCCATAAGTGACATAGGCCACTAAATAATCTAGCAGATTATTCTTAAGAATAAACACAATATCAGAGTCTTTTACCTCAAAAGTGTGATCTTATCAATGAGTATTAGTTTTACATCTTGGCTTTGAAGAATAGTTCAATCTTTCTCTTTTCTCCCTATCAATCTACAAAGTTTTTCTTCTCTATCGACATTAGTTTTAAATTTGGAGATCCTTGTGAAATAGAAGAGAATTTTTGCTATCATAGTAACTCTAGAGGAATTAAAGCCCAACCCAACCCTTGCAACAACAATAATACCATTACTTTAACACTTTGAACTTTCCTCTGCCACATCACTTTGTCGTATTATTTCACAATACTCTTTGGAATAGAAGTGTGAGACAAATCTTGAGGTTTTGAGACTATTGTGGACCTACAAAATAAAAAGAAAACTTGACTGTAACACCAACAATACAGTATTTACGAATTACATAAATCAAGGTAATTCTTCCATAATCAGCGATAATTTGATATTTCTTACTGCCTCTTCTCAAATTTCATTTTAACTTACAACAAATGGTAAAAATTATGTCTCTTAAAATGTTCAAATGAATAATCTACTCTTCAATTATAGACTTTTTGATTATGTTGATAGAAGTAATTATTATCCACCATAAGATGATCTAATTAGATACCCTTTTAGGACGCACCAAGATCTTCTCTTACTTCTTAGTATTCAATATACTTTCAGTTGTATAATCAACCTAATAATAAACAACTGTATCCTTTCATTCGTCACTTAGAAAAATTAGAAAAGAACTTTATCAATTGTTATAACACACAAATGGTCTCATTCTTATCTTCTCTTACAGAAAGTAATAGAAGATAAGATTGTAACTACACATATAAGTGGGGGAAAAATTTTGTTGACAATTTGGCACTTATTTAACATCCTTTGACTAATGCACAAATTATCTTTTGTATATTGAATAGCTAGAATGATGAGTTCAAAGAACTAAATGTTGTAATTTGTTTTTGTGATACACATGTTTTTTTAGGACCTTTATGAAAATTACTTAATGAAGAATTAATTCATAATCATGAGAAATCAAAAGAAGAATAAGAATAAGTAAAAATCATAGGTTAATTTACTAGAAAAAGCCACAATAATCTTGAAAGACATCATGGAAATCGATGAGATTATCATGATAATTATAATCACATCACTTATATTTCCAACGGTATTAATGACAACCAATGGAACCAGAATCATTATTAAAAAAAATCAAAGCTAGTCTCATATCACTCATAACTCAAATAGTATTAATGGCAAACAATGAAATCATAATTACTATCGAGGAAATCAAAACAATCTTATATTATTTTCCAACTATATGATAAATTACATTATAGTGCAAAACTTATCGATCTCATTGACAACCATCCTCTTATTCTTTACGAATCAAGCACATATAGCTGAAAGATAATTAAGTTATCATGATAACACTTGACTTAGTCGCCATACATCACATTATTTTTGTAGCGCCCCCTCATCGTAGGGTACACAACGGGAAACCCGAGGGTCGCTCTGACGTGTATCTCACGATAAGGTGCACCACCAGAACATTTCTACTAATGATCCTCATGGCATTGCAATAATTTAAAACCACAACATCAGAAAACCAGTAAATCTTTTTAAACAGTAAGGAAAACCCATGTTCATAAT
>JANIPN010000006.1:58205222-58219893 GCA_027478595.1 Erythroxylum anguifugum
ATCCTATAGATCCTGCAGATTCGTAAGATAGGGAAGATCTCTATCTCTGCATGGAAAGTCGTCTCGTAGATTAATAGTGAAGATATCGCACCGTGCTTGGGCTGGACTTCTTAAACATATAGACCGATCGGCCCAGGCCCAATGAAGCCGACACGTCCACCGTCCTTGTCGACCATTTTTGTTAGCCGGAGGATCTTTAGTCTTTCTATGATTTAGGTTGAAGGTTAAACGTTTATATGGGCTCTGATACCCTGAGAATTTTGAGCCGGGTAAAAACGTTCTTTACATTAATCACAAAGCATGCCTTTATATAGGCTACATATCTTGGGCTACAAGCAATACAACTCATATACAGGTCATATTACAAGTCCTATACAATCTCCTATTATATCTCAACCTTCTCCGAATAGGATTGTACTGGCAGGTAATCTCCTTCAGGTGTTGACAAAACTTCCGTTTGTCTGCACCATGCGCATTCTGAAACAAAGCGTTCGTAGTAATAAGTTAAAAAAAAATCAAAAAGAGGAAGAAGCTACTGGAAGGTTAGCTATGGCATATGGGAGTAGCGGCTCCAAGCGTTGCATCACTGTCCATAACGTTTAACTTGCAATTGATGTGGCTGCCATGCTTCCAAGAAGTATGGATTAATGGTTATAGTGAGTATCTGAGAATAGGAAGGTTTGACCCTCTAAAAATGTCCCAGGATTCCCTTTTTGTCTCTTACATGACCCCCCGGTAAAATCCTATTCCTCAACCGTAAAATTTTAGGGACAAAGGACCACATGTTTTCTCGCAAACCTCCCTCCCAATGCCTAACAAGTAGTTCTATCAATTCGTATCATACGGCCGATATTATTCCGTGTCGCTGGGAATTGGATAAATACAACTGATAATATGCAAGGAAAAGGAACTAAGTGCAACTGCCTGATGACAATATGATTGGTACAACACTATTTACAAAATGCCATACTTCCTAGTTTAAGAAACAATTGAATTACACTAGAAAACTTTATTAAAGTATACATAATTTGACTATGGCAATGCGTCCAAAACTAGCAGTAGAGAGGAGCTGAATAACCATTAATACATAGGCCAGTCAAGAAAGTATGTTGAATAGCTACCTATGCAGCATTAGCAACCTTGATGAAAACATCCTCCAAGGTGGTGTCGGACAAGCCCCAGGCGAACACAGGGAATCTTCCTTTAGCAATCTCTACTGCATGAAATACGTCTGCAATTCTGACCTCATGTTTCGGTATTTCAAACTTTTGTGTTCCAGAGGTATGGTAAGTCCTTTCAGTATTAGGAGATAGCTGCTGTACCATATTTGCAACCTCCACCTCATGCTCCGCAGATGTTGTCATGGTAAAAACATAAGATCCTCCATATCTGGCCTTCAGCTGTTTCATTTTTAATGTAAAATGTCACATGCCAGAAATTGACAATCAACTGTCATAAGAAATGATGGTGACACCATTTTGTTGTCATAAGAGAATAATGCAGGTTATGTGACAAGAAGTTAAGATGCTAAGGCACCCTTTTCAATTTAAGGAAAACACTTCCATCAATGAAACTATAAGCAAATATTCAAATGTATTGCACCGTTACCTCTTTAGGGTTTCCTATGCATTGTAGGCTTCCATCAACAAAAATTCCAAGTCGATCACAAAGAGCCTCTGCCTCTTCCATTGAATGTGCTGAAAATAGTCGTGGTAATGCAATATAAACAACTTGGAACTTCCCAGTTGCTCACAACCAAAATATTTACCCACATCCCAACCACATTCACACACACACACGCAAAGAGAAGAGGGGATACTTGTGAGAATAATTGCCCGGTCCTTCTTCGCACGCTTCACTACATTCCATAAATTGCTCCTTGAAGCTGGATCTAATCCAGTACTAGGTTCGTCCATGAAAACAACCTAGAAAGTTTTCGATATGTCAGGAGACAGACCAATTTAAAAATATAATTATCCAGCTGCATAAAGCAAAGAATGCAAGAAAGAGATCTACATACTTTGGGGTCTCCAATTAGTGAAATGGCAACACTCAGCCTCCTCTTCATGCCTCCACTATACTTCCCAGCATGTTTATCCGCAACTCCACCATTAAATAAATTTACACTTCTAAGAGATTCTTCAACTGCCTATGGAAGTAGAGTACAAAATAAAAAAGTGAAGCTCAGAAGTAATCCACCCAGGCAGGGCAAGTGCTCCACAACAATAATAATTGCCACTTACCAACTACTGTATTCTTATAGAATTAATTCAAGCAGTTATTATGGAGTAAATCCATGCAGTCCAACAGATCTTTTACGGTTTTTCATTTCCTCTTCCCTATATGAAATTCTGAAATGTCTCTCTGACTACGTGATTCATCTTACTTCCGTATACAATTTACCAAACATAATTAGGAAAATTAACCCAATTGACACAACGAAAATTAGAAAGAAAAAAAAAAGGTAACGACCTACCTGTGTCAATGCAGAACCTTTTAGGTTTTTAAGTCTGCCATAAAATAGCAAGTGCTCCCTCCCGGTTAAAGTTTCCCAAAGCAAGCTATGAATTGTCAAAAAATGAACGGCATATGACTACGAAGAAGTTAGTAAATTGTTGTAAATTTTTTCAAAACTCTGGCTTACTCATGCTGTGGGCATACCCCCATGCAAGTATAAATACAATCTATCTGAGTCTGTAAATCCAAACCCTGAACATATGCTGTCCCCGAGGTTGGCTTTGTCAGACCAATCATCTGATTAGAAGATAAGGTCATAAGGAAGTGCAAAAACTTGTATATTTCAAATTAGAGAAAGTAATAAAAACCTAAAGATCAATCCTTGTTAGATTAAAGTTCTCAAAGGGCAGGATATTATCCAGTAAAGAACTGCAAAAGGAAACAGAGAGAACAAACAAGTGAATGACCTAAAAGGAAGATAATGCAATTCTATGTGACATACGAGAAGGTGTGGCAATATCCAGATAACACCAACCAACCCAACCCATCCCCTCCCCTCCCCGGGCAAATCATAAGATCCTTCTTAACCAGGACCAGGACAAAGGGTTTTAACATTTACTAGACTACATAACTAATTAGTTTCTACAACTTTTACGGTATGCTAGCAGCGGAGATGGGTTTCCAAATGCTTGAAACAGATTTGTTCACTCATCACTAATCCAAATCAACTAAACAACAAGGGATCAATGATGACTGACCATACTAATAAAAGAGGATTTCCCTGCACCATTTGGACCAAGCATACCAAAGCACTCTGCTCGAGGCAAAGCAAGAGATAATCCTTTGACTGCAACTTTCTCCGGGTTTCCATCTCTACCTGGATACACCTTCTTGAGGTCATGGCAAATAATTCCATGAGTATTGCTTGACTCTAGCAGTAACTGCTCAACCTTTTCCCTCTGCCAAAAAACAAAAAATGAAGGTTTTGGCCAAAACAATTTGACATGGAAACAAGGACATTGGTGCTCTAGTGTTGGAGAGACCAAACTGCAAGATTCCAGAATTAACTAATATTGACACATGTTTAAGCTCTTATTAATGATCAAAATAAAACTAAAGGGAATAACAACCTAACCCTTTTTTCGTGATAAACAATTATCATGCCACCCACTTCCGTAGACATTTGTTTTTTCCAAAATCATGAAGAAGATAACCATTAACTATTGTCCAGGAAACAATAGATTTAAACGGAGAGCAGAAATGTAAATTCAACTTTCTACTAGTATAAACAAACAACTAAATATTCAATGGCAAGAATAGTATGAACTATCCTGCAGATCCATCAGAATACCAAAAGCACCAGCAGCAACTGTAGTAGGAATAGACATCAGGACAGATTACCTCCTGACTGACATCTGGTTTATCCATATTAACAAAAACTTTGGATCCCTGCCTTTGCAAACTAGGCTTCCGAAGAAATGATGACTTTTTGTTGCGAAAGCTGTTCAAGAAGAACAGAGGATTTTTTCCACTTCCAGATGACAAAACTTGGTCCACGTAATATGAAGCAAAAAGTACCAATAACCACTCAACAAACATGATCACCAACACATCTTTCATCCC
The DNA here is from genome assembly GCA_027478595.1 of Erythroxylum anguifugum. NCBI lineage: Eukaryota > Viridiplantae > Streptophyta > Magnoliopsida > Malpighiales > Erythroxylaceae > Erythroxylum > Erythroxylum anguifugum. Next base: position 58,209,303 of record JANIPN010000006.1, read on the forward strand.
ATTCATATGATCATTCAAGTTTTTCCACTTCATCCCACTAGTCCCAAGCAAATTCCCAGTGAAAGCATATTGCCCAAACTCATACAACCCACGGTATAGAGAGAAACCAGGATAAAACTCCATCACAATGATCCAGCCTCCTATAACAATAGGAAAAAGTACCACAACGAGTTAAGTCAGTGATAAAAGTTGGAATAAAGGTCAGTTTGTAAGTGTGTATGCAGGTGTGTCCAAAAAAAAAAAAAAAACCAACCAAGAGACTACTTACAGCACTGACTATTAGGTAGTTAATTTGTAAAGTAATAACTGGCAATTACACAAGTATCTCAAAGTCATTTCTGTATCAGTTATTCTAAAACAAAATCTTAATTTTTAAGGGCAGTCAAAACAACAGTCCTGTCTGCTAAAGATTTTTAAGGAAAACAACTGAGAAGGAATGTATCTGGAGATTCAGGCATGGCATCAGTCGTTTGCTCAACAGTGCCCATAAAAAAGTTCCAACTGATGGAACAGGAATTTTGATTTACAAACTTTGCTACTTACTGGGAAATGATGAATCTTCAACGAAGTTCTGGAAAAGAAAGCCTCCTAAGAGCCCAGTTCCAAAGACACATATAGTGGCTACAACTGTGCCCAGCAAAAGGCAACCGTCACAAACACGAATACTAAGATAATTGATAAAAGTTTCATTAATGAAACAGTAATGTCACTAAAAACCTGTAGAAGTCTTAAAATCTGAGAAGAAAGTAGCCATCAGGAAAGCCACAGAAATTTGCAGGTTTATATAGATAAAATAAAATACAAATTGGATGCCGTAGTCATTCATCCTGAAGAATTTCAAACCTGTAATTCAACTGAATCAGAAAGTTGAAACAAATACAATTTGAGAAAGAACAAGAGACTAGAATTTACCTATAGCAGAGCCAAATGTTACAAAAACAAAGATGTACATCATAGATAGGGAAAGAAAATATAAGTATGTGATCAACCAATAAGGTCCATCACCAAGACCGTGCATTTTCATCATGATCCTCAGCTTTTTTTGTTTCTCATAAACCACAGATGTAAGAACCACCTACAGCACAAACATCAAATACGGGAGATCAAACATCTGGAAAGATGACTCGTTATCCGAGCTACTTCCTAATAACATGTGGTTCCCCAATTTTTCAGTTGTCAGATAAATATAGTCTAATAAGAGGAATCTTCGAAACGGAGCTAAGTTTGATGAATTCATCAAATATTATAGAATCGGGATGCCGGATGTTTAACATAATAAAAATCGTAACAAACATTCAGAAGCCTCAGGAAATTTTACTTTCTAAGAGATAAGGATGTTGCTGGAAGAAAGCCATGTAAACTCTAGCCATGTTATAAAATGTCTCTAACCTCAAGCTCAGTCCTACCTCATTGTTGGTTGATTGAAAATTCTAATTGTATGATTCTTTCCGTGTGTGCTACATAGCAGTGATTTTACAGAAGCATCTACACCCGATGGTGGGATATTAGCACATGCAAACGGATAAATCAGTTGCCAAGAAACATCTTACTAAACTTGATGACTCTTTAGCAAGAATATTGGTAAGAACTAGCATAAGTGATGCCACCTTGGCTTTCAACACTTAATAGGGAATAAAGGTAGTTATCACCATCTGGGCTATGCAATCAAAGATTTTCATAACAATTTTTAAAGAATGCAAGCTCTAAGATGGTAACAAAAAACTGTTCACAAACTTACAGGGAACAGTTGTAGAACAACCCATGTAAAGAAAAGTGTGCCAATAAGGGATGCAATATCCAGTCTGAGTTCGCTAGCAGGTTGAGGCATTTCTTTGACATAGTCAAATAGAATTCGAGTACTAGGTCCTTTTAGCAACAGGAGGTAAGCATTCGATGCCTGTGGATATAAAAGTATAAATTTCATCATATATGTTGGCTGATATAGAATGGCAAACTCAAAAGCAAGGAAAGAAGTAAAAAGACAAAACAACATAGAAAGAATATGTTATCGAAGAATTAATGTATATACAAATGCAAGAAACCAATTAAACATTCAAATATAAAATAACATAGATACAGCTCACAGACTTCAGTATATTATATTCATAAGTGCATCCTTGTTTTGGAAGTGAAAATTCACAGATTAGATGGTACAGTGGTACCTGCAGCATAACAATTGGTAATGGATACTGATTGCAGAAAACAAGAGGGAGAAAACTTATCAAGCAAAAAAATAGCACCTCCCTCGTAACAATAGGCAACTTTTGCAAAAGAAATGTTGCAAAAACTGTTGAAAAATTTTGAAGAAAATAATAAAGAGCAACCAGCAATTTCAAGAGATAAGCAAATAAAATAGAAATTATAAAAAGAAAAAAGAAAAAAGGAGCAGTATTCATGAAAAGTTGAAAAGAAAAAACCTACATTAGAATAGCTAATAACTTTGAAGATGTCGAGGACATAGAATATCAATTATTTTTGAAGCCCAAGTACTAGGTAATGTTGCAAATTCAAGAAGGAAACACCCAAGATTCAAGCCTCAATGCTGAAAGTATTAGATAATATTAATAAAAATTGAACATCATCTCATACCAGGTTCACTGAGCGTGGAATCCGGAGCAAGTTAAAAACCTGACCACTATTGTCTTTATAAGTTGCATTGTACCAGATGCTCATATTGAAGGTATTTTGGTCAGTGTTTAAGAAATCATAGGCTGCAAGAAATTAAAATTATTATGATAAAGGATGCAATTATAAATCACAGGAAATGTGATGACAAGTTAAGGAAGGTCCACCTGCTAGTATCTCATTGATCTTCCCCTCTGAATTTCCTTGGCGATAACCTTTGTAAAGTTCTTCATTCACCTCAGCAGAACTATTTCGCCACAAATTTAAGCCTTCAACACATATTACCTCTACATTTAAAGAACAAAGTAAATAACCAAAGCTTCAGAATTTCACAAGCAACTAATCTTCCACAGAAACAAAAATATGGTTTTGAGTGTGCACTTAACAGTTTTATGCTTCATCCCCAGAAGTTCCTAAAATATAAGTTATCAAAGTTACAACCTTGGATTTAGGCTATAAAATTCTTCATGCAATTTTCATGGAATGTAGAGAAACTATGAGAGTCTGCATGTCCTCTTTCAATCGGAAGTGCATAAGGATTATGATTCTGACTGAACATACTAAAAATTCCTTTTACGCATGTTTGTAAACACAGAAGACATATCCTTAATTCTTTAGGTCCCATGTGTTCTAAAGCTGCTGTCTGTACGTTCATGTCAAGAAAATGTTCATTCGTACATTTTGCGTTCAGCAACTAAAGTTATACCACTTGCTTGTTGGACTACATATTAATACCTTTCTTGAATTCCAGTGGTGACAAATGGATGGGAACAGAGAACGTGGAGTTCGGTGTGCACTGCTGTTGAACATTATACAGAGGAATATTGTCATAGAAACCAGGCTCCAAAAGATTATCTTCTCTGGGCTCGCTGTCTGAACCCTGAACCATTTAGGCGCACATGGACATCAAAATAGAAGATATAAGCAAGATAAAGCTAACCACCTGAAAATAGCTGGAAGAAAATTACAAAGGGTAGACAGAACTAACCAGCGCACTGCTAGCTAAAGTATTTGTAACATTGGAGGACAATAAGGTGAGGGAGCTTGTGAACGTATTCCCAGCCATGACTATCCAAAAAAAGAAGAAGAAGAAGAAGAAGAATGCATTTCAGGAAACAAAAACCAGAGCTCAATTTCATCTATATGGAGGACAAAAGAAGCAAGATTCGTAATAAATGATGCGCAAAAATGAAGACAGAATAATGAAGTATGCATGCCCAGAATCTCATACTTGCACACATATGCTCAGGAAGATATTGAGAGATGAGAGAGAGGGAGAGAGATACTTTGTCCAAGTGATTGATTACTCCCAGTCAAGAGTACGGTTACAGGACAGGAACCTGTACTTCTGCACGACTCATTTGGCAAATCTGTGAAGGGCAGAACATCTGTCTTCACTGCACGATACTCTGGAGCGGGAATTTGTAAGAGAGGAGGCCATTGAGGGGGGCTAGGAATTGGACAAGTGGCAACTTGATCCAAATTTGAGAATTGCACGCCGCAGACCTTCTCACAAGTTCCATCATTATTGGTGTCAACACATTGACAGCCGCACTTGTTACTAGCCTTGTTCAGCTGCATGTCAACTACAGCTTGAAGAAGTTTAAGCAGCACGCAAAGAATAAAGGGAAAGCTAATGAGACGACAATTTGTCTTAGCATTCCGTTTCTGTGAAAACAAAAGAACAAATCGATAAATGATATTAGAAGACAATCTCCTAAAGTCAAAGTTCGGACAATGTTCAGGCCTAAACCACATTTAATCATCACATTGGCATGGATACGGATACCCTAGCTTTGAAATTAAGAGTAAGTTTATTTAATCAAATTTCATAGAGTGAAATGAAGCGATTCAAATTCTATTCAATAAAGGAGAATAAATAATAATAAAAAAGAAGAGGAAAACTCAATCAACAAGAAAATAGAATCAGTTATAAAAATACCCAATCCACAAAACCAAGATAGCAAATTGTAGCTGCTCAGCCCAAACAGAATACCAGACACCACACACATCAACTCTGAGCTCGTGCTACCAAAAAAGAACTAAAACTAAAACACACAAGACAAAAAAAAAAAGTAGAAGGCAAGCTGTTATCAGAACATCTTCTAAAACTTACGAGCAAAACTTAAACACAAACATACGAATCCATCATAGGAGCAACATTACGCTCACAGTCAGCTAACCAGAACCAGGATTACAGACATATGCATATGTACAAAACAGAGACAGAGAGAGAGACCTGGTAGGTTAGATTCTTTCGAAGCAAAGCATTTGCTTGAGTCGAAAAAGACGCAGGATCTCGTGGCATATCCGCCATGGAAATACCAAGCTAAGGATCGTCTATATATATGCCACTGTTAAGTGACCGTTAATTCCCCTTTCCCGCCAATATGTTTATAATAAATACAGCCCAAAGCCTTTCTTCTTTCTATGTGCAACAAATGTGTGTCTTTGTATACGTTTTATAACAGAGTGACTGTAGAAAGTCGTAACAGAGCGACTTGTTTTGGTAATGGTTCCTCTTTCTCTGACATGAACCCATGTTGAGCTTGGCGTTCTATTTATGTGTTCTTTGTAGCGGCTATTACCTTCCTACCCCTATATGTCACCTTCATTTACCTGGAACCACCACGGGCTCCATGTCGAAACTGCCCTTTGTTAAATGCCTACAATGCCCGTTACGCGTCTTTGACTTTCCCTCGACGATAAGGAATATGGAGTACTTCACACATGACATCAGATTCAATTGGATTTTCATTTCTAGGTGCTTGAGAGTTGAGACTGCAGTACAATTTCTAAAGTACAGCAATTTCTTGGAAGTATCTGCTTGTTTCAAGTCAGCTTTGACCATACATATATTTTTTTCAAGTTCAAAGCATGTTTACTAATTGTATATTGAGCAGTTATTTAAAGATAATATTCATATGATGTTATTATTTACGAAAAAAAAACACAAATCTTTTATGTAATTTTATTTTTAAAATTTTTAAAAATAATGATATTAAAATTTCTAAAAAACATTATATACATTATTATATATATTGTATTTAATAATATTCTTTTGTTAATTATTTATTAAATTCGTTTTATATAAATTTTTATATAATTACTCTTTTTAATCAATATTACTTGCATATCATCATTTATATTTTACTGTTTCTTTTTAATAATTATAATTTTTAAAAAAGTAAGTGATATTATTAAAAAAGTGTGTATTTTTCCCCTTATTATTTTTAATATTATTCAAAATAGTTGGATAATATGGTTAACTCTTGGTTTGGGGAAAAGTTATGGTTGATATCAGATCTTCGGTTTCAATTACAGTGTTCTTATTATATTTTATTAAATTTCATCTACACATTTATATAAACCCCACGTAAACATATGAATGTAATTTAATAAAATAGAGTTGGAATATTATAAGTGAAATAGAGGATTTGTTTCAGTTTTGGTGTTCTTATCATATTCTATTAAATCTCATTTACATATTTATATAGATCCCGCATAAATATATGAATGAAATTTAATAAAGCATATTTAGAATATTGCAAGTAAAATAGAGGATTTGCTTCAATTGCGATATTCTTATTATATTTTATTAAATCTTATTCACATACTTATATAGATCTCACATAAACATATGAATGAGATTTAATAAAATCGGGTTAGAATATTGTAAGTAAAATAGAGGATTTAATGTGCAAATTACAATACGCAAAATATCGTAGAACATTTTTGCGTGGTGATTTTATCGAAAGTAAAGCAATGAAGAAGTAAATGAATAAAGTATAAGAGGCTCAGTGTCACTTTTTCTTTGTGTGGAAGTAAATGAACCCCGTTGGTCCAATCCAAAGTCTTAGTCATGAGAAGGGCATAATATATTGAAATGATATTATATTTGCTTGAAGCTATGACTTGGTTGCCTGGTGTGGAGAAAATTACAAGAGGCTTCGCTATTAGTTTTAACGCCAGCATAACAACTGGTGATGGAGAAGTGTTTCTATCATTTTCTCGGGGAAAAGAGGAGGTGCTTTCGGGTGTGAAAGACGTGATGCACAAGGGATTGAAGGCAAGGGATTGAAGAAATGCAGCGGTGAACCTTAAAAGGAGTTAAATACAAGCGACTTGTGATCTTATAAGAACGGTTGTTGCGCATTGGACGCTAATAAAAAAAAGGAATTATATTTTATAAAATAAACATAATATTTATAATTAAGATATAACTTTCTTAGATATGGTCTCACTTGAATTTAGTTTATAATTTTGGGTTAATTAAAAAATCACTAATTTTGCTCAATTTTGTAACTATAGCCCAAACTTTAAAACATGACAATTAAATGTTCAAATTTTCAATGTTCTTTAATTTTAGCGCAATGTTAGTGTCTCTGTTAATTTTGCTAACATAACTTACTGTAAGGTGACACCGACTAATGGGATATCGCCATTATTTGTTAGAAAAAAACAGAGAGAAAGACAACTTGCCTAATGCAAGCAAGGAGACAGCTTGCTTAAGCAAGCTGTAAGGTGGTGGAGGGTCTATAGAAAACCCTTCCTCCCTCTTTCGTTTAACATGCATGATATAATGGGAAGTGTTGTGAGTTTGTGAGCAGATTTTAAAGAGCCATTTTGTTTGTTCTAAAATTTATGAGAAAGTAATTTTTTGGTTACTTTTAGGAAATGTTTTCCTAAAAAGGTTTAGTCACAAAATAGTGAGGATATTATCTTAAGGATAGTAAATTTGGAAAACACCTTATATGTAAGTGTCCATATTTTATTGTATCATTTTTCATTCTCTGTATCTACTATTTTCATTAGTTGAAGATTTATTCGGAGTTTGGCCCGTGAACGTAGCCTAAATAAAATCGTGAACCATGTTAAATTTCTGTGTGTTATTTCCTTGCTTATTTTACCTGTGGAATATAATCTGTAACTTTTTTCAACAAGTGGTATCAGAGTCAGACTCAGTTCTATGTCAAAAGATTTCTTATTGAAGATGGAGGCAAAAATAAGCAAGATGATTAACCTAAATGACTCCAACTACCACATATGGAAGAATAAGATGAAAGATATTCTGTTCGTCACAAATTTGCATTTACGGTGTTCACCACAACAAAACCCAAAAATAAATCAAACGAGGAGTAGGCGTTTGAGCATGAGCAAGTATGTAGTTTTGTTCGTCTATTTGTTGACGATAATATGTATAACCATATCTGCAATGAGACTCATGAAAGATGTTGTGAAAGAAGCTCGAGGAGTTATATGCCTCAAAAACTTGTAACAATAAATTATTTTACCTGACAAAATTAGTGCAGATAAAAAATAGAGAAGGTATCTTTGTGGCAGATCATTTGAATGAATTTCAAGGAGTCGTGGATCAATTATTAGGAATGAGCATAAAGTTCAATGATGAAGTGCTTGCCTTTTGTTTACTTACCTCTTTGCCAGAGTCTTAGGAGACTTTAAAGATTTCAATCAACAATTCTACAGCTGACAGTGTTGTTAACATAGAATCTGTAAAAAGTGAAATTATGAATGAAAAGATGAGACGGGGATCACAGAGTTCGACCTCTTCAGCACAGTCAGAAGTTCTGGTCACAAGTTCTAGGGGGAGCAAATTTATAGGTCTAAATTCCAGAGATAAGAGCAGAGGAAGATTAAATAAATATGAGGTCGTTAAGTGTCATCACTACAAGAAGGTCTATATCAAAAGATTCTACCTGAAGTTCAAAGAAAAAAAGAACAAAGGCAAAGAAGTCAAGAAAGATAAAAGCAATGATGATGAACACACATCGATGGCTACCACCATTGATGACTTTCATATCGTCTCATATAATAATGACGTGAATAGTGCATCCTGTGAGTTCAAGTGGATAGATGACAGTGGTGTCACTATTCACGTCACTTCACATAAAGAACTCTTCTCATCATATATAGAAGGAGATTTTGGTGTCGTTAAAATGGGAAATAGTAGTTTGTCTAAAATCACCGAAAAAGGTGATATTTATTTGGAGATAGACAATGGCATGAGACTGCCTCTGAAAGATGTCAGACATATTCCTGATTTTCGCGTAAATTTGATCTCTGTTGTCATACTTGGTGATGAAGGTTTTTGCAACACTTTCAAAGATGGCAAATGGAAACTTACTAAAGGCTCCTTGGTAATCGCCAAAGATAAGAAGTGCTTAAAGTTGTACGTGATGTAGGCAAAGGTCTCCAATGATGTTGGGAATCTAGTGGAGAAAGATGGTGCAATTGAATTGTGGCATAGGAGACTCAGTCATATGAGTGAAAAAGGAATGACTCAGCTGGTGACAAATAATGCATTATTTGAATTTGGGCAGATGCATTTAAAGAAGTGTGTTGATTGTCTGGCAGGAAAGCAAAATAGAGTTGCTTCCAAAAGTTTCCCTCCTTTCAGAATGAAAAATGTGTTGGATTTGGTACACTCAGATTTATGTGGGCCAATGCCAAAGTCATTTGGTAGTGCTCAATACTTTGTGACTTTTATTGATGACCATTCTAGGAAGATGTGGGTATACACCTTGAAAACTAAAGATTAAGTGCTAAATGTTTTCAAACAATTTCATGTCTTAGTTGAAAGACAAGCTAGGAAGAAGTTGAAATGCATTCTAACAGACAATGGTGAAAAATACACTAGACCATTTGACATTTATTGCAAAGGGTATGGTATTTGACATCAGACTACTCCTCCTATCATACCGCAATTGAATGGTTTAGCTGAGAGGATAAACAGGACTTTGATAAAGAGTTAGATGCCTACTTTCACATGCAAAGTTGCCTAAGACATTTTAAGGTGAGTATTTATTCACAGCAGTACATGTATTAAATCGCTCAACCTGCATCCCTTTACAGTCTAATGTTTCGGAGAAAATATGGTTAGAAAAGGATGTTTCTTATGATCATCTAAGGATATTCGACTATAAAACTTATGTCCATAACCCCTAAAGATGAGAGATCCTAGCTTGATGTCAATACTCGCCAGCGTATATTTATTGGATATGGAGAAGATCAATTTGGTTATCGATTTTATGATCCAGTCCAAAAGAAGCTTATTCGAAGCTGTGATGCTATGTTTTTCGAAGATCAAACCATTGAAGATCTTGGCAAAGTGAAAAAGGATGTTCGAAGAACTGATGGTGACCCAATGGATTTAGAATTAATTCCTCCAAAAATGGTACCAAGAAAATTTGGAGATGAAGTTGAAAATCACCAGCCAAATGTAGATAATGATGATGCTCCCATTCAAAATCAATCTGATGAAGATGATGTTCAGAATCAGCTACCAGCACCAGAGACTGCTCAGATTCCAATAAAGAGACCCACGCGAGAAAGGCAAGCTTCTACTAGATACTCCAATGATCAGTATGTGTTACTTCATGATGGGGGAGAATCTGAGAATTTTCAAAAAAAACTATGATATATGAACATAAGATGAAATGAGTTCAAGTTATATAAGATGAGATGAAGGCCTTACATGAAAGAAAAACTTTTGAGTTATTGAAGTTGTCATAAGGCAAGAAAGCTTTGAAAATTAAGTGGATGTTAAGGATTAAGCATTAAGAATACAATCCTCATCCAAGATACAAAGCAACCAGAGGGTTTCAATGAAAATTTATGGTTTAAAACAGGCACCGAGACAGTGGTATAAGAAGTTTGACATAGTTATAAGCGAGCAAGGCTATAAGAAGACTACTTCATATCACTGTGTTTTTATACAGAAATTCTCTAATGATGATTTCATTATCCTTTTGCTTTATGTCGATTGTTGGCCAAAATATCAATAGGATTAACAGTTTGAGAAAGCAGTTAAGCAAGTCTTTTGCCATGTGATTGAGCCCAAGTTTACATTATTAATTGGCTGCATTTTGATGATTGTTAAAGTACTTTTTGACTCCTAATTGTGACTTTTGTGCTTAAATTAGTTCCTTATAGTGAGCTCATATTA
>JANIPN010000006.1:58377660-58387825 GCA_027478595.1 Erythroxylum anguifugum
CCCAATCTTTCCAACTAATTTCATTCTTTATTCAAGCCTACTAAATTAATGACCCAATTCTAAAAATAAATAATTAACAAACAACCAAGCATGAATAAATCATTAAGCAAATAATAAGTAAAAAAAGAATTAAAACAAATCGGGATCCAACAACAAGTATACTAGAAATGGTTTTGTATTCGATGGGAAAGTTCTTAGAAAATTTCTAAAAACTCTAAAAAGCTACGGAATAAGTTCTAACGAGCTTTAATTATATCATAATTCCTTTCTTAATATGCATTTCAAAATTTAAATATTCATAATTTTATCACAAAATTTTAAATTGCACAATATTCAGTTATACATTAAATAATATAACATGTTACACCTAGTGACTTTTTTAATTTCGTTATTTTAATTAACCAAAATATTTCATTGATTATAAATTTTTTTAACTTATTTTGTTTCAATCACGGGCGTGACTTAATAAGTCACACCTGTGACTGTTGATATGTGTTTTTACTTACTTAGATATTATAATATTTGTATTTACTTTGTATATTTTATCCATTTATAACAACATTACACTATACATTTTCTAAATTTTTTATTTTTCATTCCAAATTTTTACTAACTAGTTTTACTAAATATGAAAAAAATATATGCGCTAATTATATGTAAATTAATTAATTAGTTATAAATTAATTATATTTAATTGAATAATGAAAAAATATATATTTGTCACAGGCATGACACTTAAGTCAAGCCTGTGTACTTAATAAATATAATTCCCGGCTGTAACTTAATAAGTTCACGAGACTCATGGCTGGGAGGATTAAGTCACAGGCTTGACGAAGGTGATAACAGGAGAAAAGATTTAATCAGTCAATTAATTATATTTAATTAAAAATAAAAAAAACATGTTTTTCTTATTGAAGTTCTAGAATTTGAATGATTAATTAACAATAAGTATCCATGCGGAACAACGTGGACGTGGTCGTATGCAAGTCACGGTTATCTTCAAATCTAAGATTTCAGATGGCAATGAAATCTGGTGAAGAGGAAGGACAATGTGTGAGGACCTTGCAGTTAAAATTTCAATCGGAGGTCCGGAGAAGAAGTTATGGCCAAAAGAATGAAAAATGCACAAAGTTATTAGACAGAGGTGCATGATTGTGCAACAACCAGATAACCTCCTCTATGTCACGATCGTGTGTGTGTACAATCGTGTGACTACAGATGATCAACTCTCTGTCACGATCGTGCAACTACTAGACTTCACCTTAGCATGAGGGTGGAACTCGCCAGGGTCAAGTTAAACACGGGATTTTAAAGTGGTTTTACCCTCCCTTGCCATATATTGCATGGTCGTCCATCCCATTGTTATTAAGTACTAGATATTAATATTAAGCATACTAATTAATTATAATTATGCATGCACGGTTGTGACATTTATCTCTTTCGCATCACCCATTGATATAGAGCGTCGTCAAAACATCAACGCTCATGTGACGATGTGATACCCTAGTTTGATTATTGTGCTGGATAACATGTTGTACACGTATTTATAGAGTATGATCTATTTATGGTCTATTATAGTAATTTAAGCATTTAAATGTGTTATTGAGGATGTAACAGAGATCACGAATAAACTAGAAATGGTTCTATATTAGATGAGAAAGTTCTTAGAAAATTTCTAAAAACTCTAAAAAGCTACAGAATAAGTCTAAACGAGCTTTAAAAGCCTCGAAATGTACTTTAGAGATTTAGGTGACACCAGACGATTTTCGTGGCATTTAGTGATTTTCATATTCAATCCGAAAATTCTTTGGAGCAACCGAAAAGTTACCGAATAATTTCAAAATACGATAAAAAGCTCCAGAATTAGGATTGGAGTCCATAGGAACTGAAACAAATCAAAACGGAGGTTGTTTGAATAAAATTCGGGTGACGTGAATCATTTTTCTCAAACCTAGCTGATGTTGCTGGGTACGTGAAAAAGTCATCTGATGCGTTGCGAAGATCACCTGGGTTGCTGGGTACGTAAAAAAGCCATGGCCCCCCCTCCCATACATGTAGCTCCGCCTCTGTCTGATGCGTTGCGAAGATCACCTGGGTTACATCTTCATTGGTGCACTACGGCTATGTCTTGTGGGCATGAAATCTACTTATGGGATTCAATTGAAAATTGATTGAAAGATTAGGTTTTTAGAGATTTAATTTTCAGTCCTGTGACTTATGATATTTAATTTTTTAATTTTTTTAACTTTTTACTAAAATATTATAATAAATTTATGTATTATGTATAAAGTTAAAAATATTCACTTGCATATTTCATCAATTTATAACAGATACATTACACTTTACATTTCCAAATTTTATTTTATTTTTTCATTCTTATGTTTTACTAACTATTTTTATTAATTCAATTTAAATATTCTTCCTCTTATATTTTAACCTATTTTATCCCAAATAATTTTATCCACATTTACAAATTTCATTTTTTCGCAAAATTTAAACTTTAACAATATTTATTTATACATCTTTAACCATTCATAACATAACATATTTATAAATACTCCTCAATTCCTTTATATTTTTATTTTTATTTTCTTGATCGATCACGAATGTGATTAACAAGTCACACCCATGACTCCTTAAAAATTTTGAATGATAATCACGCTGCTGCTCCTTATATTTGTATATTTTTTTAAAAAAATTTCTCTTTATTTTTTAATCTCTGTACTAAAATATTATAACACATTTATTTACACCTTTTTTTATCCACTTTTACTAAACTATTTTATCTTTTCCTCTTTTCATTCACAAAATTGTATATAAATCTACAATTTTTACCCAAATATTTTATCCATTTATCTTTTTAATTCCTTCAGTATTATACATTTCCAAAATTTCATTTATTTTTAATTATTATTTTTAACTTATTTTATTTATTTATTCTAAATATTTGAACTATTATTTTTACCTATTTTCTCTCACAAAATTTTATTTGCAATCACACATTTTTAATTTTCCCTCAAAATTTAAACTTTAACGATATTCATTTATACATCTATAACTATACATAACATAACATATATAGAAATACTCCTTAACACTAAATTATGTGTACATTATAATTATTTGGATTATCACTGCCTATTTGCGCATTGACTATCTGCTAGTTTATAGAAACAGAGCACCATATAATTGGCCGCTGCAGTGGATACGGGCCTGTGTTCATCCGTCCTTCTCCACCAATCTTCTTTTCTCATGGAAGCTACTGCTATAGCTAGGCAATTCATTTTTGTTCGTTCAGTGGAGTCAGAATGGGGTACATCTTTTAACATCTCTGGCCATCAGTACTCCTACAGAAATCTAGTTCATCATATCCGCAAAGTAAGTGCTTATTTACGTTCCTCTTTATCGACCTGACTTGGTACCTGTTTTTATATGCTTCTTAAATTTAATTTCTTCGTGTTTACGCTTAATTACTCGATGTTTTAACATGTATATCCAGAGATATCATTCATGTTCGCTTTCCATGAATGGTTGCCAAGGAGGAAACTCCAAACTCCCAATCGGCACCATCGAAACCCGTACATTTGAAGCAGTTCCAAACCCTGCGTTGGCTATGGAAGCTCTCAGTTTGGCCATTTGTGATTTGAAAGCTAGGCCTCCACTTTCTACTTCTGGGATTGTTCGCCTACAGGTAAAGTTGTTTCTTGCAATTGTGTTTTGCAGCACCGGTAACGCACTTTTATCTCTAAAATCGGCTAATGGCCGACAGAAACGGGATTTCTGCCACGTGGTTGGCAGGCATTGTGTTGTGTGCGCACGAAGCATCTCTCTTCCTTATCTGCAGACCAGGCCCTATCTTGGGGCTTGGAAATGGCATGGCATGGCATTTGGCAAGCCAGCTCCATTTTTCCTGAAGTGGAGAGATGCTGATATTAGCATTGATCAAATGAATGAAAAAAAAGAAAAGACGATGAGAAAATTGAAGGGTTCGAGACCATGAATCCTGGAAAAATAAAGATGGAAGAAATGTTGTTTTAGTTTAAGCGCAAATCTTTATATTAAGAAGTGCTATTTATATATTAAGTATAATTATTTTATAAGAATTTAATAAATATTTTTTTGTAATTGAAATAACTCTTAAATTTAGTGAGAAAATTAATTATATTGGTTAAATAAATTTATTTAGTAAGTAGTATTTTTTTAAGATTGTATAATTTTAGAATACATATAAAATGACACATGATTCATATCAATAATTATTCAATGTATTTTAATATTATAAACAAAACTAAAATAAATCATTTATATGAATTTCTCTCTTTTTTAAATTATTTTAATAAAATTTAGGAAAAACATTATTATATCTTAAACATGCTTTTTTAAGATTAAAAACCTATATTTTATTTCTTCTATATATAATAAGAGCTTAGCAGACACAACGAAAAGTCGCGAGTGTATAACAAACGTAAACTTTCCCTGTATTTCACTGCGAAATGTATGGGGTGTGGTGGCTGCCAACTTTGTATTTTGTGATTGAATTCAGGTGCCAATTGTAGAACAAATAGAAGCAATAAGTTGGCTATATGCACAGCAACAGCTCCTTCCACGGTGCTTCTTTTCAGGCCGAAAGCCAAGCCTTGATGACGATGATCTTTTGGTGGATTTGGCCAATGGCAATGGCAATGGTCATAACCCCACTGGCCATCACTTGGTCAGCATGTCCGGTGTTGGATCAGCAGTACTCTTTAGGCATGTCCATCCATTCTCTTACAACGACTGGAAATCCATCAAAAGGTACTACAATCAACCGCTTCATAATTTTCATTCACTTCTTATGTTATCAACTTCATTAAAGAAAACTTGTAACATGAATTAATTCATATTAGAAGAAGATAGAAAAAAGGCAACTTCGAAACTGGAATGATATGCTTATGTTCTTGCAACTGAAGGTTCTTATCGGCCAAATGTCCTTTGGTTCGTGCATATGGGGCTATACGTTTTGATGCTAAGGCTGACATATCATCAGAATGGGAGGCCTTTGGTTCCTTTTACTTCGTTATCCCTCAGGTACAGGAACTGTCTTCCTCCTACGAGGAGTTTCATATGACCGCCATGACATGAATCACGCTTCTTGCAGTTTTTAAAAGACTTGCTGTTAGATGCTAAAATGACAGGTTGAGTTTGATGAGCTTGAAGGGAGTTCGATGCTTGCTGCAACTGTAGCATGGGATATCGCCCTTTCTTGGACATGGGATCAAGCCATTAATTCACTTCAGACTACAATGGATCGGGTTTGTACTCTAGTTCTCCAACTAATACTATGAATATCGGAAGTTGCATCTTTGGAACTTTTTGTTTATGCATGTCCTTTACAATGCAGGTCTCTTCAACTGTTGTAGAGTTGAGCAAAGAGGTTACAAGCACATTCATTCTTGGCAATGTTCATATTCCTACCAAGACATACTGGGAATTTGGCGTTCAGAGAGCTCTGCAGATAATCAACAGTTGTTCTCCACTCATTAAGGTGTTTGAATGAACTCTAACAGAGGTAGTTCATAGGCTTATTCTCTTCAGATTTTCACTTCGACTGAACAATTCAACTTGTTAATTTAGGTCGTGCTTGCTCGTAGCAGCAAAGTTGTAACTGCTAACGATATTGATCCTATAACATGGCTGGCCTGTCTACAGGTAATCATATGTTAATTCTTATTACACAAGGTTTACAGCTTAAAAACTAGTAAGGGCTGAAAGCTCAAGATCTACTCGCAGATTGAAGGAGAAAACGCTTACCAATTCTGTCTACAGCCTCCCAATGCCCCAGCATTTATAGGGAATACGGTAGGTTTGGAACCTGAAGTTATTGATAAACAGAATCAATTTTTATGCCTATCATAAACAAAGATGAACAAAACTGTTCGCAAAGTTGGGAGTTTTATTTTTGATCATTCTGTTTATGATGATTAATTTATGTATTTAGGTTTCAACAATCAAAAAGTTTCTATCAAATGCTAAACACAATTCTATGTTCTAGTATTTTGACTTGTACAAACTTCATGAATAGCCAGAGCAACTATTTCACAGAAAACGTCTAGGAATCAGCAGTGAGGCTTTGGCTGGAACCCGAGCTAGAGGTGGATCGACTGCTCAAGATCTTCAAATTGAACTTGATTTACTTTCCAGGTATACTTTTGCAGTGTCCTCTTATCAAATAAGCTCTGAAATTAAACAATTGATGGGTTCTTTTGTTGTGATGTCTTATAATATTTCTGTCAGCCCCAAAGACCATCTTGAATTTACAATAGTACGGGATAGCATAAAGAGAAAGTTAGAGGTAAGTTAATTTCCCAATACTTAAATCCTTAAATTTCATGTTGTTCTCTTAACTGTGATGGGGACATGGTTGTGTGTTAAAGAGGGTCTATAAAATGGAAGTGGAACAGAGCAATTAGGCAACCACTAATGGCTCATACATGTCTCTTGAGAACTCTCCCTCTCCCCCTTCTCTCTATTTCTGTTGCTTAGACCTGAAAAGACACAAGTTATACTGCCACATTTGCCTTGTTCATTGCAATGTTGCATAGAGTACATAGATAGATCACGTATACCCTCTTAGATATCCTCTTATTAACTGCTTCTGTGCAAATGACATGCTTCAGCTGGGCTTTTCCTTTTGTTGGTATTGAAGTTTACGTCTATATCTAATAACTTTGCATCCTAATGAATATCATCTATTCTGCTTTGCAGGCGGTGTGCAAGGGGGTAGTAATTGAACCAAACAAAGCAATAAGGAAATTCCCAAGAGTTCAACATTTATATGCGCGATTAGCAGGAAGTTTAAGAAGTGAAGACGACGAGGTAAAATATTCAATTCTGATCATAGATTTCAGCGGTAGATTTGTTCAATAATGTTCTGAAGATAAATATTTATTATTGAAACTTCTTTCTTTTCCAGTTTGATATCCTGTCTTCGCTTCACCCTACTCCAGCAGTTTGCGGATTTCCAACGGAAGAAGCACGTCTATTAATTTCTGAAACTGGTATGCATGTTCTGTATCGAACTTGTTCTACTTCCATAGAGTTGTTCTTGACATCTCCATTTCGAAACATTTTGGTGAAGGGAATGCCTGATCAGGTCAAGTGTATTTCCAATGAATAACCTGCGTATTTGGATTCATGATTTTCAGAAGTATTTGATCGAGGAATGTATGCTGGACCTGTTGGTTGGTTTGGAGGAGGCGAGAGTGAGTTTGCTGTTGGCATCAGATCAGCATTGGTAGAGAAGGTAAGCCCGGATTCTGAATGTCAAGCTGACGTGAGTTTTTCAATTGCATTTGAGATATTAGAACAGCAGAACAGAAGTGAAATATTAAAAAAAAAAATCATAAGTTCCGTTTTATTCAATATAGAAAACAAAGGCCCATAGGCCATAACCATGAGAATAAGTTGATTCTTCAGGTTATATTGGTAGAAAATGAAGTTGCTGATCACTTTTTTGGTCTAGGGCCTGGGAGCATTGATCTATGCAGGGACAGGAATAGTGGAAGGAAGCAATCCTTCTTTAGAATGGGATGAACTAGAGCTCAAGACGTCTCAGGTCTCAGTGTATATCTTTATGTTAATGTCTCTAATTGGTGGACTGTGCACGAAGAGTAAAACCTCTTTTGATCATTTGCAACTATTGATAGGTAGTGAATAGTCTATTAACGAACTTGATTGATGATGCAGTTTACCAAGTTGCTTAAACTTGAGGGCCCGTCAAGGCAAACTGTTAAGCATCTAGGGAGAGTAAACTGAAGATGTTCATGCAATAGTCAGGGGCTTCTGTGGAAGATTATACTGATCAATTAGAAAGCGTTCTGGTTCGGTGATTTCTACTGACAAACATGTCAAGAGTTATTAGCTGCTGAAATGCAAGGTAAATAGGAGAAAGAAATATGTACCACTAGAAATAATTAATGAACTGAAACTGCAATTAATGAATTAGTGCTATTTTTTTATTGAATCAACTAGCCTTTAAATAGGCATTTACAGCATCAACAGAAAAACAAATTTACTATTTTCCCTCAACCACGACTGAGAGATATTAGGAACAAACTTCAGCAAATAGCAACTATAGAATCTTGAAAAATCTGAATAAATAAAAACAAATAAATTAAATTTTGAATAAGGCTTCAACAAATCCCTCCCTTGATTCAAACTCTAAGGGCCTCATGCCTATCCTTGGGAAGCGATTTTGTAAAAATGTCAGAAACCTGTTTATTTGAAGTACAATGCTTCAAAAACAATTACTCCATCTAAGACAAGATATTTAATATAATAAAATGTGCTCGAGTGTTAATATGCTTTGTTTTTATATAATGAGCTCTATTTTTTGTCATAGAAATTACTGATTTATTATCAAAAAAAAAATCAGTTGTCTTATTTTTGTTCTTGACCAAGGTCAGCTAGCAATCTTCTAAGCCAAATTCCTTGCAGCAATATATTCTACATCTGAGGATAACAAGGATGTACTAACTTGCTTCTTTAAACCCCAAGATATTACTCCTGATCCAAGCTTGAAAACAAAGCCTAAAGTGCTTCGTCTATCTTCTATAAATCCAGCCCAATCACTATCAGTGAACCCAACCAGCTTAAAATTAGATAATTTACCATACCGGATTCCATAATCAATGGTTCCAACCAAATAGCGCAAGACTCTCTTTGCAACATCATGATTATATTTTGTAGGAGCATGCATAAACCTTGAAATAACTCCAACTGAAAAAGAAATATCTGGCCAAATGTGGGTTAAATAAATTAATCCACCAACAAGGCTTCTGAAATTTTTTCATTTGCTAGTATAATGCCATCAACAATTTGCAACTTCTCATTTAAGTTCATAGGTGTGGCAGTAACAATAGAGTTAATCATATCAAATCTCTCAAGTAGATCAACAACATACTTCCTTTTAGAGATAAACACTCTATCTTAAACCTGATTCACTTCTATGCTAAGGAAATAATGTAACAAACCTAACTTTGTCATTTCAAACTCTTTTTACGTGCAAATTTGAAACTTGTTAATGAGAGAAGTAGAAGATCCCATATATATCATGTCATCAATATAAAGATAGACAAGAAGAAGATCAGTACCTTGCCTTTTATGTATAATGTAGGTTAATTCTTACTTCTCTCAAAGCCAATTTGTAGAAAATATGAGTCAATTCTGTCATACCATGCCCAGGGAGCTTGCTCATAAAGAGCTTTCTTTAGCTTATATACTTGTTTCTCTTTTCCAGAAACAACAAATCCTTCTAGTTGTGCAATATAGACCTCTTCTTCTAATTCTCCATTTAAAAATGCAGATTTTACATTAAATTGATAAATATGTTAATTTACTTGAGCTACCAATGCTATGATAGTTCTTATCGTCTCAAAGCGAGCAACAAGAGAGAATGTCTCTTCATAATCCACTCCTTACTATTGTGAATATCCTTTTGCTACAAGGTGACCTTTATGCTTTTCTACAGTGCCATTTACATGGTATTTTGTCTTTAAAAGTCATTTTACTCCAATGCCTTTCTTGCCTTCAAGAAGATCCACAAATTCCTATGTTTTGTTTCTTTGAATTGCTGCAAGCTCTTCCTTCATTGCATTACTCCATTCTTCTTTCTGTATTGCTCCTTCAAATGTAGTTGGATCAGCAACAAACATAGCTTGTGTGGTTGCATAGATTTCTCTTAATGATTTGAATTTTCTTAGAAGTGTCTCCTTAGATGATGTTGAATCAGGTGATGTTGGGGAAGAAAAGGTAAACGAGTTTGGTGAAGCTCGTTGCTGTTGAGAAGTGGTGGTTGGTGCCTCATCTTCCTCCAAGCTGAACACCTTCTTGATTTTCATGCCAAATCCAACCTGCCTCTTCATCAAAGACAACATTCCTACTAATGATTACTTTACCACTAATAGGATTATACAACTTGAATGCTTTGGAATTAGAGAAATAGCCAACAAAAGTACATTTGATAAATTTTTCATCAAGTTTGTTGCGTTTTTATGAATCAATTAAGTTGTAGGTAATGCAACCAAAAATCTCAGATGGCTTACTGAGGCTTTCCTACTTGACCAAGCTTCATATGGAGTTTGATCCATTGCAACTCTTATTGGTGATAAATTCAGCAAATATATTG
>JANIPN010000006.1:58430249-58443071 GCA_027478595.1 Erythroxylum anguifugum
CATCAATTTCAATTTCTACTCCAATTGTTCCCCCAAAATTTCAATAGCACCAATTAATAAAGCTAAAAATCATTTATTTAAATTTCCATTGCCATTTGACAGTAAATTCTACTACCAGTTAACAATTGTCTTGCCACTTGACATTTTTCTTAGTTCAAAAATTATCCCGAATTTTTCAGAAATTTTTTTCCCAAAATTCTCCAAAAATTCTAAATCAATAATTACACTCTCCAAGACAATTTTCAATACCAATAAACCACAATTCTCAATAAAAATCACATTCAAATATACCCGGAATGTCAATGAATGCATGTACAATTATTGTTATGTGCAAAGATTCACTATTCATGTGCATGTGCACCTTATGCAATGCATGAACATGAACTGTGTTTTCCTAATTTCTCTTATTGATCTCACATGTACCATTTTTTTTTTTTTGGGCGTTCTAACCCTTTGTATGGAAACAGGATGTTACCATTCTCCCCTCCTTAAAGAAATTTTGTCCTCGAAATTAATTTCTGATTAATGAATAAGGTAGAGGCACTATTACCTCATATGCTCCTCCGTTTCCTATATCACTTCACCACTCGAATACTTTCTTCCAAAAGACCACAGTTGATAGATTCAATAGGTCTCTTAATCCCTTGTTTTGATATCACACTTTCTTAATTATTTCCTTGATGAGTTTCATATTACTCAAATTTTCACTTCCATTCTCAACAACACATATATCGGATCATAACAATACTTCCTACCCATATTCATATAACACTGTGTGAATCCGACACCTCTTTTAGGGTTAACACTTACTCACAAATTCATAGTCCTATTATCGCCATAGTTTTATATGGACTACTTTATGTTAAACTTAGTTTCCCCTATTTACACCTTTATCTCAATCTAAGTGCACCTTGGCAAAGGTGATACGCTCAAAGACAAGTCATCTTTTTCACTTCTCATTGGTGTTAATACACCCAACTCTTATATCTATCACACGATATTTCATAACCTCGATGTTGATCCACTTAACTCATTCGCCATTATCTTGAATCACTAAACCCCTATTACAGATTCATTTCGCTCATCAATATTATCTCAAATCAATTCTAGCCTTTAACCATTTTTTTTATGTCCTCTTCATTTCAATGTAACGATAAATGACTCCCTTTTTGTCATATGATCCCTTATACAATATTGTAATGGAATCGTAAAGATAACGATTGACATGCAGTCAATTTGAACTATACATTAATCTTATGTTTCTATGAACTCCAAAAATATAAGCTTTACACCTGTCTTCAATAGTCAAGACTGTTGGCAACTCAAACGTGTAATCACTCGGTTCTACATTCTTAGCCATCAATTGCTCTTTTGATGCATTCCCACTAGGACATATAACTTTGATTGTTTCTTGTGTTTTTTCTAACAATCTCCTTATCGAGTACACATACTTCTTAATTCCATCACAAAGTATCATTAACTCGAAAGTAACATAGCATAAGGTAACACCTGCTCTTTAAAATAGTACAACATATGCATTTATATACATATAAAGAAGTGGACGACATTGTGAAGAGATAAAAAGAAAGGATAAATTATCTATGATCTCCCTAAATTCGGATGCTAACGTTAAAATGATAAACTATAGGTTTATAACGTTAAAATATAATTTGAGTAAATATAAAACCACATTTTTAGATAAGGATAAAATAAATATAGAATAAGCAAAATGTAGATTTATTGAAATGAGATAGGCTTTTAAAATAACAAAATAATTTTACAACATAAAAAAGGTGTAGAAAGATCTTGCATACTTGGTTTCTGATGACTTTTGTTAATAATGATGAAAGTTTTAATAGCTTTTTCAAAGGTAAGGTTACTCAAAGTCTTTGAACAACTTACTTAAACAAAAGGATAGAAAAACATGTATGTTTCTGCATTATCTCCATTTATACAACTTTATAGTTGTTCTTAGATTGATCAATAGGGTTTGTATCATATTTATCAAGTTGTATTATAGTGCTTCTATGATTGTATGAATTGAACAAATATTTCCCACATAAGAAACAAGCATTAGGCAATACACCAACTTTCTAGTGTGTGGCCCCATACATATTGGACATTTGGAGAATGTGGTTAGAAAGCGTGGCACATGTCAAGCACGTGTCAAGCATATACTATAAGAGTCAGTTCGTATACTAGTGCATATAGTGCATGTAATAGACATACTAGTTTACGTAGGAGTGTGATAAATTCCCCATAAGGGTCAATACATATAATCGCATGTTAAGGGCATAAGTTTCACATGCTCGCTTACTCTAATCCATCAGCAGATGAACCCAGTTCCTTTCAAAACTGACGCTAAGATTGATTCTAACGGTGGGGAATTCTTTATCTAAAAAGTCCCCTATTTGGAACGGAAAGCGATTCGGTAATAATGGAAAAAGAGACTCGATTCGCTTCTCTCTAACCAATCAAGTGGCTTATGCTACTCTCGGAGGATCGGCTGGGATTATGCCCTACATTTCCAAATAATGCATATGACAAAACAAGCATCCTATGTATGCATGTAGCGAAGCATAATTGATGTCAACATAATTGATACCAGTGCACCATATGACCAAAAAAAACTAAATCTTTTTGAAATTGCATAATGGCTGTAAAGTTATTTTCTATCTTTTTTTTAAAGTTTAGTTACATTGATAATAATTAAATTTCAACTTTAAAAAAGTTTAAATAAAGTTTTTAAAGTCATGATGAAGTGAATTTTTATTTGAGTTGAATTAAAGGAGATAAATGTTGTTTTGTTATCTCATATGTTTGCTTATTATTATCTATTATATGATTATTCACTTTTTGATATATTTATGTTATAAATTCTCAAAAGAAAGTTATTGATAATGATTTTTAGCATTATTATATGACAATGAGCAGGTGCATCAAGAATTTGCATTATGCAATAGTAAGTTTATCACAAATGTTCAGAAAAATGTGAGCATGACATACTAGTGTATCCTTTGTAATTGTGGATTGTTTGAACTAAATAAGAATATAGTCACTATCATGACCTTTTACGTTAGTATTTTTGACTCTTTTGCTTGAAAGTTAAGGGATGTATTTGATTTTGTATTTAGTTATTTTATCCACATGTATTAACATTATATGAAAATTTGACATATGCATAAAGGAATTTGGTGGGGGTAGCCATTACTTGATTGATATCTGTACACCTATAGGCGGTAGAATAACAAGAATTAATGGTATGTATTTTGAATCGCTTTTGTGTAGAGATCCTATCCTTTATGTACTAATTATTCTGCCTACACATGTATTATGATATATTTGATAAGATGTCCATTATAGACATTGTTTACAGTTTTTAGTATCGATGTACTCTTACATTTGTGCTAATTATATGCATTATATGTTTTGTGGTCAGCTTTTATATAAATAACAATAATGTTATTATTGAAACCTTGACTAGTTTCAATTTCACGAAGGGGAAACATAATGTTAAATTTTCTTTGTGGATGGAGGATATTAACATGACTATGATCCAAAAAAGGCCATTTATTCTCTCACATGTTAGTGTAGAAGCTAAAAAAGGTAACATATACAACTTAGAAAAGGGCTGAATGTGTTATTATCACATCAAAAGGTCCATACCTGATCATCCACTAGGTGAACGATCAGAAACTACTGTAGCGAATGACTTTGTCAACTATGTTTATCAAAAGTTACAAATTTTCATCTAATATTAAGATTTGAATTATACTAAAAAAACAATATTCGATTAGATACGCTTAGATTTGGAGAGTAATAAAATATATCATTAAGATGGTTTATTTATAGAGTGAACTCAAAGTCATAAATACAGTGATTTATGACTATTAACTAAGTTTTGAATACACTTTCCTTAGAGTTTGGTACCGTTGTTACCACCTCGATCTCACAAAGTAGAATCGCCCACCCTAAGCGTCCCCCACACCCCAACTCGACAGAGTTGTGAGGGGGTAAATTACGATTTGATCTCAGCCAGCTTCTCAGAAGGGCGGCCTAACCTCGGTACGCACAAGGAATCACCACATTGGATGAACTCCTACACTGTCACTTTCGAGACTCGAACCTAAGGCCTTGATCTCAGCTTCCCTTCTAATGACCAACTGAGCTACCCATGCGGGCACCGTTGTTACCACCTAAAATCACGTGATGAAGTTTAAGACATTAGTTCCTTGATTACTTATTCTGGCTAAAGAAAATTTTAAAAGCACTTAGTAAACATCTTTAAAGGCCACTAAATCAAAACTAAATTCAAACCCAGAAAACCAAAGATAAAGCTCCTAAAAATCCTCCGATTAAAGAACAAGGTCATACTAGTATTATGATGGGTCTTATCGATATCATAAAAAATATGATATGGTTTTTTGTAAGAAGATTGCAAGAGGTACAAAACCGAGGAAGTCCAGTGGCAATTTGTAGAGATGCAAAGAATGACATCTATAGAATGGCCAATACCTTTTTTGGCTAATATTCTGAGGGTGTACAACAAGCTTTTTAATCTCAACACAAAAGATACTCCCAAAACAGAAGAGCTAGCATCTGTTCTGGGAACTTCAAACTTTATTTTACAGTATCGGATTCCACAACCATTACTCAATTGTGATGTGGCACCGAGCAGAGTTTAAACACGGAACTGGAAGGAGAGGCTTCTTTGGCATGCGTGCCTAAAAGTTTAGATAATCTGGTCCCCCGCCAATGAGAATGTTTGCTGCCTCAGCGGAATTAGGTTTAATTCTATAGACCCTCATTTTTTTGGAAAAAAGACCATGATAAATGTTGATCAAGCCCTCCTTGTCATCCTCGTCTGAAACCAAATCAGCTTCAAGTGACTTTAGTACCCAGCCCGGTGGACAGATAGGACACTAAAATTTACCTTTGGCCCAAAAGTAGAGATTACAACCTTTCTTATGTCCCGGAGTATTCTGGTAAGAAAATCTATGCCTCTCTCTCTCTCTCTCTCTTCTCCTGGAAATAAACAACTAAGACCAATTCGAAAAAAAAAGATGCATCTTTTTGCTTGTTTTATGGTTATTGTTGCGTCCTAAACATGTCTACTTTGACCCAAATTTCCAGCATAGCTTGGAGGTCATATTTAGAAGTGGACAATAAGCATAAAAAAAGATGAAGATCAAGGGTGTAACAAATCTTAAAAAAGATAACGATTGTTGGTTGATTACAGGTGTGATGGGGGCATTTCAGTTAAACGTAAAAACAAAAGGTTTCGACTTTACCTTTTTAGACTGTTGATAAGAGGATGGAGAGAAGGGAGGAATAATGCTAAGAAACAAAGGTGATGCTTACTTTATTCAAAATGTGTGTCCTTTTGGCAAAAAGGAGAAGACCGAAGTTGCTAGATGGAATCATTTACCTTGCGCTTGTGCTTACTATATCACCTTTCGCGTTGCAATTGTCGCAGTTTCAAATTTTGAGCCAAGACAATGGTCTCCAGCCTAGCCTGTGAGTATGAAATTACAAGTCCAAAGGTCGAGTATGAATTTGTACCATCAAAGGTCATACAACTTAAAACTGTCACTTAGGCCAAGCAAAATTTAGCTTGCTAAAGAAAAAAAGGTGACATTATATTAGCTAAACATTTAATAAATTAAAAATGGAAAAGAAAAAGAGGGAAGTGAGAGGAGCCCAACCTTGGCCAGAGAGTATGGAATCTGATTTCCCACTTACACAGCAACCATCCTTCTCTCTCTCTCTCCAAGCGAAACATTCCCTCCAAAATTAAACCGGCCGCACGTACATACGTACACACGTACATACATACATTCGCACTACTACTACAAGTAATATATTCAAAACCCCAAGCACATACTTACCACCTCAAAAGCAAACCCAAATTCTTCAGTACACTCCGCTATCATCGCTTTCTTTGCCTTTGCTCACGTTTTCTTTTACCCTTTACTCCCCTTAATCACCCTCTCACTGTTTGTGTTACCAAAATGAGATCATGACCACTCCTCAACCCCCCAAAATAGTTCGCAAGCTCCTCCTCGACGTAGCTGACGCTCGCAACCTCCTTCCAAAGGATGGCCAAGGAAGCTCCAGCCCCTACGTCAACGCAGACTTCGACGGCCAACGCAAGCGCACCTCCACCAGGATCCGAGACCTCAATCCTGTTTGGAATGAGACGCTTGAGTTCGTTGTCTCCGACCCTGATAACATGGAATTTGAGGAG
Organism: Erythroxylum anguifugum; assembly: GCA_027478595.1. Taxonomy (NCBI): domain Eukaryota; kingdom Viridiplantae; phylum Streptophyta; class Magnoliopsida; order Malpighiales; family Erythroxylaceae; genus Erythroxylum; species Erythroxylum anguifugum. The sequence continues at coordinate 58,436,497 of JANIPN010000006.1, forward strand.
CTCGAAATCGAGGTGCTTAATGACAAGAGGTACGGCAATGGCAGTGGCCGTAAAAACCATTTCCTCGGCAGGGTTAAACTGTACGGTTCTCAGTTTTCTAAGAGAGGAGAAGAGGGGCTTGTTTATTATCCTCTAGAGAAGAAAAGTGTGTTTAGCTGGATTCGAGGTGAGATAGGGTTGAGAATTTGCTACTACGATGAGTTAGTCGAAGACGATCAGCAGCAGCAGCAACAACAACAACCGCCAACACCGGAGCCGGATAAACCCGCCGGAATGGCGGTAGTGGAAGAAGGTCGAGTTCTTGAGATTCCTCAGCCGAGGGAGATTGGCGTTAGTAACTATCATCACAATCATTATCATGATCACAACGGCATTCACTCACCTCCGATTGTCATTATCGAGGAATCTCCGCCTCCTGCTGTCCAGTTTCACCCGTCAGAACCACCGCCAGGACCGGAGCATGCATCAGGGCCATCTCCGGAGGTTCATTTACCGCCGGAGGTGCGGAAGATGCAGACGGCGAGAGTAGTTTCTGGCGGTGGAAATGACAGAGTTAGGGTTTTCAGAAAGCCAAACGGAGACTATTCTCCGAGAGTAATTTCTGGAAGATTCAAGGGTGAAACAGAAAGGATACATCCCTATGATCTAGTAGAGCCTATGCAGTATTTATTCATTAGAATCGTGAAGGCCCGTGGTTTGTCGGCCAACGAGAGTCCGTTCGTGAAAATCAGGACGTCGAATCATTACGTGAGGTCCAAACCGGCGTCATACCGGCCATGTGAGCCGACCGACTCGCCAGAGTGGCACCAGGTGTTTGCACTCGGCCATAACAGACCAGACTCAGCGAGTTCGACGTTGGAAATATCGGTATGGGACTTGCCCTTGGACAAATTCCTCGGTGGCGTTTGCTTTGATCTCTCTGATGTTCCAGTTCGAGATCCGCCCGACAGTCCATTGGCTCCACAGTGGTATCGCCTTGAGAGCGGCGCTGCAGACCAGAACTCCGGTGGGGTTTCCGGCGACATTCAGCTATCTGTTTGGATTGGGACTCAAGCGGACGACGCGTTCCCAGAGGCGTGGAGTTCTGACGCGCCTTACGTGGCACACACGCGCTCGAAGGTGTACCAATCTCCGAAGCTGTGGTATTTGAGAGTGACAGTAATCGAAGCCCAAGATCTTCACATCCCCTCAACACTGCCTCCATTGACAGCGCCGGAGATTCGAGTAAAAGGACAACTTGGATTCCAATCAGTGAGAACAAGACGAGGTTCCATGAACGATCATAGCGCGACGTTTCACTGGAACGAGGATCTCATCTTCGTGGCCGGCGAGCCACTGGAGGACTCACTAATCTTGCTTGTGGAGGACCGTACAAACAAGGACGCAATGCTCCTGGGGCACATCGTAATTCCGGTGAGCTCAATTGAGCAACGTTTCGATGAGCGCCACGTGGCACCGAAATGGTTTGCGTTGGAAGGAGGTGGAACCAGTAATGAAGGAAACGAAGGAGTAGGGGGTCAGAGTGGGCCCTACTGCGGAAGAATCAATCTACGACTATGCTTAGAGGGAGGGTATCACGTGCTAGACGAAGCGGCGCACGTGTGCAGCGATTTCAGGCCCACGGCAAAACAGCTGTGGAAGCCAGCTATGGGGATTTTGGAGCTTGGCATTCTGGGGGCGCGTGGTTTGCTACCGATGAAGTCTAAAGGTGGAGGCAAAGGGTCAACAGATGGTTACTGTGTGGCCAAATACGGCAAAAAGTGGGTCCGCACCAGAACCATCACAGACAGCCTCGATCCACGTTGGAACGAGCAATACACGTGGCAGGTCTACGACCCCTGCACCGTCTTGACCATTGGAGTCTTTGACAATTGGCGGATGTTTGCTGACGTGTCAGAGGACAGGCCTGATTGTCGTATTGGCAAGATCCGCATACGCGTGTCGACGTTGGAGAGCAACAAGGTGTACACCAATTCATACCCTCTGCTGGTTTTGTTAAGAAACGGATTGAAGAAAATGGGTGAGATTGAAGTCGCGGTCCGGTTCGCCTGCCCCAGTTTGTTGCCCGACACCTGTGCTATTTATGGTCAGCCAATCCTTCCTAGAATGCACTACCTCCGACCGCTTGGAGTGGCCCAGCAAGAGGCACTTCGTGGAGCAGCAACAAAAATGGTCGCATTGTGGCTTGCACGCTCTGAGCCACCGCTGGGAACCGAGGTTGTTCGCTACATGTTAGATGCGGATTCTCATACATGGAGCATGAGAAAGAGTAAAGCCAATTGGTTTCGGATTGTAGCCGTACTTGCATGGGCAGTGGGGCTGGCCAAGTGGTTGGACAATATAAGAAGATGGAGAAACCCGGTTACTACTGTATTGGTTCATGTTTTGTACTTGGTTCTTGTTTGGTACCCGGATTTGATTGTCCCAACGGGCTTCTTATACGTCTTCCTTATTGGTGTATGGTATTATCGGTTCAGACCCAAGATACCTGCCGGTATGGATATCCGGTTATCTCAGGCTGAATCGGTTGACCCGGACGAGCTAGACGAGGAATTCGATACATTTCCAAGTTCAAAACCACCGGATGTCATCAGGGCCCGTTATGACCGGTTACGGATGTTAGCTGCTCGGGTCCAAACGGTTTTGGGTGATTTTGCGACCCAAGGAGAAAGACTTCAAGCTTTGGTTAGTTGGAGGGACCCACGAGCCACTAAGTTATTCATAGGGGTTTGTTTGGCTATCACCTTAACACTATACGCGGTGCCACCCAAAATGGTTGCTGTGGCCTTAGGATTCTACTATCTGAGGCATCCAATGTTCAGGGATCCTATGCCACCGGCCAGCTTGAACTTCTTCCGGCGGCTTCCCAGCTTGTCGGATCGGTTAATGTAGATTTTGGGAAGAGTTGATATTGGGTAATACGTTTTCTTTTATATAGTTATAAATTTTTGGCACCAAAAATCAGTTGCTAGTTGACAAAAGAATATTTTGTGTTGGGAAAAAGCTGTGACTAATAAACATACTAGGGAGGACAGAGGAGCGAAAAGTGGGGGAGAAGATAAAAAGAGACTAAGTTGGCCATCTTAGTCTTAGGCCTCCTTTTGTTATTGGCATTGATGGAGTAAAGCTGAAAACTTGGAATAAGAGAAAGGGGTGGGGGCGCAAAGGAGAGTAGAGAGTAGAACGAAACTGAGGATTGGCTGTAATGGATTGGTGTCATTAAAACTATTATTGGACATTGGTTTATTTTCTAACCAAATTTAAAAACCTCAGTAACATTATTTATTTTTTGTTCATCTCCAGTTCCCTTATTTTTACGTTGGTGTGGAATAAGGTAAACCGATGAATAATGATAAGACGTGAAATAGAAAGAGGTGAAGTTGTAAGGTTGGCAATTGGCAGCTTTGTGACGAGATTTTCAAAAGCTGGTTTGACTATGAAGACATTGTGAATGTGGGTTTGTTTCTAATGTGCTGACAGACACTAGAGGCCACAAGCGAATGATCCTGCAACTTCAGGAAGCGTGCCAAAATGGGGTCAGGACTCTCACGGCCATAGGTCATGCTCAATCTTCGTACGACTTCTGCCTTCAAGTGGAAGATTTTTGATTCATCTTGGCCCAGGTTTTCTGGAAATGAGCGCGATGGGCTGCACACTTTTATCTTGTTTGATCGGGCTCAAAATTCAAACTCATTTCGACGCGTTGCATGGATTTTATTCAATACCAACGAATTTTTGTTTTGGTTTCACGTGAAGATGCCCTCGCATGTATTCTTTGAAACATATTGAGTTTGGGGTCTAGGCGTTGATTTCATCACTTAAGCTTCCAAGGAAAGCAGTGAACTGAGTTTTACATTCCTGCTTTTATTTGACCTTTTGGTTACGGGTTTCATCGATTTTATTCTTGTACATTTGTCGGTTTAATTTTCAATTCTTATAACATTTATTTCTAAAACTACAAATTTTTAAAGAAATTGTTCGTTGTGAGTATCCTTAACATGAATTATTAAAAGAGAGAAGGATGTTGGGTAATGTTTTGAATTATATTTTATATTTTAATATTCACAAACTTAATCAGGTAATTAAAATTTTATTCTTATAACATGAATAGTAATGTTATTTGAACTAGAATGGATTATAACAAATTTATGGATTTCTTAGCCCTTGATTTACAAATATTCTATGGCCAAACAATTATCAAAACAAATAAGTTCAAGAGGATAAAGACAAATTTAATTTTAGCATATATATATATATATAGATAATTTTTAATCATTGTGAGAAGTAATTAATTAGAGTAAGCATCGTCAATATCACGATGAACTAATAAGGAAACCTTTTGTTCACTTGCAATTTAACGATTTGTCAACAAAGAATGTTTTTTTAATTCCAAGATCGTGTAAAAACATGAAGTGAAGTCTTCCCTTTGCCTTAGCAAAACTTGTATCCCATAACTTGAAGCAAGATTAGACAAAGGCCAGGTCGTTGGATCATAAGAATAGTTGGTGGGTATTCATAAATATCGCCACAACCAATGCAGCCCCACCCTTTTGTTGAGTTATGGGTGGAATGGAATTGTTACGCCAAAATAGGGTCAGGACAAGATTACAAATGTCCAAAGACGAGAAGCCTGAGCCGCCCCCTGCATTTTGTATAAAAACCACAAGCAGGTATCTATACTGGCAAAAGTTTCAACCTTATTAGGAGACTTCCAGGTTTGTAATCTTTCATTTCTCTGTTTCCTCATCTTCCCTGTTGTTTGTTCTTCAAGAAACCTGTAATTGTAAGTCTCTAACCAGCACAACCTTCATCAACATTCATTTTTCATGGCATTTCTTTTAGTTTTCTTCTTTGTATGTGTTTGTTGTTTCCTTCCACAGTTATTGGCTAGATCATGTAAATAAAATCTAGTTCCTTTTGGTTCGAGAGGAAAAGCATTCAAAAATCTGAAATCAGCTTTGATTCCTTGTGATTTACAATTCTTTATTAAAACTAACAGACTTGATTTAACGATAACAAAATATGTGCTGCATTTACAGGTTAAATATGGGAGAGACAGACGACAAACAGAAGGATGATCATGAGGTCGAAAAGAAGGACAAAGAGAAGGAGGAGAAGCACGACGACGCGGAGAATAAGAAGGGTGAAAATGGAGAAGAAAAAACAAAAGACAAGAAGAAGAAGAAAGACAAGGAATCTAAAGATAAGGAGGATAAGGAAGATGGTGGAAAAGAGAAGAAGAAAAAGAACCCTGAAGATAAGACAGACCCTGCTAAACTAAGGGCTAAGCTTGAAAAGATTGACTCCAAGATTCAGGCCATGAACCAGAAGAAAGAAGAAATCCTCAAGCTCCTCCAAGAAGCTGAGAGCAATGCCACACAGACAAAACCTAGTGGTTGATCCACTTATTTGCCAGGAAGCAAGAAATGATAGTTTCCAACTAGGATCACTAGTATACTACACATTTATTAGTACAATAAAAGCATTGCATACCTACTCTATACAGCTGCACCACATCTGTGGCATCCGATCCGATTGAGCACTTAAGATGTAAGAGTTACATAATTAATGTAAATAAAAGATCGATGGTCCTTTTGGAATCAAATGACTTCGCGTTTTAAAGAAAGCAATTGATGTAACATACCAGCTATATATGACAACCACATTGCTGCTAATTCGATGACTTAATGTAGGGAATGAAGCCTGGTCCGGGACCAATGCATCAAGACGTATACCTTGAAGCAGAAGAACTTGCATTGATCACGAACCAAACTTTATTCCAAACATCACAATCATCCCGTTTTTACCAAATTCTTCATCTCATCATTGAATTGTAATTCAGGTGGTACTGTTTCCCTCTCTACTTCCCCATCACTCTAAAGGCTATACAAATGAAGGACCTTATTCACCAGCTTATATAGATGAACTATCTAAGATATCATTTGAAGGGAATCTTTTTTAGCCTAGGTTCTATGCATTCCAACGTCAGTTTCTTCCTCGTCTTAATTGCCTGATTTGTGGGGAAGGTGAAATTAATTGTATTAAACCAGAGGATTAACTTCTCTATGAAAGTACAAAGACTCATAGTCTGTGCATGTTTGATGTTCATTGAACACGAGACCAATGAAATGGTGTAGCACTAGTGTCACCTTGATTAGAAAAGAGATAATTAAGAGGATGAAAATATTAGAGGTTAAATGTTTAAGGTATTGAAGTTGGAATATTATCCATCAAAAGGTTCAAGTTACAAAGTACCGATGTGATAAGAAGATCGTCACAGGCAGGGCCGACAGGGCACCTGCCCAGGGCTCCTATAGGAAGGGGGCCTCTCAGCCTCCCTCAACCCCTCTCACATTAGCATTTCATGGATATGGCTAGAAATTGAATGCAAGTTTGGGTTGGGTCTCAACGTGTGTGTGTGTGTATGTATAGTCTCATTTGCTCAAGTCCAAGTATTTGAAACCACTCCTCTGGGACATGTAATCATATTTGATTTGGTAAGTCCAAAGTTGATACATAAGACAGGAGATACGATTCAGAATAAAGCACACCATTGATATGCAGACATACCAACA
>JANIPN010000006.1:58579766-58591569 GCA_027478595.1 Erythroxylum anguifugum
CTTTTTTTACTCAAGAATTAATATAGTAAATACTAGTGAATTTATTATATTAATATCCTCTTAAATTATATTTAAATATATGATAGGTTTTTTTTGGTGTTTCAGGCTCATGTTTAAACCTAAAACTATAAACCAGGTTCGGTTCGATTAACTTGCTATTGGTTCGGTTAACCTAGAACCGCAAGTTAGAAACCTGAACTTGAATCATGAACCTGATTTTTCAGGTTTGGTTCGAGTCGAACCTGAACTCAAGTTCGGTTAACCTTGTTTACAGGTTCGGTTCATACAATTCAGGTACGGTTCGTGGGTTTTCTTGAACATCGCTACTTATAGCGACGATCTTTCGAACGTCTTTCAAACGTCGTCAAAAAAATGTAGTTAAATGTCTGCTTTATTGTGCCGAGTAAGCAGGTTCATCTAATGTTCAATATTATCATCCACCTCTTTCGTTTGACATTTTTAAGTATCATTTTTTAAATGTTGATGAAGTGTAATTATGTTTTTGTATGGCTTTAATCAGCCAACTAACAATGTTGAAGGGTTCTTGGAAATTTCACTTGATACAAATTACGGGTGTACGTCAGGAAGCTTCCTCGTTACCTTTATCCAACTGCCAATATATTTTATTGCCCTCAAGTAGAGCCAGAAAGTTTTAAGATTGCCTTTTCAATTGTTGAGATTAATGAGCAAGCTTCCAGGTTTACACTTTGATCTTGGCAAGAAAGCCAGAGGTTGTGCATTCTGCTCTTTGCCTCTCGTATACTTTCTTCTTACGTTGTTGCTTTTCTTCATATAATCTTTTCTCTTTTATTTATAGATCTGCTCTACAAAGACTATGCTAGTCGACCACCACCAACTTATTTTCGCTACCAGTACGTCAAGTGGAACTTTGATCTATCATGCGAATGTAAGTTAAATCCTCTTTATCATTTATGATACGTGTAAGATTGGCATTTGGATATAAAAAGGTATTATAGATATCTGTAGATTTATCAACAAAAAGCATCTGTAAATTGAAAGAGAGTTGCTACATTTAGTTGACATTCAAAGATTCCACATTCTAGCTTTTCTATTGGAAGGTTACCCAGAATGTCGCTTCTTTAGTGCTGATCTTTTCCTTCGTATTTCGTACTTGACCCAAAACACGAAAATATCGGGCGCTGCATAGATTTGAAATAATGGCGTGACCGTCTTCTGCAGACTTAGCAGTGGATTTGAATGAATTGCATTTTTGTTTTCACTGCTTTTACAGCTCCAGAGATTTTTCCAGGACTCACAACACTCTTCAAATTCACAATTCCTGATTCTGCCAAGGTGAGAGAATTTCTGGTAGACTAGTAAGCGATACCCTTGACATGTACTCCACTGTCCACTCACAATGCATCAGATTATGATTTTAAAACACCAAATTACTTATTCTGTAATTGCAAGAACAGGTGGAACTACGATTCCTGCAAGAAAATTCTGGGATTACGGCAGGAGTTGGGGTGAAGGCACATGAGCAAGGATCTTTTAATGGTACTGTTTATAATCCTGTTGTGAACTTGTCTAGTGAGATTGGAAGCACTTCTTTTTCCGTCAGAACTGGCGCTGCTTTCGACGTATCAACAAGAACATTCGACGATATCAGTGCTGGTTTAAGCTTCAATAGCAACTTCTTTATCACTTCTTTGAACTTGTAAGCAGAACCCAATGAGCATTTGAGGCTACCCTTGAAGGTTTACCTTAACATGACGATTAACAATAAATGCAGGGATGACAAACTTGAAAGTCTAAAGGCTTACTTCTACCACGAGTTCGACCCCCTCACAAGGACTGCCATTGCAGCAGAGATGAAGCAAGTTTTGTCGACAAATGCGACAGCTTTGGTTACAATCGGCGGGCAGTGTGCACTGTTCCCGTTTTCTTTGATAAAGGCTCGTATCAACTCAGAGGCCAAAGTTGGTGCATTTATCCAGTTCCAACTATGGCAAAAGCTGCTCTTGGGCATCAGTGGAGAGGTAGATTTCAGAGCCACAAATAAGATGTCCAAGCTAGGAATTTCGATTGCGGCCAGCCCCTAGCAAGAGCCTAAAGCAGACAAACAGGGAAACCATTTAGTCACCCAGATTGGAGATTTTACTTCTAAGTATTAATTATAAATAGAAAATAGTGGGAAACGGAAAATGTGAGGCAAAGTAGGAACCGGGGCAATTTTCTCTCTGTACTATTTAGTATTGGTCGAAGGCAGCCTACTTCTAAGTCATAAAGAAGCACTTTGACTGATAAGAGCACATTCAAGATAACGTCGTCATACATCATTAAAATGCTATAGTCTCGTATACTATAATAAAAAATATTTATTATTATTTTTAACTTAATTTTAGTCCTAAGTATGCTTAATTCATTAACTTCAAATTACAAGACATCATTTGACTAGATATGATGCGAAATCTTCCTATCTCAAAATAATGTTCTAATCTTGTGTCAGTTAATTTTGCCTCATATAAACATATGGATAAGATTAACTAGCACAAAGTTGAAATTAATTAATAGAAGCAAATGAATTGGTAGAACTAAATTTTCTGTATCATTTTTAAAAATTTATTTAATAGGGTCATTTTAATGAGTAATAACATTTTTAATGTGTCAAAGACTATATTCTCCAAAATTTGGTGATTCGAGAGTTTAAGATGTACCAATTTTTACTACCTTATCTTGTAGAATTTATTCACATACATTTACAACAAAATAGGATTTATTTGTTAGTTAAATGCCATATTAAGTATTGGAGCAACTTAACTCATTTCAATTAAAAATGTGAAATTTGTAGGATAAAGCTATCACCAATATGATTGGTGGTCAGAGAGAACTTGCGATTACACAGACCATCCCACGTGTCAATCGGCATCACCAGAGAGAGTAAACAAACCAAGTCCTGTTCTCCGGAGATAGCTCAGTGTCCTCATCCATGGCGGTCGCTCCACCTATTTCTTGGCCGGTTACTCTTCGGAGCCAGCAAAATCACTTCCTCTCCTCCAATAACCCTCATCTTCACCGACTGTTTTCTCCGAAACAACCCTTAACGATCGTTGCCATGGCCCCCAAGAAAAAGGTGATCACCTCTTATATAAATATCCTATGTTTTAAGACAGTTGAATTAAAGGAGTTTATTGTTTCGTATGGTTTTGCACTTTTTTTTTCTTTTTGGTTTCTTTAGGTAAACAAGTACGATGATGGGTGGAAGAAATCATGGTACGGTGCAGGAATCTTCTACGAGGCAAGCGAAGAAGTGGAGTTCGATGTCTTTAAGAAGCTAGAGAAACGGAAAGTCCTTAGCAATGTGGAAAAAGCCGGTCTTTTGTCCAAGGCTGAGGAGTTGGGAGTCACGCTTTCATCGATAGAGAAGCTGGGCTTGTTCTCTAAGGCTGAGGAGTTGGGGCTGTTGAGTTTATTGGAGAAGTTGGCGACAGTATCGCCGTCCACTCTTGCGTCGGCTGCGCTTCCAATATTTGTGGCGGCCTTGGCGGCGATAGTGGTGATTCCGGACGACTCGGCAGGTTTGGTGGTGGTGCAGGCCTTGATAGCTGGGGCTCTTGTGGTGGGAGCTGTTGGTTTGTTCGTCGGTTCTGTAGTGCTTGGTGGGATTCAAGAAGCTGATTGAGCTAATAATCTCTTGTTTACTTCTATTTTTCTATAATTAGAGAACTCATTTAGAACATGTAAGTTTTGTGGTTAGATTCCTTTCAATTTCCTTTCAAGTCAGGCTTACCAGGAGGTGTATAGAATTGCTAATTAGCTTGTGTTTCTTATGTCGCCATGGCTGTGGCTGTTTAAGGTATAACTTGGCAAGAATGGAAATGTCAGGGACATGGCCATTTTCTCCATCTACTGTTTTAGTTCTTTATATATTCAAAATAAATTGGTAATGTTTGCATATTGTCGAATTGATTTGTTGTTTTGTTACAGACATCTAAAATGTATAAATAGTTTGACGTACATCACAAAACATACACATAAAAATACAGAAAGTATTTCTACATTTTTCTTAGTTTTCTATTTCTACATAATATCAGTCTTTTGCAAGAAAAAGAGTTTAAATTCTAGAGCCTTCTCCTTTCTTTCTCTCGAGTATTCTGCTTTCGTATTCTGGTTTCCTAAATCTACTCCAAGAACAATTTGACATATACCAAATTACTGCCTTTAGATTCTCTGACTCAGGTACTCTGTACCTAGCCTGTACCAGAGAATCTCAGCCCTTCATTTAAGTTGACTATTTAAGTTGAGTCAACTTAAATGGAGGGCTGAGATCCTCTGGCACAGGCTAGGTACAGATCAGCTCCCCAAATTACTTCTTGTCTTGCGCAGATCACAATGGTGTAAAATTCACCTCGGAACATTACTCCACGTGCCCACATGGGCCTTTAATAGCTACTAATTTTCAAAACTCTAATTGTATGTATGTCTTTTTTTTTTTTGGAGGAAGCTTGCTCCCAAGAAAAATGACATTATTTAGTCAAAAAAAAAGAGATACATGTCATCGTCATGTCATTCGATACCTCAATGCCATATCATCTGCCACATAATTCTAGTTAGCTACCACGTCATCACAGGTCATTACATGTCATCTATAAATGTGTCATTTCCTTATTTGTCAATGTGTCATCTCCTCCTTTGTTCAGTTTAGACCATCAGTTCGGTTCAGTTCGAAAAGAAGTTAACTGTCACTTTGATCATTCAGTTCAATACATTTTAATTCGAGTTCTCTACAAATTTGACCAGTTCTTAAGTTTTTTGACTCTCTGAATTCAATTATGAGGTCAGAATAACCAAATTCTATTTCTATAAGTAGGTTTTCTCCCATTTTATGTTGTTATTTCACTATGCATGCATATAACCTTACCTAATACATTCCCATCCATATTAATATCATCTTTGATGACTCCAACTATGATCTTTACGCTGAGAAAATGTGTAGTTTTCTTAAGGGAAGACTCTTTTGTCGTATTGATACTGAAGAAAAACCTAAACATGCTTAAAAGAAAGATGAAGACATTAACGTATTCACTGAACGATTAATGGCATAGGATGGATAGAACCATCAAATCTTAACATGGTTTTGAAATACATGTGTTAAATCCATCAAACTTGACTTTTGACGGTTTGAAACAACTCCATAGTTATGGAAATTTCTTGAAAAATCATTACACTGTATTAGATGATGTTCGTCGATTTCAATTGTATAAGAGACTCCATTGCACGCAACAACAATCTGGACAGACAATACATAGTTATGTATCTGGTATGTAAGAACTTTAAGATCAACTAGCACTCGGTAATTATGTCTATCCTAGTCCTGATGTTGTTGTACTCTATGCAAATCTTCAAGATCGTCAACATATATGACATTTTCTTATGACTCTCAGGGATGAGTTTGAACTATTCATAGCTCTCTTCTTCATAGTTGGAACTCTACCCAGTCTCAACACTGCCATTAAGGAACTCATCTCAGAGGAAATTCATCTCAATATGCTTCGTATTGAAAAATCAGTCCCGTATACTGATGTTGTCCTTACAACTCACATTTAGGTAAGAAGTTTTATAAAGGATCTTACAGCTGCTGTAAAAAGCCTAGACATCACATCTCTGAATGTAGAAAATGGCTCAAACAGAACTCTAAACAAGGTAATTCTTTCAATTCTCTTTAACTTGCTTCCATGGCTGCTTTTACCACTGAGGGGCCAACAGGAAGCACCTCTCCTAAATTCTCTTAAACATACCTCCATGCCCTAATTCTTTTTGTGGCAAAATTTGCATATAACACTTTCATAAATATGCAAACTAGTAAGATTCCTTTTGAGATAATTTTTGAATTCAACTAAGGAGGCCTATTGATTTGATTCATTAACTAAAAATTGTAAGATTTAGTGTTGAACTTGAAGGTTTTGCATAATATATAAAGGATATTTGGGATAAGGTATAACAAAAGATAACAAAGAATAACTTAACTTAAAAGAACGTATTGATAAGTATCATTGATTAGTGAAATTCAATAAAAGGGATGTGGTGATGGAAAGGATTCATCAAAACCATTTATCAAAGGACAAATATCAGGAACTTCATTCAAGGAGTATTATACCTTTTAAAATATTTAAGAAGTTGCGTGTTAATGCTTACTTTTAGAATTACAAAGTGATATATAAACTAGTCTTATCTTTAAAACTATATATTGAAGTATTTATCTTGGACATAATGGTATACAATCTCTTATTATGTCTATGAGAACTCCAAATATCACTTATCTTAAAGAGGAGATGTAGGGTATTTATTAAGAAATAAGGTGTATATAGCAAGGATATATTTGTATGAAAGAAAGAAACAGCAAGAACCAACAAGAAGATTTTTAATAATGCTAAGAAACAACAAGAACCAACAAGAAGATTTTAATAATGTTTAGCTAATTTGGTATGACTATGTCTTTGAGATCCCATGGTGGCTAATTTTCTATTGATTAATCAAAACTCTCCATTTGATAAAGATTATAGATTTCCTTTATACATACTAAGTTTACATAAGTATAGAGAATTATAAATTATAACTGGTAGAATTTAACATACTTGCCCTTTTACCAAACTTAACCATGATTTTAACAAGTCATGGAATCCTTCTAATGTTTAAAATTTACCAAAAACATGTTTTTAATCAGTTTGATTTTGCTAAAACAAATTGGCCTATAGTTATGAATCTCACTATCTTTTCTATAATATGACATAGATTTAGCCATTATCTTATCCCTAGTTTATGGATCCTCCTACTTCTCCACACACTTGAACATAGTTTATAACATGAATATGTCCTAGATTATGTATTTTACAAAATGACCTCTTTCACCTCACCATGCTCATGTATTTACATAAGATTTCTATAAAGAAATATGTCATAGGCCATGCATATATGATAGATTATGTTTACTTAAAGACTTCCAAGAAAATGCTCATATTCTTCCCAAAATATTTTAGATTGTACTTGTGTATATAAGTCATACATAACGATCTTTGCCTTGACATATATACCTTTCATAAGCTAGGTTAAAACCATGTCTATCATACCTAGACATTAATCAAGAAATGTACTTAAACTTCTCCTTGGTGACCTACTTAGTCAACATAGTAACTACATTCTTTAAAATGTGAACCTTTTCCAATAAGATATAATTACATGCAATTAATTCCTATCTTATGAAACCTTACACCCTTCACTATAAAACTCATTCATTTATCTTTCTGCTAACTTTCTCTAGTCTCCTAAAATACAGTTGGATCCCCATCACTAATGATAAGAGCATTTGTTAATAAATCTTCCTAATTATATCTCCTTAGTGGCCTAATAGTCCTCTCACTATATTATTAACTATACTATACTAATGCATTTTTTGACATTGTTCTATCTCCTGAACTATAATTTCTAACCATGTTAGCATATGATATAGGATATTATAGTTCTATTTGTACCACATTAATCATGCCCTTTCCTAATTTTAGCATGTCATTTCCACATATTTTTCCTAACATATGCCTTACTAACCATATAAAACTTATAAAAATATACCTTCTTAAGTTTTTCACACTTCAATAAGCTCTTTCTTATAAAGTTTCATCATCTATCACTTACTAGGATGACTATTTATATGTTTTAATAACACTGTACTATCTTCCTTTGACTTAATTTTTGCAGTTTTTCCACCTATAATTATGTTTCCTATCAGTTTATAGATTTTTTTAGTTATTTTTAATCTCGTGATAATAATCACACACCCTTTGCCACCTTAATGTTGTCCCTATAGGTTTTATATTCAAAATTATTTTCATATAAAATATCCAAATAGATCAAATTATTCATCAAATTTGGTATATATCAAACTTTACTTAACATAAATGCCACCAAACAATTGAATCCTAACTTGTTATGCTTTAACTATCATGTTCTGACGACTTTGCACAATGTATCATCCTTAACCAAATAATCCTGAAGTTACTTGATGTATAATATAAAGTCATCCTTATTTGGTGTCATATTAATGTGTGCATCCTATATCCAAAATTCATTGAGTCTAGTAATTGACCTTTAAACCACATATCATATCTTTATAGCTACAATTATAGTCCCTACTTCACACTATATTAGCAAACCTTGATGAATCATTAATTTTCCTTTCTTCCCTTTACTTTTTCTTGTTTATACAAACCATCCTAATATGTTCTGTTTCCTTGAACTTATAACATTGGAATGTCTTTCCATCCTTGGATTTAAACACATAACTTCATTTAGACAAGCTATATCCCCTACTTTCTTCTGCAGTATTAGTTTTCCCTTATGTAAAACCCTTAACTTGAGAGCTTTCACCAATATTTAGTCTATATTAGTTATAAGCTAATAATGGAAATACGAAATCCTTCACACCAACTATCCTCTTACCTAATATACTAGATTTTTTTTCAAAAAGCGAAGAATAAAGCAAAATTATTATTTAATCCTCATCTATAATAGTAACCTTGAGCCGTAGCATATCATTGTCTATTTGGTTAAATATATTGATAAATTGATTCGGATTCGTTCCCTCTTACATCTTCAACCTATATAGTCTCTACTTCAAATACAACTTATTTGTGAGAGATTTTGACATGTATTGACTCTCTAGATTCTTCCATATATCCCCAAGCGATATAATCTCTATAACATGGTACATGACCTTATTTGCCAAACATAATTGAATGGTTTCAACTAATCACACCTATAACTCCTCCTAATCTAACTCATCTATGTCTTCCTACTTATTCTCATGCAACCCCTTTAGTAAGAATTGTCCTGCCAATAAATCATTTACTCTTTGTTACCATAGTCTAAGGTTATTAGTTTAGTTGAACTTCCCCACTTTAAATCTTACAAATGAAGTCATTATTTCCTCTACTATCCTCTGATACTATTTTCTCAAAAATAAAGTGTATGCAATAAAAATAGATTCACATGAAAGAAAGAATAATAAAAACCAATAGGAAGATTTTTAACATGGTTCAATTAATTTGGGTGTATCTACATCCTCAAGAGTCGTGGTTGATTTTATATTGATTAATTAAAACTCTCCACTTGATGAAGATTACATATTTCTGTTATATATACCAAGTTTATATAAATATAGTTAAATTCAAACTCTAACTGGTATAATTTAACACAACTTGCCCCATTACTAGACACTACCTATCTTAACTTTGATTTTTAACATGTAGAATCCTCCTAGAGTTTGAATTCCACCAAACAATGTTTCTAAGTAAGGGTAACTTTTGACATAGCCTTGCCCATGATTGTGTCCTAAGTCATCAATCTCACTGTCTTTTTTTAGAATATGAAACAAGTTCAACCATGCCTATATCTATATACCGTAGTCCTTCTTTTTCTCTACACATTTAAAACACAGAATGTAACATAAACATGGCTTATAATATATCTTTTATAAAAACAACTTTACAATATCAACACGCCCATATCTTCAGCATATGTCTTTACCTCTAATTTGCAGAAAGGAATATTTCTATGGCCATGGTCTAGTTCTGGGGAATCTTTAGTTATGGAAATTAAAAAAGAAGGTACGGTGTAAAGACATGGGCACATTGGTGTGGCATAAATATCATTGCAGAAAACACAAGCTAGAGAAGCAATATGGTCTATGATTTAGGGATAGCCCATGTCATGTTCTGGAATTAGACAATGAGATGCACAACTTGGAACTTGGCCATGTCTGTGGTAGATAACCATATGTAAAAGCATGTTTTTAGTGGAATATAAATTCTAAGAGGAGCATATAAATTTAATGGAATATAAATTCGAATGGGGAATGGTGAAGCCTCCTCTCTTTGGTATGATAATTGGTGTGAGGTAAGTCTTTTATATCTCCATCCCTCTTATCTAAGTCTCATGCATTGATTCCCTGACAATGCTAAGTTAAAATTTGTAATCAAAGAAAATTAATGGCTTTGTCCTAGAAGAGTTAATTTAACTTTAAAGTGTTCCTCCCACTTTACAAGCATTGTTTTAAGACTAGATAAATTCATTTGGTTGTTACACCCTCGAGCTTCTTCACTAACAAATCTTATTAGCAATTGTTTATTTTCTCTTTACTCAGTTTGAGTTAGTGCAATTTAGTGTGGAATAAATATCAAATTCCCAAAGTATCCTTTATTTTATGGCTAGCCATTCTCTACAACAAAAAGCAAACTTCATGGAATTCTAAACCTAGACTTAAACTGATGCTTTTTTTATCAACATTTAGCACTCTCATATTTATATTTCTATTGCCATTTCACTAAGGAAGTATTGATTTACATTCAACATTCTTGGGAAGCTCATTGTGGTGTTACTGACTAGGCAGTTATAATCAATTAGATATGTAATCTTAACTTCAAGTCTAAGGATGATCATCACCTATTAATGATAGCATTTGGCTACACAATCTACTCAATTTGGTATAAGAGGAACTCTAGATTCTTCATAACTCCATTATAGAAATCTAGGCTCTAAAACTGAAGACGTTTTCATGGATAAGGGAAACCTCACTCACAAAGGTTAGGTAGCTCAACCTATCTCATCATATCAAACTTAAGTTAAACCTATGATGTTGTCTCTTCCTAATTGGTCATTGATTTATCTAGATTTTGAAAGGATATAAGCCCCTATTATAATTCCTTACTCTTTTGCTTTTTCGTTTGATATATTCGGACAACCTTTATCTTAGTAACACATTATTTTTTATTTTAAAAATATATTATTATTACATGCACCCTTATTAGTCCTATCTTTAATATTGTAAACTGAACTATTTAACATATATATAATAGCATACATTCTCCTATTGCATCTATAGGAATTCCAAACATTCCTAAGGATGTTCTTAATGAAAAAATTATATCCATATGTGTTGTGGATATTAGTGGTTTCATGTTAAGTGAAAATGAGAGATCATTTTTTGTTGTTTTAAAAATTGAATATAGGATTATATGATCAATATTTGTTACATTCTACATTGGGATGAATTAGGGATAACTAATTCAAAAGAGCGTATTGGTTATAAAAGAAATAAAAGATGTCATTCAATTGCAAACTTTAATTTGATGGAATGAAAATGGTAGTTAAAGTGACAATAAAGGTAATAAGAGTCGAAATTTACTTTAGACTATGTTTTCCTTATTAGATAGGAAATAACAAGAAGCTAGATACATTATCCTAGTTATTATCCTAGATATATTTACTTAAGTTTATAAAAGAACAAAGAATCCTTATTAAAGTAGGATTCAGTTCCATTTTGGATATTTTAGTTAAGAATCACTTTACTTTTAGAATAAGAGTTTTAATAACCTTTTCTATATATGTGTACTTAACTCTTCAATAATAACACCCAAAATTTTCTTTATAAACTTAAGTTTTAATTAGAAGGTGTGATGATCTTAGATTGTTAAGCTCTATAAGTGATTTATAGTTCTCTACCCTCTATTACTTATCCTCTTTATTAAAATTTTAACATTGTTAACCTAAATTCCTAATAACCAAAATCTGAAAATTTTGGCTATACCAAACCTATAATTTTAGCCATATTAAACCTAAAAGTCTATCCATATTAAATCGAAAATTCCAGTAACCTAAACAAATATTAGTCGTTAGATTTTATAAATTTTATTGGTTCTAATTGTAGGAAAATTCCGGGAGGTACATCACATGTACCAGGTGCGGAAAACAAAACTTTTTTGTTACCGGGACTTCCCGAACCCCAGGATCC
>JANIPN010000006.1:58598404-58609383 GCA_027478595.1 Erythroxylum anguifugum
GAAATTCATCCTCAACCAATATCTCAATTTATTTGATTCTTTATAATCAAAACATAGCCATCAATTTACACAAAATTAGGCAGCACAACGGCCGTATTTTAAAAATCTCAAAAACCTGCAAATCATTTTAAACTCACTTTTATATACCAAACTAATCTACACAAATTCATCGGACCTCCTGTCCAGAATTCCAACACAAACAAACACAAATCTATACCTAAAACACTTCAATAATTCTCAATCGATAGTCACAATCATAACTCAAATCAATATACAATTTCATAATTCAAATCCATCATGAAATAAATGCTTACAATACATTAATGGCATTCCAAGCCATATACAAAACTAATACTAAAATCCAAAATACACAAAACCCAAGATAACTAAAATCGATCAAAAGCTTTAACTTTCTTTCATCCGATCTCCCGCTTGATACCTGGAGATGGTTGAGGATGAATTTCCAAATGAGAAATTGAAGTGCTTTGTATGAGACTGAATAAAGATGAATAAGAATAAAGAAAAGAAAAAATTTTATACCGATTTGGATTAGTAATAGACCGGATGTGACTTGAGTTTCCAACGCTAATTTTTCTAAGGTTTGTGTTACCGGATGTCGAAATTTTGACTTAAGTTTCTTTTGAAATCGAAAGATTCTTTTTGTAAATCTGTTCTTTCGTTTCCGCCATTTTGGTTCGCTTTTGATTCCAATATGATTTTTGTTTTGCTTTTGGGCCTTCGTTTCCGATTTGTGTTTCGCGTTTTTGTTTCAGCCCACTTTCGGGTTTAGGTTTCGTTAATTCGTTTTTGTTTTCTGTTTTTTCGGTTAGGGTCCGGTTCCGGATCGTGTCCCAACATCTCTAGCCATATATGCTTATATATAACCTTCTAGAATTAGCTCCCTATTACCAAAAGACAAACTCCACTTTGAAGTACCTCACAAGCATCTCAAAATTCATTTTACTGCTTCCCAGTGAACCTTTCCTAGATTAGATAAGAATCTACTCACTAACCCAACAGTCTGTGCAATATTAACCTTGTACATACCATTGCATACATCAAAGACCCTACTGTAGATGAGTATGGAATAGAAAACATACAATCTTTCTCCTTTTCTATTGGGGGACATACACGCTTGCTCAACATGAAGTAAGGTAACAATGGCATGCTAATTGGCTTAACATGCTTCATATTAAACTTTTCTAGCACCCGTTTAATATATCTTTCCTGTGACAACCGTAATTTTCTACTCTTCATGTTCCAATTTATCTCCATGCGTAGAACCTATTTTGCATATCCCAAATATTTCATATTAAAGGATTTAGACAAATCCTCCTTCAACTTTTGGATTCTCATAACATCTTGACTCACAATTAGTATATCGTTAACATTTTAGAAGAAGAATGATGAAGTTATTACCTGTGAGCTTTTTGAAATATACACACGCATTCGCATAAGTTCACTTGTAACCATAATCGATCATAAAAGAATACTTCTGATACCACTGCCTTGGAGCTTGTTTAAACTTATATAAGCTTTTCTTTAACTTACAGACCAAATTCTCCTTTCCTTTAGCTTTGAAAACTTATAATTGCGCCATATATATCCCCTCTTCCAATTCTCCATGCAAGAAAGTTTTTTTAACATCCAGTTGTTCAAGTTTCAAGATCTAAACAGGTAGTCAATCCAAAATTATTCGAATTAAGGTCATCTTAACCATTAGTGAGAAGATTTCATCAAAATCTATACCCTTATTTTAACTTAACACTTTCACCACTAGTCTTGCCTTGTGCTTCACTAGCTTGTTACCAGCTTTCTTTATCTTGAACAACCATTGATTCTTCAATGCCTTTTTTCCCCTGTTGGAAGCTTCATAAGCTTATATTTATTGTTCTTTTTAAATGAATTCATCTCTTCTATCATACATGTAAGCCAAAGATCTTTATCTCCACAAGATACAACTTCTTGGACATTCTCGGGCTCCCCTTTTGTAGTAACCACTAGATATTCTACACTCGGATATCTAGTATAAGACATTTTCTCCCTTATCGACCTTTAAATATGTATTTCATCAATTATTGGATCTGATTACTTCCCCTGCACATTATTCTCAACAATTTCATATTCAGAATTGTCTGGATATGGTTCATGTAGCTTGCCATTATCAAGTTGTATCTAATCACCATCAATGTGTATTTGGTCACATACTTCATCTCCTTTATCTGTAAACTACTCAGTATTAGGAGACATTGGATAAGAGCTAATAATGTCATAAGATACTATATACTGACTTATCTTTTCTCAAAAGATTAACACCTCTTTTGTGCTCCTGGAATACCACATCCTTACTCTTAACCACCTTTTGCCTCTCTAGGCCATAGATTCTAACAAACTGATCATCACCATAGCTAATAAAGATGCAAGGTGTTGACTTTAAGTCAAGCTTCTATCTCTAATACTTGGGTACGTTTATAAATACCTTATGGCCAGAAACTCTTAGATGATGATATGTGAGATCTCTACCAATCCATGTTTTTTCAAAAATCTCAAAATTCAATGGAACTAATGGAGTTTGGTTGATGAAATAGACTACAGTTCGGACTATTTTTCTCCAAAATGTCTTTGGTAGCTTGAACATTCTAAGCACGCAATAAACCTTCTACACAATTGTATGTTCATCTTCTCAGCAACACCATTATGTTGTGGAATACCAGGTTCAGTCTTCTCGTATATATTGTCACGCGATGTACAATATTCTTCAAACATCTTGGAAGTATATTGCCCTCTATTGTCTGTTTGTAGGCACTTTAGCTTCGTTTTCTACCATGACATGAATTCAAATACTTAGCTTTTGGCTTTTAACATATATGTCTAAGTCTTCCTTGAAGCATCATCAATTAATGTTACAAAATATTTGTTATCTCCTAGTAACTCCTCCTTAATAGGGCCACAAACATCTAAATGAACTAACTTTAATAACTATGTCTTCCATATCGATCTTCTCTTGAATGAGACGATATTCTACTTTCCTTCGAAATAATGATCACAAGGATTGAGGGGTAAAATTTTTTTTGACTGGGATAAGGATTTACCAACTAGTAACTTTATTCCCCTCTCACTCAGGTGCCCTAATCGCTAATGCCACATATTTGGAGAAGTTTTCTCTTCGACTCTGTATACTTTATCACCTCCACACACATTCAAGCGTGTCTTGTATAATATGTAACACAACTCTCCTCGAAAAATAGTCATTGCTCCCTTAGATAATTTCCACTTTCTATCCTCAAAATTGTGCTTAAATCCTTCTCAATCTAACACTTTTGTCAATAATAAATTTAGTGTTAAATCTGAAGTGTGAGGTATATCTCTCAAGTTCAGCAAACAATTTAACATTTGTTTGAAATCATATATCACCCATACTAACAATACTAACAAACTTAGCATAACTTTGATTACCCATCTTTATGCTCCCAAAGTCTCGACTATTCTAGTTTAAGAAATATTCCACTTTTGGAGCACAATGATATGATGCTCCCATATTAATCAACTACTCGAAACCTAAATCACTAATATGAAAATATTTACTTGTTGCACAAACTAGGGACACCTCATTATCTATGCTCGAAGCAGTTGCGGGTGTACTCTTATCATCTCCATCATTTTAATTGTCTTGCTTTTTTTATCCATCTTCCATTTATAGTAGAACCTCTTTATATGTCCTAGCTTATCACAATTGTGGCATGTCTTCATGTCTTTGTCACTTCTAGACTTCGATCGATTCTTAGGCTTGCCACGCCATTTAGGACCTTTGCTCTTGCTTCTTTCGGCCATGAAAGTCTGCATGTCGTCAACTTTCATTTCTTTTCTTCTAATTTCTTCTGCAAGCATACTCTTTTTGATAACATCCAAAAAGAGCACACTTTCAGGAGTTAAATTGTTAATCGTTACCACTAGCGTCTCCTAGCTATCTGGTAGCAAACTCAATAGGAATAAGGTTTGAAGCTCATTATCAAAAAATGATCTTCATTGTGTTATAAGCTTATTATTTATATCATGGGAATCACTTAGATGCTCTAACATATATTTCCTAGCTTTTAAATTCAAGTTCAGAAGCTTTTTAATCAAAGAGGCCTTGTTATGAGCAGTCTTCCTTTTATAAAGTTCTTCTAGCTTGTTTCACAACTTAAAAGGATATGATTCTTAAGACACATGATTGAATGTGCTGATAACAATTTATTTTTTAATCGTGCTTAGATTTTCTGCTTTATCTTTTCCCATTATTTATCTGATATCTTTTTAAGTTTTAAAGGAACAGCATCCTTCACACCTTTGTCCACTTTAATAGGATCAAAGAGATCCTTGCAATACAAAAAATCCTTTATCATAAGCCTTTAAATAGAGTAGTTTGTTAACGTCAACTTGACTATAGAGTTGTTTCCACCTTCCATCATGATAGCCCTAATACCACTTATTAGGCGACAAGAAAAAAAACAACGGAAACACAACTTTCTAAAATGTTAAACATAATAGCAACGTCAAAGTACTCTAATCAAGTTTAATTTGTTACATTCTTTATGAGAATAAAACAAACTCAATAAAGAAGCAAACATCGAGATTTACATGAAAAATCTTCCAATGTAGAGGGAAAAACTACAGGCCAAATTGCTAAGAAAATATATTAATCACAAATAAATATTTACAAAGTTTGATCTCTCGCTCCATAACAATAAGTTGTCTCACAAAGTTTCAGGATTGAAACTAAAGTTATCAAACTATCAAACTCTCATGCAATCCAATCCAATCCAAAAATCAATCAAATAAGGATGAGAATCATAAACTACTTGCTTTCACTTTGTTTTCTTTTCCTTTTAGGTATTTTTTGGCCTCTCGGTGATGAAACTTTTGTCTTTTCCTCTTTTATAGCCTGAATTAATTTTTTTACATCATACACAACCATGTAAGTGACCTTGTCTCTTCTAATGTCACTTAAATTGCAAATGTCTCTTTCAATGTCACTTATAATGTACACAGTTGTGTCTCTCTTAGAAGAACTTCATCCACTCGTTCATCATTCATATGAGTTATAAAGGTGTCAACTATCATTAAAAAAAAGTCTCAAAATAAGGGTGGACACTCAATTTTGTTGGAAATTTACATTTGGAGTAAACCCACATGGTAAAGAGACGTAAGGATGAAGTGAGTTACATATAAAGTTAGGACTCATAACCCATTACCTTAAGGTTTTGGGTTAAGATATGATGTCTTAATTGTATATGGGCTCATTTAGACCTATTTTAATTTCTCTCTAAGCCCCCTCAAAAACTCTTTATTTGTATCAGAGCCAAGTTGGTGAAGTCTGGTGAATAAAGATTCATAGATTTGGCTCAGATGAATGGATGATTCATGGAGTGACTCAAATGTCTTTGTATAAGCTATGGGTTAAAGGGAGGCTAGTATACTATGGATGGATCCACTTGCAAGGGAGAGATGTTGAAAATTCAAAAGTGGAGTAATTCCACATCAGAAAGAGACATAAAGATTAACTGAGTTATATACAAAGATAGGACTCATAACACATTGCCTTAACATTTTGGGTTGAGACATAATGTCCTAATTGTATATGAGCTCACTTGGATCCAATCTAATTTCTTCCTAAGCCTCATCAAAAACCCTTCACCTTTCACGTTGGTGAATTTTGTTTTCTTAAATTAGGAGAGCAAGAAACAAATTTATGGCTATTACAAGATTTTATTTTAAAGAAATAAAATTGGAAAAGCTTATTGAAATATCTACAACATTCATTTATCTATTATATATAATCTCTATTTAAATCCCCAGCAAGTGATATTCTTTATATATTAATAAGCCAATAAACAAGTTTAATTAAAAAATCGTAGGTAAGAGTTGATCCTCTAGTTATATTATAAGTAATATATTAATTATTCAATTCAAACTAACTTAATTGTTGAATTAATGCTATTAGATATGATATTTTGACTAAGAAGATGGTTGAGTTTATTTGTCTCTATAGACTATGATGTAGTAAGTCATAGTTTCTCTTTCTCTTCGTTTGTAGAACAGTTTTCTTTAGGCTATGGGGTTTCCTTTTTGGTACTAATGAACTATTAAATATCGAATTATTAGTAAGCAATAACCCAAATCTAGTAACGAACTATCAGCTAGGTATGTTGGGAAATCAGGATGGGATTCAATCATGCGCGTAACAGAATAACTATAAAAATTTTTCGTTTAATTTTTTGAAAAATAAGTTTCCTAAAATTATATAAAATTGTTAACACATAAATTATAATAAAACATGAATCTTATTTGTACCTTATTATGAAACTTGATCATATTCTTGTCATATCTCTTAGACTATTTTTGAAAGTTATTTATCTCAACCACCGTAGCTACACAAGTGTTTGGCCTTTAACTACATCCACAAAGCAAGCAGAGAGAACTCTACAGCAATTGCAGAGAGAGTTAAGCAATGGGTGTTAGCTCCATTAGAGTTTAAGCCTATTTATAATAGGTTTTGGACCTTTTAGTAAGTTAATTAAAATTAAACTTTAATTATAATTACAAATAATTCTAATTAAATACCAGTTATGCCCTAATAAGATGTAATATCTCGTACTAATCCTTATTTATTAAATACCTGATATTTAATTATAAGGTTTCTCAAACTTTACAATCAAATCTAACTTAATTAAATTATCTTTGCTCTCTTTAACCCATTTTTAATATCTGACTCATTAAGTTCCCAAATATATTAGCAATGAATTCAAATTATAACCCTAAATCATTTTTAGGAGTAGATATATTAAACTCCTTTAATTTATCTTTAATTCTCTAATTAAACAATTTATATCCATAGATCAAGATCGGCATCTAGCAATACATTATGACCACCCAAATATTTAAGAATGTTAAAATAGTTTTAATTAATCCTTTTGTGCATAATTTTTTCGTGTAATTCAATTATTTCTTCATATAATATTCTGATTAAACATAGAGCATAAAATTAATGTCTACTCTATTATGAGCCTAATAATATTAGTTATCCACCATTAGCTATTTATTCAATTAATGACATTTGTAAATTATTTAAAAAATGTCATTCTACTTTAGTCAGGATTTCTTGAATCAATACTAATAAAAAAAAAGAAACATTCTCCCTAATTGCTTTAGGGTGATTATTCCTATCTTATCTTAATCACTCAACTACCTCCATATAGTTTATACTACATCTAATCACTACTGAGTAAACTAACCATGATTAGAATATGTCATAAGTAATATCAAAATATAATTATCCTATACAAGATAACTTCAGAGATCTCAAGTCAAATGTCACTTATATAATCATCACAATGATAATTTCTACAGACATACAAGTAGTATTTCAAATAGATTTCTCATATGCGATCAATTTAGTAAACTTGTTCTCTAACAAGTACCTATACATTTGTTTAAATGTCTCCATACTTTAGTCTATAAGATCAACGACTTCCTTCATAAGGAAAAATATAATGATTGCTAGTCTTTTGATATTCTATTAATGTCTCATCTTAATAGAATGACTTGGAAAATTAAAGGATAATACATAAATGTAATACGAATCTCATAATTATAATCTCAACATAATTTCATTTGCAATGTATAATTATCTCATAGAATTTACCATATACATCTAAATATATACAAGATAAAGAATGTTTTTAAGTTATTTTGTTACTAAACTACACTAATTGATTGGCTCTAGGGCGTAAACCGACATTCTCTTACTTGCACTAAGTCAATCGTTTAAGTATCTTATATCATCTTACTATATGATGATTATGTTACTGCTAAGATATTGGCTTAATGAGAGAATTCTAATAGATTTTCTATTGTGAGAACTTGCTTAAATCTTAAAACTTTCATCTTAATTATCATCATAATTAAGAACAACTGCATAAATACTTCTTTGGATCTTTGATGAGACCTTCCTTTTATATGCCAAATGACTCTAATGTTCTACAGTACATTACTGTCTTAAACAATGCAAGGAACTATATCAAGTTCACTAAATAATTTATTGATTCAGTTAATCATTTCTACTAAATGAAAAATGTATTATGGATTAATTAGCAACCATTACTACATTGGAACCTTTCCAATCTTAAAATGATATTATTCTAAGTAAACTATACCTTAATTAGGAATTACTTCTAAATTTAATATCCATATAACATTGAACTCAAATATCAACTTATACATAAAATAATGAATATCTTTAATACTTCGCAAGCATCAAATATATCAAATACTAAACATTTTTAGTACATTATCTATGTATTTTGACCTAGAATAGGTAAACAACTTCCAATCTATCTCTATAAATCTAACTCGCAGAATTAAGTTATTACCTTCTTAACATCCAACAAGAGTTGTTATTGGACAATTTTATTTTCAACAATTGAAAAATAGAATTATTGTCCTCTGTGAGCAATATATCTCTGCATACTCTCACTGAAGAGGACAATTATACTTCTGCTAAACTTCTTGAGGCATGATAAATTTGCAATTATCTCAAAAACAAATTATTTGAATTCATCATAAAAGTGAATCTTTCGATGTCTCGTAATCTTTCAATTATATATCAAATGTATCAACAAAGATACTAGTTTTAATTGGATGTAGTGTCAATTGTTTACCCTTTTGAGAATCTTTCCCCTTTTTTTTCCTTCGAATGGGAAATAAACAATACAAGTCTATTAGCTATTTTTATTTAGGATATGGAAAATTAAAAATTAAAAGTTTGAAGCCACGATGGAGTAGATGTTTTGTAGAGAAACTGGGCTTCTGGTACTAGTGAAGTGAATGGCTTTAGCAAGAATGGGCTCACATACGGACTTTTGATAGGATCATTCCTTGGAACTCACTTGTAATCACTTGGGTCATCTTTCCATTTTGATCATAACACCTTCTGGATGGCACTGGCTTCAACAACTTCTTCACTGCCAAGGAGAACCTGAAACGTAGGGCAAATGCTGACCATGGACCATTTCCTGAGTAGAGCTTGTCAAGACAAGGATCATGCGTTAGGCTAGAATAGATCAAAGGCAAGTATAGGGTCCAAGGTCAGAGGGACCATTAGTCGTTTTCTTTGTCTGTTCCTGAACAGCCTAATCTGGCTTAATTATCATTTCATTTTCTTTGTTGAAGCTTCTCTAGACCTCGTAGCTAATACAGATAATATTACGGAGCTCATTGGATATTTCATTGCTTTGAAAGCTACCTGTTGTTTACACAAACAATTCCTAATTCTAAGTTACGGTCATATGCAATGCCAAACTTTAGTGCAAAGCTGACTGTAGAATTCCAAGGCCTAACAATATAATAATGAAGCATAAGAAACTAGTAGTTCACCTCAAAGTTTTAGGCATACATCAGTAGAACTTTTGAGTGAAAGACATTAGAGAGAGTTCGACAAAAGTCACAACATGAGCATTTTAAGTGTTGCTTCATTACTGACACGATATCAACTACACGTGAACTCTAACTTGCATTTAAAGAATCTCAACGGTGTAGTTTCAGTTCCAATATAAGAAGTAAGGTTTCATCTTTAATCCCTTGGATAAGTAGAACTTTATAAATTTAATTTGATGAATATTAAATTATGAATGACTTATTCGACTTCGCATTAGTTACTTGAGTAAAGGAGAATTAAGTCGATATGAATGGATTCACTTGTGAGGGAGAGATGCTAAAAGTTCACAAACAAAATTATCTCACATCGAAAAGTGAAAAAATAAAATAAAAATTTGAGAAAATTTTAATACTTTAGTCTCTTGTTAATATTTCTAACTTCGTACTATAAAAGTTTACTTAGCGATACTTACTAGTTAGTATTCTTACAATTAGATCCATTTTGTCTGAAGCTTGTGTTACTATTATTTGTGATTGAGCTTATGATAATAATTGTTTTAGCTCATTATATTATTGCGTTACTAATTGTCTGGAAAACCTTCTTATTTGAGAAGTTCATGACATGCACAATATTTAAGGCCAAAGAATTTAGAGCCTTAATAGTATTTCTAATTGTTTATAATAATTTAGCTATTTTCGTTATGCTTCCCACTTTTTATTAGTTCTAAGCTTTAGTAATACTTGGTTATTATATTATCTACTACTACTAATAATAACAATAATGTTTGTTGTCATTCTAATAAGAAAGTTCTCTACTTTACCTATTTATTATGAAGGTGTTAAACTTGGCTTACCAGTAGACATAATGGCTATACGTAGGTGAATATGAGAGGTTGTAAAGCATTTAACATTGAATTTTTTAGCTAGAGTATTTTATTAATTTGACAAGTAGATACAAGACGTCATTTTCTACAATTTGTTAATAATAAAGATGAGAGACATGGAGGACCAAAAGAAACTTTTTAATAATAAAGAATAGATAGCATAATTTACTTCTGGATATTGTAATCCTACTTAATATAATTACTTTACTATTAAGAAATAAATTTTTTATATTGTGTTATGCGTTACTAAATTTTAAAGTGATTTAACGTATTAATTGCAAATTTGCAAAAGAAGTTTTACTAAAAGATGTTCAACATTGCATCAAAACAATATTTCACTAGATGGTAAGTTATTTCAAGTTTTTATATTTTTATATTAAATTTATTAAAGGTAAAGCAAACTCAATTGTTCTTTTTTTTAGTTTGAGAATTTTTACAATTTAAACAATAATCCCAAGGGAAAAATAAATGAAAACCCAGAGGAGATCTTCTCCACAATCTAACTAAAGCCTCTCCAAAGACCAACCTAAAACACAATCAACATTACAACCAAGAAGGGTATGGAAAGTGGTTGGGTCGGCTGAGCCGGCCTTGCCAGCCCCAACCCCAGGCCCGGATATCGAAGGCCCAGTCACAGGAGATAATCTCCCATGCAAACACAATGACTCACGTAAAGACCTA
>JANIPN010000006.1:58740348-58752161 GCA_027478595.1 Erythroxylum anguifugum
ACATAAGTCGACTTGTGTCACTAAACAAGTCGCCTTATGAGTATCGTGACAAGATAAGTCGCCTTGTAACAGGTACAAGTCGCCTTATACTAACAAAACTAGGATAAGAGTGTTGGGAATAAGTTTAAGTGTGGCTTAAACCAAAATAAGTTAATCCAAGACTAGAATAAAAGCTTCAGGAACAAATTAACGTAATCCTAAAAATTTAATTAAATTGTCTCAAGCATAGAACAATGTGTTCTTTAACTTGTAAAAATTAAACTTTATAACAAAATTTTTTTGAATTATTTTAAAATTCAAAATTAATTAATTATTGATTCGATTATGATTAGTAATTGAGGAATAGAATTCCTCTAGACTCAAAGTATCCTCTCTAATTCAAAATGGTGATTGGTATGGGAAATTTAGAAGATTTCCTACACTTGTTGAACACTTTCCTCAGTTGATTGTTGAAGGGAACGGAGAAGACCTCATCATATGGACCCAAATCCGAGTGAAGATTCACAAATGAATCTTGTCATAAAATTCTCACAAGCAGATCAGAAGAATTTCCTTGGTATAATCTTTTATGAAAACAAACTCTTAATTCTACAACCCCACTAATCACTTGGGTAGTGATTAAAAACAAGATTAGGACCATGAGCAAGTGGTTTTGCACAAATGACTCAACTTGTGTAGGGTTGTTGCGTGATTCCTTTGGTCATTGGCTCGAGGGATACTCGTTTAGAATTGGTGTTTCAACTATCTTAGTGGGGGAGCTATGGTCCATTCGAGATGGTTTGATTTTTGCATGGGATCACGGTTTTCGGCAAGTTATTGTAGAATCTGATAGCATAGAGGCGGTGCGGATGGTGACTTGTGGTGTTATCTTTTCACATCCCCTGTCTGTTTTGGTTGTGGATATTCAAGCCTTACTTACTAGGAATTGGAGTTGCTCTATTCGACATGTGTTTCGTGAAGGTAATTTTGCAGCAGATTGTTTGGCTAAATTAGGCTATGACATTGCTTCTCATTTTCAGGTTTGGGAGGAAATTCCTGACGCCCTCTCCTTGATTGTTTGGGCTGATGCCTGTGGTATTTCTTTTATCTGATAGTTTTAGTTTCTCTTCGTTGTAACTAAAAAAAAAGTTGATTAAGACATAAATCATCTCTTTTTTCTTTGCAGATATTCAAAAGTTGTATGAAGCAGAATTCTACACACAATTGCAATGGATAATTACACATAAGAATAGGGGGAGACTTTGAATTGGTTCATCAGCCACACTAAACATGGAATTCAAAATGAAATATTACTAAAAGCTACATTCGCTGCCACCACTATTTACACCATTTGGAAAGAAAGAAAGAAACAGTAGACTGTATGACAGTGTTGAAGAAGACAAGTATTAGCTAGCTGTGAGAATATTTAACTGGAATAGAGCTGCTTTCATGCATTGCAAAAAATGCAAAAAATCTACTCTTCCTTGACATGAGGAACAGATGGAACTTATAATTATTATGATTTATTGGTCATGTAACTGATCTGAAGAGCTTTAGACCTTTTTTGCTTTTCCAATCAAGCTATAAACTGACAGAAAGTCAGTGAATTATAACACATTGTAATGATGGACTAGATTTTGCTAGAATTAATACAATTTATTGATTTTCCACAAAAAAAATAGTAATTGAATTGATTCCTAATTTAAATTTTAGAAAAGCTTTTTTCTATAATTAAAATAAATATATTTCAATTAAATAGAAAATAATTAATTAGACTCCTTATTTTCTTAAGTAATTAAGAAAAATATTTTTTAATTATATTTATTTATTTAATTTGATTGAGATCAACTAAATTTATTATTTTATTTATTTAAATATTTTATTTATTTAAATAATAAATTTCTTAATTTATTAGAAAATATATTTTCTTGACTAAATTTAAAAGGTTTTTATTTATTAATTAAGAAAAATGAGCTTTGTGTTAATTGAGAAATTAATCTCTAATGGACTTTTTAAATTAAATTTAAAAGTGTTTTTAATTAATTTTGAAAGTAATTTACTTTAATATTAGAAAATAGTTTTCTAATTAAGAAAAAATTTGCTTATAATTATATTAAAATATTTTTTCAATTGGATTAGAGTGTTGAATTTTTAAAAAGAGGTTTTTCTAAATTATAATAAGTAAGAAGTATAATTTTATTGATTTTTTTTTTTGATATAGTTTGTTGAGTAACTCAACATTAATTGAATTTAAATGAGATCATAGCTCACTAGAGAGGTTAAAGTAATCTTTTCGGAATAGTAGTTAAGAGTCACTATTTCGAATAAAATAATAAAAAGTAACCACATAAATAGTTAAAGTCATAATCTTATCTAGTTGTCATGGAATTTAAATAGTTACTTTTTTATATTTTTATTTTGTTCTTAATAAAAATGATCTTTACATAGTATAGTTGATAGTAAGATTTAGTGAACTAAATTTCTTAAATATAAGTTAGGTTTGAGAAGAGTTCTCAAAGTCAGATAGGAAAGTTATGCATCTATTATGATATATTGATAGGAAAGTTATGCATCTATTATGATATATTGTTATTACTCCTTGTTGAGGATTTGGTAACAAAGATTTATAGATATGTGAAATTCATATAGATGGCGAAATATAATGACATTTTAAGTTGGCTAATATATTATAAACTTTGATAACAACACGTAATATGTATATTACCACTATGATATCACAATGTAAATAGTTGCATAGAGTAGAGCAAAAATGTTTCTAATTCATACTTTTGAATATTTGATACTAAATTTGGATTAAACGTTACTATAATGATTGAGGCATAATAAGAAATAATTTGTTGAATAAAAATAGTTGATTTAAGTCCATATAAACAATTTGTACATGTTGAATGAAGGGATAATTATGCTTAACATAAGTGTCAATAATAAAATATTAAATAACTAAGACTATTTTTTTACGTCATGTTGGTTAAATCAATAGAATAAGAATTATAAAGTTGTGTAAGAGAATGTATACATCCTTTGATTATGAATTATATGTAACTTGTGAAACTTACTGGATTGAAAAAGGACCAGATCAACCTTAGTTATATATTTAACAATTTACTATCATCAAGATATATATATATATATATAAGATGTAATAACAATTCATAAAAGGAAGATTCTTGTATTTCATTAAATATACCAATGACTTTATTTGATATAATCATACATATTAAAAGAAATATTGATTTAAAATTTGAAAACCTCAAATTCTTTAAATTTAAATTGAAATTAAGTATTGAGAATACTCAAACACTTCAATGAGATTGATATGTTGAAATTTAAAATTTCTTAATTATCTAGAAGGAACGAGACTCTTTGGTGAATACTTTCACATATAAATTCTATAATAGTATAGATTTGTATAGGAGAGAAAATATAATATGAGATATTATATAATGTAATAATTATTTTGTATAACTAAGTCTAGTGTAACAATTTACCTTTAATTAAATCAAATAGCAAGATTTCATGTTAGATATGAAATGGTAAGATTTTAAAAGAGTCAAACTTAATGATTTGAGGATGTGATGCTTAGTTAAAGGATATAGTAGTTAGTAAGTTTAAATTGGATAATAGAAAGTTATGAGATATAAAAAAAATAGTTAGATATGATCATATAGATAACAACAATAACAACAACAACGTCTCAATAAGGAACTAGTTGAGATGCAGGGCCTGGGAGGTCCAAAAGTACATAGACTTACCCCTAGCTAATATAGAGATTGTTTCCAATAAAAATACAGTAAATTTTTTTAAACAATGATTGAAAGAAAACAATAGCCAAATACATAAAAAACATAACTGCATAATGAAAAACATACAAAATCAAAAATCAAAAAATAAAGATAAAAGTAAATAAATAAATAAATAGACAAGAAAGAAAACAAATAAGTAAATAAACAAACAAGTAATTAAACAAATAAAATAAATTACAAAATAAGTAAATAAAATAATCAAAGAAATAAATGTTGTAAACAAAAGTATTAAGGCTAATTAAAAGACACAAGAATCAAAGTGAAAATGTTTAAAACGGTTATGAAAAGAGAAGGACCTCTTTATGTAAGGTCTTTTATGCATATCTTAGTTCCCAAAGTTTTCTATTGAGAGCCAAGTCATTGGTAAATTCTATTATGACCATATCATTCTTAATCACCTCCCTCTAACATTTCTTGGATATTCCTCTTCTTGTATTACAGTCCGTAAGTACAATTTTCTCGCATCTACTTATTAGAGTGTCATGATGTCTCTTTTTAACATATTCAAACTAATTAAGTCTTATCTTCCTTAATTTACTATCTATATTAGTCGCCCTAAACTTGACTCTTACCACTACATTCTTAACCTTATCTCTTCTTATAAGGTTGTACATCGAAAAGAGCATCTTTATCTCTGTTATCATTAACTTATAACTATGCACTTATTTGATTGTCCAACAATTTTCCCTATAGAGTATGGTTGTCTTAATTGATAAATGGTAGAATTTACTTTTTCTTTTCCTTTAATAGTATCTTTTTGTCACATAAAACTCCTATGGTGGCTTTCCATTTAAACCACCCTAATTTGATACGATGAAGTAGGTCGTCATCTATCTCACTACTTTGTTGGATGATTAATCCAAATGATATAAAACAATCTTTTTGTGGTATAACTTCTGTACCAATCTTAATCTCCATATTAGATGTAATTCTGTGACCCAAAAATTTACTCTCTAAGTACTTAATCTTAGTCTTACTCAATTTAAAGTCCTTTACCTTTAGTATATCTCTCTAAAGTTCTAGTTTGACATTAACACCTTATTTTTATATGCTAAAATAATTTCATTAGCAAATAACAAACACCTAGGCACTTCCTGTTGAATATTGTTGGTAAGCTTATCCATAACTACTACAAACAAGAAGGGGCTCAAACAAGGATCCTTGGTTTAGTTCGATGTCGATAGAAAATGATATGTATCTCTTTTTTTCATTCTTACTATAGTCTTAACACCTTCATACATATTTCTAATAACCCATATATAGGTAACATGATCTTCGTTAAGTTTTAAACGCCTCTATACGATTTCCTTAGGTACCCTAACCAATCTTTGATAAAAATCCTCATTGGCTCTATTTTTGGCTTCTAAGACTACCTTCTTTACCTCTTTCTTTGCCAACCAATAACTCTCTCTATTAGTTACTCTCTCTTCATCCATGTTGTTATCCAATAGAGCTTTACGTACAACCTTTTTTATTTTTATCTTGTCTTCGACCTCTTTATTCCCCCAACAAAACTTCCCTAATCCTTTTAGAAACTCCTAAGATATCCTTCTCTACATTCTTTAAAAGACTTGTTACTCCCTCCCATATTGGTTAACATCTCCTTATAGTACATTACTTTATCCCTAAGTTTTCCACAATTTCTCCTTTAAATTCAACTATCTAACTCTAGTATACCTTAAAGAACTTCTCTTCTTTCTTCAACCCTTAATTATAAGATCTATTACCAATAATGCTGAATTGAAAAGAATATGTTAGGTGTCATCTTACAATCCTTACAACTGGATTGATCACTTCAACTTATAAGGAAGTAGTCGATCTGAGTCTTTGTCGTTCTATTATTAAAGGATAAAAGTTGCCCCTCTCTTTTTTTACAGAATGAGTTAGATATCACCAAATCAAACGCTACCCAAAAGTCCAATAAAGGAATCCTCTATAATTCATATCTTTGTACTTGAAACCTCTATAGGCACAAGAATACCCATTTGAGGTTGCATCTATAAGGCTATTAAATTCTCCTCCTAGTATAAGTTTCTTGTTAGGTGGAATCTGTTGAATTACCTCATCTAACTATTTCCAAAATTAACACTTAAGTTGTTTTTCCAACCTTCCTTAGGGTGTAGAAGCGCACGCTATATTGAAAACAATATATTTTACCATAATCTTTAAGGATAAGATCTTATCATTAGTCCTCTTTACCCCACAATGTGATGTATCAGGTCCTTAACAATCAAAATACTTACAATATTTCGTTGCCTTAACATCCTAAGTACCAAATTTTGAACCTATTGATCTCTTTCACTTTAGCTCATGTCCACTTTGTCTCCTAGATGCATGTGATATGGATCTTATATTTATTTAAAATTTCTACTAATTTTAATGAATTTCTTTTAAGATTCTCGATGTTTTAAGAGACTGTCCACAATTTATCAATATCTTCTCTCCTCTTAACCCCAAAACTTACTGAAAGACAAGCCCTAAAGCTGCTATAAGAAGTCAAAGTAGTCACTCTTACCTACTCTCTATTTTTTGTGTAGATATCTTTAAAAACCGGACACGTATATATGCAACTACTATGGTTATGATGAACTAATTTTATAAGCAGTTCAAAGAAAATGATCAAGCTACATAATAACACACTAATGTATGATTCATGTTTTATCATATTTACGCATTAATCATGTTATAAATTTTAAAAGTTCATAATTTTGGAGTAAGCAAACAAAAAAAAATCATATTTGTTCTATTGCATGCAGAATCATAGCATATAAAACGATTTAATTGTTGATGGTGAACTTTTCAAAGAATCTCCCAGTCTCGTAAACAATGGTCCAAATCTTAACCGGACATGTTTGCTAAAAATTTTCTCCAAAAAACTGTCTTTGGAATGCTTCTGAGTTTGAAATTATTTGGAAGCTCTGTTCTAAATTTATTGAGTTGAGTACAAAGTATACGAGCCTAGTCCACTGATATGAATTAGATTAAATTAATTTATTTTTAATATAGAAAAGATGAGAAATAAGGACTTAATATCATGCAGATTTAAACTGTTAAGAAATTGCCTTTCGATTAAAAAGCGAAATCCTTTTTTAAATGAATTATGAAACGACACAGACGATTCCAACTTTAACTTATGGATGTATTTAATATTGGAGCCCTGTTTATGTAGTTTTTGTATTCTTGTAATTAAATGCATATATTTGCATGATAAAAATAATAATGTAGGATTTTTTGCCCCGTTAGCTTTCGTATCTCTTTCCTTTTTTAGAGTTTGGATCCTCTGTTTAATATTATGGTGCCTTATTATGTTCTATAAATCTCAGTTATTTATTTATGTGAGTTTCGCGTGAGTCCCGCATAAATAAACGTAAGATCCCTATAACTTAATAGCTGAAATTTATGAGACAAAATAAAACACTATAATATTAGAAATAAAATCCTTACCTTCTTTTTTATGTGTTTGGGACGGGTACGGATTTTCATATCAACTCCATCAAGCAATTTGAACATTTGGTTTTACATTTCTGTTTACGACATCAATCAATTGGACAGATTCGTAATTAGTTATAGATAATTTTCAACGTTCAAATAGGTAGTTACACGTATTTACTTACTCCCACAACTTGATGGTTACTTGCTCTGTCCGGCCATGAACTTGATTAGTCTCCGGTTATGACTAAAGTGTGTAACCGTCTCCACTTAATATCAATGCGACAAGACAGGTACGGTCCTGCTAGTATGCTTTATTGAAAGGGACTTCACACAGAAACACTAAACCTAAAGGAAACAATTGTCAATTGGATTACGGCGTATGGCAAGAGTTTTCCATCACACGTTTTTTTTTTCAATTAAACGCTTGGACATCGCTATTTACTTTCGAGAAAGTACCTTAAGCAACAAATGTTTGGTTAAAAACTAATTAAAGACTAGTTAATAATATGTTTCAAGACTATCTTTATCTTAAGTCTTACTCCCTCTTATTTAAAATAAGTATCGTTTTAGATAGATTTTAATTATTTAAAATAAGTGTCGTTTGTGACTTTTTATGCATATTTATGATTTTACTTCCAAAATTACCCTTTAATTTCTCTTACATCTTAATTACACAGATTATATTTTTAAGACACTTTAATATATAATTAATAAAAGTATATCAGACATTTCATTAATTTTTTTAATACGTGTGAATTTCTTTAAAACGACACTTACTTTAAATAAAAAAGAGTATAATTTAAGTGCGATGGATTGGGCATAGCGTAGAACCTTAAATGTAAACCAATAAAGAGTAAAACAATAAGACAGGATAGGAAATGGAAATTATAAATTCTGCAGCTCAATCATTAAAACCTCCATGCCAAAAAGACGGTAAGAAAAAAGCATTCTTCCGTTCACACTTTGGGGCCATGATCAGAATAAATAATGCACACTCATTCCATGAAGTACCCAAACAGATAAACTGCTGAAGAGAGAGAAGTAAAGAGATAGAGTGCAACCATGAAGGATAATGGAAAAGAAACTCAAGAGAAATATGAGAAAGAAAACACGGAGAAGAATCTTAAAGAAAATGGTGAGGCTGATGAGGTCACAATTGAAAAGCCAAAGCTCAATTATAGAGGATGGAAAGCTATGCCATTCATCATAGGTATGTGATATAAAGCTTGTTCGTTAATTTTCTCTTTTTGCTTCTTTTTTTGTTGGTAGATTTCTGTATATTTATCCTCTTTATATGTAAAAATGAGAAGCAGTAAACTTTTTTCAGGGAATGAAACTTTTGAGAAGTTGGGAGCCATTGGAACCTTGTCCAACCTCTTAATATATCTAACTACCGTCTTCAACATGAAGACCATTACAGCTGCTACTATAATCAACATCTTCAACGGTACTTGCAACTTTGGCACCTTAATTGGAGCGTATCTCTGTGACACTTATTTTGGCCGTTACAAGACCTTGGGGTTTGCTACTTCTGCGTCTTTTCTGGTAACGGAAACCTTCATGCTCTAGCAGTGCTGCAGTTTTGTACCTTTTACTCGACTTTTCCTTACTGAAATTAAAGCACACTATATGCTGGTCTCTAAAATTGGATGGATAATGATGATAGTTGATATCTGATGAAATCTATGCTTTTGTTTTTTTAGAACCAAAATGCGTTTATGTTTAGACCCGGAAGAGTCTAGATTATCTGTCTAATATTACTCTGTCTTATTCTGTCTCATAAAATTTCAGCCATTTATTTTGCGAGATTTATGCGGGCCCATGCGGGCTCTACATAAATAAATGGTTGAGATTTATTAGACATAATAAGACACCGTAATATTAGACGGAAGATCTGAACTCAAAGTAGAAAGTGCCTTCTTATGTAATCGGGTGACAATTTAGCATGATAATATAATAATTTCCTAGAGTGTGAGTGCATAACATATGGCATTTTATACTTGGAAGGGACTAGTTTGCATACAATTGACAGCGGCAATCTCAAAGTTGCACCCACCTCACTGTGCGAAAGAGAGTAGCATATGCAAAGGCCCAACAGCAGGTCAAATGGCATTTCTGTTTACAGGATTTGGACTAATGGTAATAGGAGCTGGCGGTGTGAGACCTTGTAACTTAGCCTTTGGTGCAGACCAGTTCAACCCCAACACAGACTCTGGGAAAAGGGGTGTTAACAGTTTCTTCAATTGGTACTTCTTCACATTCACTTTTGCGAAAATGGTGTCCTTGACTCTTATAGTTTATGTCCAGTCCAATGTCAGCTGGGCTATAGGTTTAGGAATTCCTCCAATCCTTATGTTTATTGCATGCGTTCTCTTCTTCGTGGGCACAAAAATATATGTCAGAGTGAAAGCCGTTGGCAGTCCAATGACTAGTGTAGCACAGGTTATTGTTGTAGCAATCAAGAAAAGAGGCCTAAATCCAGTGCCACAACCTTGGATTTCCCTTTTCAAGTACATACCTTCCGAGTCTGTCAACGTCAAACTTCCTTACACTAATCAGTTCAGGTAAACCAACTTCATTTTATTTCGAGTATCCAAAGAAACACTAAAGAATTTGGTTTAAGACTTTGCTCATTAGTTACTCGTGATGATCTTGTACAGGTTCCTGGATAAGGCAGCAATTATTACTCCCCAAGATAAGATAAACCCAGATGGATCAGCAGCTAATCCATGGAAACTTTGTAGCTTGCAGCAAGTGGAAGAAACAAAATGTGTGTTGAGAGTGCTTCCAATATGGGTATCAGGCGTTTTATATTATCTTGCTGTGGTCCAACAAAACACTTATGCTGTGTTCCAAGCTAGTCAATCTGATAGACGCCTAGGGAATACCGGCTTTAAGATTCCAGCTGCAACTTACGTTGTGTTCATGATGTTAAGTCTGACCATCTTCATACCTATCTATGATCGACTCCTAGTCCCCTTTGTTCGAAGAATAACAGGAAAAGAAGGCGGTATCTCAATGCTTCAAAGAGTAGGCTTTGGCATAGTATTCTCTATCTTCACAATGTTAGTTTCTGCCTTGGTTGAGGAGCATAGAAGAACAATTGCTCTAAGCAAACCAACTTTAGGGATTGAGCCAAGAAGAGGTGCAATTTCATCCATGTCCGGTTTCTGGTTGATTCCTCAGTTTGCACTAGCGGGGTTAACTGAAGCATTTGCTTCCGTTGGTCTAATTGAATTCTATTACAAGCAGTTCCCGGAGAACATGAGAAGCATTGCAGGGTCTCTTTTCTATTGTGGCTTAGCAGGTTCTAGTTATTTCAGTAGCTTGCTGATCATGATAGTTCACAGAACAACAAGGAGAGGAGCCACTGGAAATTGGTTGTCAGAAGATCTTAACAAGGGAAGATTAGATTACTTTTACTTCTTGATCGCTGGTTTGGGAGTGATAAATTTAGGCTACTTTTTAATCTGTACAAGGCGGTACAGGTATAAGGCCCGTGAGGATGGTACTACTGAAGTCAACTTTGAGATGAAAACATCAGAGAAAACCTCAGCTTGATAGTAGTCAACGACCGACATTTATGATTCTAAAACCAAGTACGAGACAGTTGGACATATACGGCTTCCAACTTGCACAAGCCAACTTTTGTTGATGATTAATAATGAAAAGCTCCGTCAGCGGTTGAAATTGAAACAGGATGTCCCATAGCATGTGGTTCATAATGCCAGGGCCCAAGACCAAGAAGTACAGTATTTTCTTCTAAGGGAAACCGCAAGTATGCAATGTTAAGCAAAATGTCCTCTCTGGTGTTTACTGTTGCCGTTTAGCACAAACTCGGATTTTTCATTCAGCATAAGAAAATTTATAATGGCTAATCGGATAATTATGTCAGTATTGAAAACCTGTAAACACATTATTTTTATTTCAATAAAGGCTAATTAAATAACATCTATAATTTTTAAAGACAACATTGTTTTTAGGTGTATAAATAGGTTTTTTAACGACATCTTAACAGTAAGGGGACGGAAGATATATTAATTAAAACATAGGAGTAGTATTTGATAGCTTTGAAAAACGGTAGACTAGTATGATAGTTTGTTAAACCCTAGGGAAGTTCTAAGGAATTAACCCGAAATTTTTATTTACAAGATATAAAAATCTTTTCTTCTCTCAAATTCTTAATATCTTTATTAAAGCTTAAAATTGATAAGTAATTGATTCACACTCTGAAATTGTTTCACTAACAATTTAGTACCAATTTAATATTTTGATATTATCTATAATACTAAAACAAATTTGTGTTATATTCAAACTTTAAATTTTTTCGTTAAATAAAATTAGCTATGAACTAATTACCAAAATAAATTTAAATGTTAGACAATTTTTTAAAAACTGGACCAAACATCGAACCGGTTAAACGAAATATTAATTGGTACTAAACCATTATAAAATCGGTATATACTAAATAAGAAGTAAAATTATAAAAATATGTAAAAATAAAAAAATACATCAATGTTTATTATTACAGAATGAGCTAATAATAAATTCAACCTAATATATTTTCGATCGAATCAA
>JANIPN010000006.1:58810245-58821302 GCA_027478595.1 Erythroxylum anguifugum
TTAATAAGGGTATATCTATAATTTCATTAGCTTTCTTAATAAGCGTGCATTTTTCTAAAACGACACTTATTATGAATCGGAGGGAGTACAAGAGAAGGTGAGAAGGTTCACCAATTCCTTATAAGACTTATCAATAATTTTAATATGATTTAAGTCTTAGACACTTAACACAGAGCCTCTCCCAATGTAAAGCAATGCCTATGCTCTCATCATAAAGGAGGAGAAATAACATAACGTTACCTCTAATCAATTCAGCACAATTAATGTTGCCTTTATTGCTAAGAAATGAAGTGTTGGAGTAGCCTTTCTAGCTAGTTATAAATGACAAGTCAACAACACCAAAGCTGGATAAGAGCAACTTATGTTATAGGATATCTTGGTTGGTGTGTATAGAGAGACAAAAAACAAAAAAAAACCAAAATGGCAGATAACGACCAAAACTGTCAGCAATAAGATTTCCATTAATTTTTTTTACAAGAAATAAAACCAACATAAACTACCTCTCGATCCCGATCACCCTACTAACGCAGGGTTCTATGGTGAAGAGCTCCATTCAGGTCTTGGTGTAAAACATCCTTGACACTCATTGGTGGCTCCTGAAGGATATGCAGTCTCGGTCCTGTTAAAGAGACTAGGGTAGCCAGTCTATCGGTATATTGGTTTCCTTCTCGATATATATGCTTAATTTGCACCTATCATGCGCGATGCATCAGCCCTCAGATACCTGTCACCAAAAGATTAATGTCAGACATAGTGCTAATGGAAGAGGAAAGAATGTTAATAACTTTGAGGAGTCCACTTTGACTATCACGCGTCGATATCCCCGCTTCCATGCCAACGTGAGACTTGAATGTACTCCTCATAGTTCGGCAGCCAAAGGGTCGCCTACTCCTATGTTCTGTAGGAAGCCTACACACCATTGACCTTGGCAGGTCCTAATTACGCCGCCGGCTAAGACAATGTTGGATCCCGTTTTCACCGCTCCATCCGTGTTAATCTTGACCCACCCCTCCATGGGTTTACTCCAACCTACTAGCGTACCTAACGGCAAACCCTGCACCTGAAAGACGTGGCTTTCCATCTCTCTGGCCCGGATGACCCAATCAACATAATCCATGACGATTTTAGTTCCATCTACTAGCCAAACCAAACCAGCCTCAAAGTTGCCATTGATTTGATAACTGAATGGTTTACCCTAGGATCTATATTAGAATTTGGTTAATGCTGTTAACTTTGTAGGTGAATTTTCTAAAAATTATTTAAATTGGATTATTGATAGTGATGCTTCAGAGCATATGATACTTAACAAGAACTTGTCCTCTAGCACTTGGCCAATGAACAATATTGCTCATATTCAATTGCCTAATGGCAAAACTCTATTTGAGCACTTATAAGGTTAAGTTCACTTTGTTAGTGTTATGATCTAGAAGGCAACCATTGGATGGTTGTATTCTAACATTTATGTTCATGAATTGGATGATTTATATCATTTTGTTCCATGAGTTTTCATTATTTATGGATTATTCTAGTTGAGGACTTAGATTGTAGAACTTCGTAATGGAAAATAATGATTACTTTGAAATGTCGTCAATCTTGGTAATTAACACAGAATATTAATTGACCAATAAAAGATTAGTGTGTAAATTAAATGATGGTGATGTTCTGCAAACCATTCGATAAGGTGTTATCTATTTAATCACACAGATACATAATGGAGATTATGGTATTAGACAGACCTTAAATGAAACATTATTAGGATTGTATTTATGTCATTAATGTTTCATACATATCTTGAATTCTATGGTATGATATATTCATTTTTCTTATATGAGAAATGTGTATTTATTGGTATTGTCTAACGCTAACCGTACTAAGTAGCTACATAGGTAATACCACAATATACGTGACTTGTTTGGAGGATAATACTCATCAAGAATATTGATGTTCCTCATATACGATATGAGCAAAAATATTTATGGAGCCATTAATAAAGTAATATTGCATGTATACAGTATGATTAAGAGTTAATCATATTTATGATTTACTTTGGAGATCAAGAAAGAATAAATTGACAAGAATGACATATTCCAATCATGTATTTATTTAGGATATTATATGACGAGAGAATTGACACAGGAGATTATTGCTTCGAAATCGTGATTTATGTACGATACTTATCATCTATGTCATTTGAGTAATTATAATGCATTTTGCTAGATATCACTTATGATTTATAGAATTAAAAGGAGTCCTAATTATATTGTCAACATGAAATAGATCCCAATGGGTCACACCAGAAAAGATTTGAATAAAAAGGAAATTATTCTAGTATATCATATGGAGGTATGAATATGACGATAAAATTAATTACAAGTGTTATAATTATTTTAGTCATCATATGGTATCAAAATTTGTTGGATAACAAATTTATCCTAGATAAATTTATTTGATATTTATGACATGTCATATAGATTCATTGCTCAACAAAATAATGCATATAATTATATGGTATAGTTATATGGCAGTTGGGACAAATGTTTAATTATTTTGAAGCATGAGATTAAACACAAATGCAAAGTGGTAATTAAATGGACCATTAACATGGCCAACCT
This sequence comes from Erythroxylum anguifugum, assembly GCA_027478595.1. Lineage (NCBI taxonomy): Eukaryota > Viridiplantae > Streptophyta > Magnoliopsida > Malpighiales > Erythroxylaceae > Erythroxylum > Erythroxylum anguifugum. The sequence continues at coordinate 58,812,858 of JANIPN010000006.1, forward strand.
TGGAGAGGAAATTATTTACCATGAGTTGTCCCATGAAGTGGCAATTAGGATAAGTTTAAAGTATCATGACTAATTTATCCTTACTTGTTTGTTTCATAACTTTATTTTTACAAGGACTATTGAGATAATTTAAGAGGCATGACCACCCTAGTTTTGTCTCTAAATATGAGATGACTTTCTTAAAAACCTAACCTTTCTTCTTAGCTATCGTTTTTGCTTATCTCTCTCCCCAGCTGTCGGTTTTTCTTTTCTTCTTCCCAGCTGCCGATTATTGCCTATCCATTTCTCTAAAGGCTAAAATTAGCTTTGTCATTTAACTCATGTGTTGAGCAATCAATCACTAGTTTAATTTGAGGATTTTCTAGGATCGAAGTTAGGCCATTAAAGTACTATCTAGCATTAGGAAATATCGGTTTTCTAATCAATCTTTGGTGAAAACCTTGGAGTGCATCTCATTTGGTGCAAGAAGGCACAAACTGAGCAAGCTAATGTTAAGGACAAGAGCAGGGAGGTGGAGACGAGACTAATTTGGTGTTTGCTTCAACCCTACACCTCAAGTTCCCTTCTATTTGGTTGGAGACCAAATTTTAGGTATAATGGTTTCTATTCTTTAATTTGTGCTATTTCAGTTTAATAATTGATTGCAAGATTAGATCCTTTGGTTTCTTATTGTTTTAAAATTTTTTATTTTGCACAACTTGAGGTCATTCAATAACCCAGACACTTGACGTCAAATATAACACTAAAAAATGTGTTTTTGTACCATCCCTTATATGCAATCTTTTATCCGAGAGTATATTAACAAAAGTTTTAAATTGCTTTGTTATTTTCTCACTAATCGATTATGCCATACAAGACTAGTAATGAAGAAGTAGATTGGAATGCGTGATGAAAGGGATAGCTTGTACAATCTCAAAAGTAGTCAGTGGTAGCAAACACTAGGGTAGAAAGCATGCTTTCAATTGGTGTATGTTTCTAGGACATTTTTCTACTAGTAAATTAGTTTCTATTCTAAATTCGTCTAATATGCCATCAATAAACTTTGATAATGCATATGAAACTTGTGTTATGCTAAACAAACACTACAACCATTTCCTTTAGGTGAAAAAGTCAAGTTCTATTTATTTTGAGTTAGTGTATAGTGATATATACAGGTCATACAAAACCCCATCTCTTTCCAGATGTAGGTCTTTTTTTACCATTAGTTATGACTTTAGTAGAGTTATATAGGTAATAGTCGTAGACTATATAATGTTTTAGTGGGTATTATAGTACGTGTTTAGTTGTTAAATTGAATTATTAATGCATGTTTAGGTTATGTTTAGGTTATTTAGTTAGATATTTTGTGTTTTGAGTGGCTTGAGGGTTAGAGAACACTTGTGAGCTTCAATTTTATGTTTTTAAGGTGCCTTGATATGTTTGTTAATGTTTTAGGACAAACATAGAAGAATGGAGGAGATTCGGAGAAAACCCGAAGGAGCAACCGGGCTTACGATCATGGTCTAGAAGCCATGATCATGACAGAAGTATTAGGGAGGAACCATGATCGTGACAATTTTTCCACGATTGTGGTTTACACGATAGAACACGTGGACGACTTTCCAGACTTGAGTTTTTGAGGGACTTTTTGGACCTTTCAGACTCGAAAAAGGCCCTAAGGTTGCCTAAATTAGAAAAATCTATAAAAAGGTTAATGAAGAAACCCTAAAGGAGCCTCCACTTTTTTTCATTTTGGGATACAGTCCAAGAGGAGAGAAGAAGAAGAGAGAGAAAGAGGAAGAGAGGAGAAAGAAGTAGGTCTTCGTGGTTGCTGCTTTCTTGAGGCATCCCGATCCCCAAGTCACTTGTATTTCTTTCATCTTATTTTCATTTTCTTGATTGTTAAGATGAATATAAATATTTTATGGAATTGGGTTTGATTAAGATGTTATAACTTTCTTTTGGGATTTTACCGTGAGTTAATGTTAATCTAGTTATTTTTGTGTTATTTTAATTGGGTATTGTGATTGATTATTTTATGTTTATGCTTCGGTAACAAATCGAGAAGGTGAGTCGAATGCAAAATGATTGGGGTAGGTTAATGAGATTTAGGCGGTTCATTAGACCACGCAATCAATCTTATCGGTTATTATATGAAGAGAGATCTCATGTGAGACCCGGTAGTTTATTAGAGAGCTTAAGAATTAAGTAGGTTGTGGACCGATAGTTAATCGAGAGATAACAATGTCAGTGACTCGAGTTGATTAGTGTTTATTAATTAAGGCTTGGTGATTATAACTTGAGAGAGAGTAATCCACCCTACGATAGTTTAAAACCAACATCCCAATAACGCAAAAGTAATTAGGTTAACATTAATGATATGATAAATCCATCTCTCATAATTTGGTGAATTCTCTTGTGTGATTTCCCATTGTTGAATTGTTGGTGCTTAATATTTGATTTCGTTGAGTTAATTTTGCAAATTAATATCTTGACAATTATCCGTGTTTACTTTTCTGTCCCGTTTTATTTTCATTTAATTAATTTTCTAGCCTTAGATAACTTAGGATTATACTAGTCCACAACTCCTCGTGGGATCGACCCTTCACATACTGCAAATCACGACCTGTGCACTTGCTATATTTTGAAGGCTATAAATATTAAAGCTTGCAAAACGATCAACAAGTTTATTAGTACTGTTGCTGGGGAAGTGTAGGATTTGTCTAGTTCTTTTAGTCTAAGGATTAAAAAAAGAGGAAAAAAAGAAAGAGTGAGAGAAAGAACTTTGGATGCAAAGTAGAAGACACATCAATTTGGACATCATAAGGCAACTATGAGGAGTCCAAAAAGTTAAATGATGGAGGAAATATATTATAGGGAGCGAAGGACCCTTGTGGACTTCAATAAGGAATAATTTGGTTAGGGAAGTCATCATTCTTATGGATTTCCTGTTAGTCCAACAATATAAGGACTCACTTGGGACTTTAAAACCTATTCGGATTTTAGCAATATGAGTTCAATTCATGGGATTCTAAATTGGACAAGATTATGGATAAGCTCATGAACATGAAAGAGGCCCAGAAGAGAATGGAAGAGAAGTTTGAGCAAGTAACGAAAGATCATGCCTCTTTTATTCAAAACCTAGAGGTTTAAATGGGCCAGCTTTCCAGGGAGTTTTGTAAGAGAAGTGTGAAAAATTGTCTGCGCAATATGAAAGTAAATTCAATAGAATCATGTAAAACTATCACACTTAGGAGTGAGAAAGAGCTAGGAGAATCAACGGATAAACCAGCTGAAACCCACCTTATAGAAGACTAAGAGAAGCATAAAAAAGGATAACGAAAAGAATGAGGATCCTCCATACATTCCCCCTCCACCCTCATTCAAGAGAATTGATGTGGTCGAATCTTTTAAGAAGCAAGAAGAAGAAAAATATATGACAATGGACATAGAGCTTGAAGCAGATAAGACAATCTCTGTTCATGAAGTGAAAGTTAAAGAGGAGATAACGGTGACTAAGGAAGAGCAGGAATAAATCATCCTCTCATAAACACAAACTGCTAAATTCATTAGAAGATTTAAGGAGTTTCATTATTCCCTATTTTATGGACAATTTGTTAGTGAAAAGGACATTACTGAATTTAATTGGTTTTCTCAACTTCATCAATATTGTCCTTATAATCATCTTGCAATTTGTAGCTTATTTATAAGCTAAGAAGTTGAATTTGGGAAACATGGGTGGAAGCAAGCCACTCATAATTAATCCCAGCTAAGTTTCCAAGGATGCATGGTCAAGCTAATGATCATAAATTAGCACATTTAGTAGTTAGATTTAAAATAAATGTGGTTAGATTTGTTTTAAATTCGTGTAAATAAGTTTTCGTTATTTGGAGTGGTTGAGGATTACTAACTCTCTTTCTTTCTTTGAATCAAGTATAAGATAGGAAAGCAAACTCAAAGCGTTCAACTTCCACCTCTGATTCCATCACCACCTCAATCACGTTGACAGTTTTGTGTTCTAACCCTTTCTATTTTCAATTTTGTCTTTATGTTGTTCTTATGTTTTCATGTTATTTTATGTTATGTTTATTCCCACCTTATGTGTTTTTGGTTGCTCTTCTCATATTGAGGACAATGTGTTTTCCAAGTTAGGGGGCTACTTTGTGTGCATGTATGCTTTTATTTTGAATGTGAATTTTTCATATCGTATGTTAGTTTGTTTAGAATGCATAATGTGATTCATGTCAATGTGTCAATAGCTAGGACTTAACGAAATTAATTTAACTTTGAACATAGTCTTTTAAGTTGTGAAGATTTATTAGCTCGTGAAATTAGTGACTTAGGTTACTTTGATTAAATATACATATTAATTAGGATATGATGTTCGTTTATTCACCCTAGGAATTTGTTATATTCATTTATAATTTTAGGCCAATCGAATAAGTAGCGTCGCTAGTACCTTTTCATAAGAATGATTAGCTAAAGAAATAAGGTAGTTTAGAAAAGTGTAAATCATAAGCAAATAACTATTCCATTGGCCTTCGGGTTATGAATATAGCTAGTAGCTTATTGAAAATGTGATGTAGCTGAGTAACCGAATTGACATGCATCATAAATGTGTGTCTTCGCATCAAACGACTATAATGACATTCCAAGCTAGTCGCTTAATAATCACATAACCTACTTGAGTAACCGAATTGATATGCATCACAAATGTTTGCCTTCGTGTAAAAGGCTAGATTCATGTTTATAAAATTAACAAAAAAATGTTTTGTCAAATAAAATCTATCGATCTTGGTGAACAACTTAAATTTTCATGAAAACATACTTAGAGATAGTTACATTTTTTATTAATTGAATAATTATCAATGTGTGTGTGCAAGTGATAAGGGTGGATAAACTTAACATTAAAGTCTAGATTAGTTGTATATTTAGTCCAAAGTACTTAGACGCAAGTTTCGTAAGTTAATAAGTTGTAACAACTTGAGAGATTGTGTTCGAAGTTAAATTAGTTTTGGGAAGTTGAATGTCATTGCCTCATTACTATATTGCCTGCTGTGTGTTTTGATATATAGTGTGTTTTGCTTATTTTGTTTTTGCTTGAGGATAAGCAAACGTTTAAGTGTGGGGATGTTGATAGCCGTAGGCTATATTATGTTTTAGTGGGTAGTTTAGTACATGTTTAGTAGTTAAATTGAATTATTAATGCACGTGTAGGTTAGGTTTTGGTTATTTAGTTAGATATTTGTGTTTTGAGTGTTTTGAAGGGTAGAGAACACTTTTGAGCTTCAATTTTATGTTTTCTAGGTGTCTTGATGTGTTGCTAGTGTTTCAAGGCAAATATAAAAGAATAAAGGAGATTCAGAGAAATTATGAAGGAGCATCCAGGCCTACGATCGTGGCCCAGAAGCCACAATCCTTACAAAAGCATTAGGGAGGAGCACGATCGTGACAGAAGGCTCATTCAGGGGCCACGATCGTGGCCTGCACGACAGAACATGCGAATAGCCTTCCCGACTTGAGTTTTTGAGGAACTTTTCGCACTCGAAAAAAATCCAAGGGTTGCCCAAATTGAAAAAACCTATAAAAGGGTTAATGAAGAAACCCTAAGGGAGCCTCCAATATGCCATTTTGCAAAACACTCCAAGAGGAGAGAAGAAGAAGAGAGAGAAAGAGGAAGAGAGGAGAAAGAAGCGACTCTTTGCGGCTACTGCTTTCCTGAGGCTTTCATATCCCCATTCCAAGTGTATTTCTTTCATCTTGTTTTCATTTTCTTGATTGTTAAGATGAATACAAATATGTTTATGAATTTGAGTTTGATTAAGATGTTCTAACTTTCTTTCTGATTTTACCTTGAGTTAATGTTAATCTAGTTATTTTTGTGTTATTTTGATTAAGTGGTATGACTGATTGTTATATCTTCATGCTCTGATAACAAATCGACAGGGTGAGTCAAATGTAAAATGATTGTGTTGGGTTAATGAGAGTTAGGTAATACAAGAGACCACGTAATCAATCTTATCAGTTATTGTACGGAAAGAGATCCCGTGTGAGACTCAATAGTTTATTAGAGAGCTTAAGAACTGATTAAGTTATGGACCGATAGTTAATCGAAAGATAACAATTTCGGTGACTCGACTTGATTAGGGTTTATTAATTAGGACTTGTTGATTATAATTCGAAAGAGAGTAATCCACCTTACGATAGTCTAGAACTGACATCCCAATAACACAAAAGTAATTAGGTTAGCATTGATGATAGGATAAATCCCTCTCTCATAATTTCGTAAATTCTCTTGTGTGATTTCCCTTTGTTGAATTGTTGGTGCTTAATATTTGATTTTGTTGAGTTAATTTTGCAAATTAATAACTTGATAATTATTCTTGTTTACTTTCCTGTCCTGTTTTATTTTCATTTTATTAATTTTCTAGCCTTAGATAACATAGGATTAGATTAGTCTACAACTCCTCGTGGGATCGACCCTTCACATATTATAAATCACGACTCGTGCACTTGTGGTATTTTGAAGGCTATAAATAGTAAAGCTTGCAAAACAATTAACAATAGGTATATTTACTAAAACAAAAATTTAACATAGTAATTTATTTTTTGATGTTTTGTAAAATGACTAAATGTCAATTCCAAAAAGAAATTCTTAAAGTGAGATTCGACAACACACAAGAATTTACTGCAAGTCACTTTCCTAAATTTCTTTAAGAAAATGGGATCCTACTTCAGAATTATTGTCCAAACACTCTGTAAAAAAATGTAAAAGTAGAGAGAAAGCATCTCCATCTCTTAGAAGTAGCCCACTCATTATATTTTAAAGAAAATTTACCTTTCAAATTTTAGGGATAGTATATGGTAACAGTTGCATTTCTTATTAATCAAATGCTTTCCTTAAGACTCAACAATAAAACTCTATTTAAGGTACTATTTTTAAAGAAATAAAATCACCAAGAAGTTTTTGCATGTCTTTGCTTTATTTGCTCAAGAATCAATGATAAATTTAAGGATAAATCTAAACCTTGTATATTTGTTAGATACCCAATTGGACAAAAAAGTTATAAGGTATATGATCAAAATACTAAAAAATTCTTGTTTCTAGAGATGTAATAATTTGTGACGATGTTTTCCCTTATAAACTTGAAAACCACAATGCTCGTAATTGAAGAAGACACAACTCTCCATAAGGACGAAATGCAAAGGAGTTGTATGGCACCTATTGACCTAAAAGACTAGCAACTAACTTTAGGCTAGATCAACCAACAAGATGACCTGTCAAGTCAACAACTAGACAAATAGCTAAGTAAATGCTCTTAGCATGAGAAGCAAACTCATGTATATTTACATAACCTTGAGATAAACTTACATAAGACAACTTCTAGGTAATTTTGTTCCCGAAGCAAACAAGGTTAACTAGATAAACCTTTTTAATTAATATATCATATTGTTTATTCCTATTTCCCATCATCCTGTAAACACTTTCTTGTAGCAATTTTTGCACAAAAAAAGCCGAAAACCTACAACCAAGAACAAACTAACCCAAAATAGATAGATGATATGAAATGAGAGATCAATGCACTAGAAAGAAATGGAATATAGAGCTTGGTCATTTTCCCTGGGGATAAAAGAGCAATCTCATTTAAGATAAAGCACAAAACGGTGGCATCATTATGTAGATTACATGATTATTGCAGGGAATAATTCTAAACAAATTGAAAATTTTATAATGTTTTCTTAATGACAGATTGTAAATTGAGGATCTTAACAAGCTTAAGTACTTCTTAGGATTAAAAGCTACTCGTTCATTAAAAGGTTTTTTATATGTTACAACTAAAATATACCTTGCATATTATTTATGAGACAAGAATGGAAGGTTGAAATCTTGCACAATCACCTATTGAACAACAACGTCAACATACTTTCATAATTCTGAATAGAATGTAATTACCTGAAAGTAATTCCATGAGAGACTAACATGAAGCTTTTTTCTGATGAAATCGCTTACCCTTTCTTCTTTGCATACTAAGGCTTGGTCTTTATAGATAATATAGTTACCAATTCCCTTTAGGTTCACTAGAATTATCATCACCCTAAAAAGATTAAAGGATGCCACTCTGTTGGTTCCTAATCTGTCCGTCAACCATGTCATGTCCTGAAATAATAAGCTCTTCTACATCTTTCAGAATATGCTAAAAGTTAAGCTTTTTATGATCCAAATCACTACGGGATATCACTTATGTGGTAAACTAACATAGTCGATTCATACAAGAACCTTCCCAGCTACCCTTTGAAGTAGTAATAAGAGCAGTCAATTATCTTAAAACTAGGATAAGGATTATTATTTCTGTTGGGCCCCGATTCGCATTAAGCAAGTTTAAATTATTTTGAGAATTTGGATGTAATCGGGCTAAATGCCCTTTGAAGCTTTGTATTTACTTAGTTCCATGTAAATATAGAGGT
>JANIPN010000006.1:58854246-58869079 GCA_027478595.1 Erythroxylum anguifugum
TTGACTTGCTGACACACTAGACATCTGCTCACATACTCTGCTACATCCCTCTTCATGCCTTTCCACCAGAAATGCTCCTTCAAATCTCTATACATTCTAGTGTTTCCTGGGTGCATGGAATAAGGCGCATTGTGTGCCCCATCCAAAATCTCTTCCTTGACTTCCTTGACATTCGGAATGCACAATCTGTTTCCGACTACCATAAGTCCATCATCCTTCACTACCACTTCCGACTGCTTGCCATTCTGAATTTCTTCTCGAAGTTTACTCAATTCTGCATCTTGCTCCTGCAACTCCTTGACTTTCTCTCGGAGTATTGGCCTCACCCTGAATTGAGCAAAAATGCATTCTGACTCATCCTGCTTCAGACTTATCTTAAGCTTAGTCATCTGTTCTAAAAAAGGCAAATAAACTGCTTGTACATGGGCTATGGATGACTTTCTCCTTAATGCGTCTGCTACTACATTCGCCTTTCCTGGATGGTACTCAATCATTAGATCATAATCCTTGAATACCTCTAACCATCTTCTCTACCTCAAATTCAGCTTTTTCTGACTCAGAAGATACTTAAGACTCTTATGATCCGTGAAGATCCTAGTCTAAACCCCATAAAGATAATGCCTCCAAATCTTCAATGCAAAAATTACTGCTGCCAATTCTAAGTCATGAGTAGGATAATTCAACTCATATGGCTTCAGCTGCCGTGAAGCATAGGCTATCACTCTATCTTCCTGCATCAATACACATCCTAAGCCTTTCCTCGAAGCATCACTGTACACTGTATACCCCTGATCTCCATTGGGCAAGATTAGGATTGGAGCACTTGTTAACCGTTGCTTGAGCTCCTCGAAGCTTTTCTGACACTCGTCACTCCAGATAAACTGTTGATTCTTCCTTAATAACTCAGTCATCGGAGCAGCTATCATTGAAAATCCTTCCACAAATCTCCTGTAATAACCTGTCAGGCCTAGAAAACTCCTTACCTCCTTCACTGTCTTAGGCTCTTGCCAATTCACTACTGCTTCTACTTTCCTCGGATCAACATGAATCCCTTTTCTGGAAATCACATGTCCAAGGAAAACCACTTCGTGCAGCCAAAATTCACACTTGCTGAATTTGGCATATAGCTCCCGCTCTCTTAATCTCTGCAATGCTACCCTGAGATGCTCTGCATGTTCTCCTTCATCTTTGGAATAGACCAGAATGTCATCGATAAATACTATGACAAACTAATCTAAAAATTCCTGGAAAAACCCTGTTCATAAAGTCCGTAAATGCAGCTGGAGCATTGGTCAGTCCGAAGGGCATGACCCTAAAATCCAATATATGCTTTTGAGACTCAGTTCTGTTTATGTTCTGTTTCTATACAATCTGTCTAAAATCCAATAGAATATGTATGAATTGTTCGTTCCGATAAACTGTTGGTGCATGCTTTTGATATATCATGATTGTGTATAATTAGTTGTCAATCTATGCATAGATTAATTATTACTCACTAAGCTATATGCTTAGCACGGTGGATTTGCCCCGTGTAGGTTCAGAGAGATAAACATAAGGATTGGGACGAGTCAACTGCAATGGTCAATAGAGTCTGAGTCTTGTTTTGTTAAAACTGTATTTTTGAAATTCGTTTTTGGCTTGTCTTTAATGTATATGACTTTGGATTTATTTGAGTTTTGTAATATCCTTAATTCAAGCTAGTTCCGGTTTGGAGCAAGTTGTATTAAGCTTAGTGTATTATGATGTATGTTTGCTCTGAATTGTTTCTACTTTAAGCTTTTGAGAATGCATGATGAATGTTTCGTATGTTTTGGTTTTATCTCGATTCTGTATGCATGTATGTTATGTTGTCTGCGTGGCGTCTAGGAGGTATCAAGGCATCACACTTAAACTAATGCGTAGGTGATTATTAGAGAATAAATCATTGAACTGACCCGATTATGAGAATCTCAAATAGAATGTTACTTATGTGTCTATGGATTCTCATAACAATTGTTGCAGAATTGATCCTTAGACTTAAGATTACTATCTTGTGTGAGAATTACTATATTTCGATACTACTTATAAACCGTCCTAAGATAATTCAGTCGGTAATAATTGGATGCAGTATTAACCATATGGAGATAGTTGAGTAATTCAATAAAGGATTCGTCACTCTAAAATAATTAGAGAGAATATTCCACTGTTATTGATTAGTAGTGATTTATGGAATTATCTGACTAGAGTGAATTGACATTTGAAAATGCGTTTTCAAATTTCAATTATAAATCAATTACTGATTAGCAAGAATGAAAATAATTGGACTAAAAGAGTAGACACTATATTCATACTCTATCTAATTGGAAAATTAGATAACGAAAGGATTAAATTATACATCATAACCATGTATGAAAAGGTTAAGTTCAAATTAAAAGGAGTTTTAATTTATCTAATTCTAATTATGAATTATAATTAGAATTTATAATCATTGCCAATATATTAAGAAACTAATGGGTCACACATCAAGGAGCAATTTGTGAAAAAAAATCAATTTAATTAAGTTGGACTTAATTATAAAGTTTGAGTAATTTTATGGATCAAATATAAGATATTTAATTTTATTAAAATTAAGTTAATTATAATTAGAGTATGACTTTAATTATAAGTAAGGAATTTAATTTTAATAAAAATACAAAACCACCCTAATGATTTTTCTATTAATAAGAAGAAAAGATAAAGGCGCTAGCACTCTTACATTCTTCCTCTCAAAGTGTTGAGAAGTTGTTCTGTAGATTTTATCAGAAGCTGGACAAATGAACAACTTGTGGATGACAAATTGGGAAAATTTTCAAAGAATTTTTAACAGGAACACAAACAAGGTATGATTTCATATTATTCGTATTTTGTTTTACTTAAGTTAATCAATTATCGGAATTCGCTACGAATTTGTAAAAGGTTTTTGTTTTTTGTTGCGCTCGTGATTTGATCACAATTGGATTCCAACAATATACACTTTAAAAAATTGTACCACTTAAATTTGAAAGACTATATTATCAAATTAAACGCTGAATCTTGGAATTACTTTTAACTGAATTTCTTACAATATCTATATTTCTTATATTCATCTTAAGTTCCATTATTAGTTGTGTTGCCCAGCAATGGAATAGCATGGAAAATAAAATGAAGTAAAAAAAATCTGACGACTCGTAACACAATATGAGTAAGTCAATTGTAAACTACCAAAACAAATACATGTTTTGACCATAAAATGTCCCAAAGATATCGGGACTGGTGCAACTTCCAACATATGTAATGTCCCCAAGTCTTGATTACATTTGCATGCACTCGAAAAGAAACAACATCCCCCGCCAAATTCGCCCTCTCTCTTCAAATCTTTAATCCTTTCTGTTTTACTCAGTCTTCCACATCCAGCAAATCCGCTCATATCAGACCAGTTCAGCCTCAACAAAATGTTCTATCTATTTCAGTTTCAACAAAAACAATAATCATCCCTCTCTCACTCTCTCTCTCATCTTTCACATTATTCTTCTTTAACAATTGTTTCTTATACAACAACAACACGTTTTCAACGAACTTTGATGCTACAAACATGACCCTAAAGGGTGGCACCCGCCAAGCTTGTGCTGCATGCAAGCACCAAAGAAGAAGGTGCACATCCGAGTGTGTTTTGGCACCTTATTTCCCAGCTGATCAAACTGAGATGTTCAGAAACGCTCATAAGCTATTTGGTGTAAGCAATATTGTTAAGATACTTAGAAATGTGGACAATTCTCAGAAAGCTGAGGCAATGACTTCCATTATTTGCCAAGCAAATATTCGTGATAGGTACCCTGTTCATGGATGCTTAGGCATGATCAATCATCTGAGGTACCAGATTTGGCAGGCTGAAGAAGAGCTTCGTGCAGTTCTTGCTCAACTTGAAATGTACAGGCAACTCCACCAACAGCAACATATTTCTTCCATTGCTGACGAAGTTCCATCGCAACTAGAACTAGGCATGGCTCCTCCTATAAATGCCCTTCAACTCTTTAGCCACAATTCTCATCCATTGAACGCATTGACTGTGGCACGACAGCAATCCTATTCTAATAGCAGCTACGTAGGTTTCAGTTCTAGTTGCTTCGATTCCAAGGAAAATGCAGGGAATTCTTTGTCGGTTCAGCACCCATATGCTATTAACAGTGATCCCAATTTAATGGCAGTTCATCACTCTCATTTGGTAGCTTCACAGACACAAGCTATCCAACAAGAAGTTCAAGATTATGACGAGTTACACCCATTCTTCGACACCATTGATGACAGGCAATCCTACATCGATTCCAAAGAAGCCTATGACTCGAGGTACGCATAGAATTGGTATCTTTACAATGTTTCTACACTGTCAAGGATATGGTGTAACATTAATATTTAATTACACTGCAGCTCTGCAGAATCACTGAGGGACACAACACAATCGGTGGAGCATGTTGCAGAGAACGAATTGAAAAATGCCGCTGCATGCTTCAGTCTTACCAGTGTCAATTGATGGGTCAGTAAAACAAGAAATGGAGAGAAAATGCCGTTTCTTCCATTCCAGGATAGAGAAATCGAATCCGAAGAACTATGACGAATCATGAGTGAGCTAGAGAGAAGTACATAAAGATTTCAGGGTCTTATTTTAAAATTCGTATCACAGAGAACAGTATTCCACAATTTTGAAGTCACATTTCCCATTTTCTTCCTCAGGGAAATATGATGTAAAGTAGATATTTGCTTAGTTTCCTCCTGTAATCAATTAACTGTTGACTTTTTTTTTTGGTGCTATTTTCATGGAATGGTCTAATGTCAAGAAATTGCAGATATCATAAGATGGGTGTATAAAAGTGGATTTTAGTGAGAGCCAGTTATGCTCGCAGGACCAACAGCGTAGGGGAGTACAAAGTCTGGTTCTCTATCTATATCCTGTTAAGGAAGAGTGTTCTTAGCTCTAACCGGAGTCTAAAGTTTCAAAGTTCCCTGATGTGTCATTCGTCAAAAACGTATCAAATGGTAGATACCACAGTAAATGGATATCCTTTCAGGATGAAACCTTGTTTTCTTGGATAGTAAGTCGTCTACGAAGAACAGAATGCAAAAGGAAAAGAAACGATTGAGAGTTGGCTCATCTGGTATGGGTGCTGATTGTGGACTTGGAATACGGCCACAAAGAATGGAAGGAAACAAATTGCATCTCTGACACGATCATTCCACGTCAAGAAAGTGATAGAATGGAAAAGAAGAAAATTTTGCAGAACCTGGGAAATAAACAAATTGCAGGTACCGAATATCACTATGATAAATCCATTATTGGCATAAACAAAAATACAAAAGACTGCATGACTGCCAAAATTTCTGAATAGTATCAAGTACAATAAGGGAGGGGTTCAGGCCGCACTATCGGCTACAACAGAACCATTCTTAAATTCTGGGTTTAGTTTGGACCAATATGATCAACAGAAGCGATAAATATCAAAGTTCATCTTTGCCAATCATTGATATTCTTAATTCTGGGTTTACTTTCGGCCAATGCAATCAACAGAAGCTATAAATATCAAAGTTCATCTTCACCTATTATTGACATTTGATTAGTGGAACTTAGATAACCCTGGTGTTGTAGGAGCCGCAGAATGGACATTTGTGGTAATGCCAGTGGAAAGGAGCAGCCCCTTTCTTCTCGCAATCATTACATAGAATGGCCTGCAATTCCTTAAAAAAAATAATAAGCTAAACGAAAACTTAAAGCTCCGCTGCATGCTAAAACTAAATATGAGATCAACCTGAGTTTTCTCTGAATATTCATCTGGAATTTTCTCTTCAGCCAATAATGCGTCTAACATCTTGAAGTACACCTGAAACACACATTTAGGAAACTAAGGACTAAGCTAATGATTCTGATTTGCAGAGAATGGAGATTCAACTGCTTTGTAAAGTACATACAAGAGCATAGAAACCATCATCGATGGAATAAACAGAAATTCTAGGTATTGGGCAGTGGATGATTGCCTAGCCATCGGCTTGTCTTGAGAATTGTATTCCATTTCATCAAAGGACGAGGTTTTTATGTGTTTCTTTGGTGCTGAGCACATGTGTATTTCATAAACAAATGACTGCATTGGACAACTAACCTGCATGTCTCCAAGCGACTTGCTACAGATTGGGCAAGTATAGTTGGCATACGTGTAATCCTAGTAGCAGCAGTGAAAGCAACAGTAAATTTGGGAAACATACAAAAATTTAAAGAAGAAAGATGGAGATTCATCAGACCCAGGCACCTGAAAACATGTTGAATGCATAAAATGACCGCAAGGGAGAGCCTTTACTGGATTGCTGGATGTAAATATGTACTCATGGCAGATTGGGCAGTTGTCCTCCACACTTTTTTCTCTACATACATGTACTGAAAGGGACTTTGACATGCAGGCATTGCAATTCATGCAATGGAGGTAATCGATTCCCAATCCCTTCCCCACCCGGCAAAGATTACAGAAAGGGCAGTGATAAATTTCCCTGTTGAAATAGGCTGATGTTATGATGTTGAAGTGCAGAAAATTGGGAATAAACAGGTATGAAATTGAGTCCTAAAAATTGCAACTTTTATAAAGTAACTAATTGCAATAAGCTAACAATTTATCAGAAGTGATTAAAGTAAAAAGTGGAAGTGATTTTGATTGCAATTTGATATGGATAGAGATATTAAAGGCGCCACCTAGCATCATCAAACAATTTGCAGATCCTGCAGTAGTATCTTGCCATTGATAACTTATTGCAGGAAGCAGTTAAGCATGTCTGTCCAATTGGCTGAATAACCAAGCATCTCATGCACATCATCCTTCTGACAACTCTCCTGAACAAGTAGTAGAAGCAAGAGAAACATAAAATGAAGGGATTTGGGTTAGGTAGTTATTAGAAAAATACTATAAATCTACAAACTACACGGATGAAAACTTATTCACAAATTCACACCTATCTACTGAATGATCAGCTATCTCATCATGGCAACGTATGCATGTATAAAGTTGGGTGCAACATTCCATGACAAGTTTGCAGTTCCTTTTGTAATGTTTGCAACCCAATGTTAGCTTTAGCGGGTCTCTATACGATGGACATTGACCTGGAATTCCTCCGGTATTACTTGAGACATATAGTTCTTCATGAGATATACGTTGACGAACAATCCAACGACTGAAAAGGTGTGCAGGCTACTGTTATTCCAGTGATAAACAGTACATACAAAAATGGTTAAGGATGCATTTAAAACGTGGTGACAGGTGTTAGTTCAAGAGAAGAAAATGTTTCCTATAGTTCAAAATATAGAAGATCTCAAATCATTATGGTTCTAAACTACATCCTCTGGTACGAACTTACAAGGTAATAACCAGTAAAACAAATATTGTCCATGAATTTGATGACAGGAAATTATCTTGATCGCACTCCTCCAAAAATCATGCTATTCTGTTATCTCCAGTAGAAGTATTAAGAACACAAAAATTTTGGAGACCAACCTCATCAGTAAGTTCTGCATTAGACGTGATTTTTTCTGACAATCAAGGGAATGGTCACGTGATACTCTCCTTATTGCAGCCTCGAGATTTTCTTGACTCAATGTCAAAAGGTGTTCATGCTGCCTGAACTTTGAAGTAGGTAGAGATGGCTGACCTGTTTTATTTATTTTATCTCTGACATCAGGCATCCTATTGCAATTCTTGTCAGAACCTTCCAATGGAAGTTTTCGATGTTCCAAAAATTCACTATTAATTTGATCTTCATGACAAACATCTTTCTTTTCGTCCAAATTGCTTTTTGTTAACATCTCTAGGTTTGTACCGAAGCAATCTTGCTGTGTAGCAATGATGCTTTCTTCACAATCTACATCTTCTTTGTCAAGGTCTTTAGAAACATATTTTGAGACAATCTCAAGTGGGTCTGTTCTACAAGAAGGACTCAACTCCTCTGCAATACGAGGAATATCATAACCTTCCCACCATTCTCTTAGCCATTCATCAAACATGGTATTCTTTGTGATCTTACGCAAGATGGACATCATGGCTTGCCGCTCTCCTGGTGTTAAAAAGCCAACTAGCCAAGGTATCATATCTTGCAAAGTTTCTGCTCTAGCTCTTCCTAGCATGTGGCCTATAATCTTTTCTTGCTCCTGCATAGAGAAGTATTGTCTACAGACGGTCCAGATTTCAATTTCTTCACGATTGATGTGATCAAAGAGCAACTTGTGTATCGCTATGAATTTTCTATGGAGTTTTACACACAATTGACTGTGAATCATAATTCTCTGGTCCTGCATATTTGAATTGGCACCCAAAACAGGAATTTGCAGTTCAGACAAGTCATTCAAAATGAAAGAAATTTTACTCAGGAGTTTAACTTCAAGTTTGTGGTCAAGGGTGTAGGACAAGGTAAGGTTTCGGACTTCTTCTTTAGCTTCCAGAACTGGAAATACAATTTCATCCTCCATATCACTATGGAACTGATAACGAGATCGCAGGAGATTGAAATGCTTCTGGAACTCCATGAGCAGGCCACTGTTTTCAGCCAATTGTGTTGAACTAAGAACAAGCTCATTCAGATCTTTCTTGAGAGCCTTGTGGAAGAAAAAAATGATATCTATGGCCAGTGGTTCATTACTGGAAGAAGTTTCTGAAATCTCTTCACCAAATAATTTGGAAGTTGGCAGGGACGAGTTTATTGAGTTAGGGAAAAACAAATGGAGATTTATTTCACTACTGTATGATGTGTCATGCGTCTTAGTTTTGTGGGAACCAGAAGATGAAGAAGCAGAGAGTAACTTCTTTCCGTTGTTAGCAGAGAAGAGTTTGGCTCTAGTAATGGTGGGTTTCTTACACGGTTGCCTGTTCAAGGGAGAGCATCCATTAGCTAGATTGATATGCTCAGACAGAAAGGAAAATCGACTCTGAAACATATTCTGGAAGTAATCGCTAAAATCTTGAGCAGATATTTTCCCTGAATAACCCATGCGATACCACTCACGTAAGAGGGATAGAAAACTGTTGACTGAAAAATCTGCCTGGCTTATGATATGAAGAATAGACCTGGATTCATTCTCAGACAGATTGGCTGCAAACCAAGTTGTTGCGCATTTTAACAGTCCTATTGGCATCATATGAAGGCTCATATAAACAATCTGCTGCTGCATTTCATGGCTGCAGTATTTGCTTATAAGGGGAAAAACCTGAAAAAAAGTGAAAGCTGATTACTAATTATAGACCGGGACCTTATTCAAGATTTTGGAAACTTGCATCCGCTCTAAGGTGCAAGTTAAAAGGTAAAAAGGAAAGTACCTCTGTTTCTTGAAAATGAAACTGTTCAGTAATTTCAATTGCAAAATACTGCAGTTCCTGGCAAAAGGTCTCAACAAAGCTGGGAAAAGGCGTACCATCTTGACCATCATGATGAAACAAAAGGTGTAAACTTTCTATACGTTTTTCAATGGATTGCACTTTGAATGAGGGTTTAACGTGGTCTTTTGCAAATTCAATTACCACAGGATAGAAAAATATCCTCAATGCATTCCTGTTACCAGAAAACAACCTGTCAGAAATATAGAAAATGCACAGAAAAATAACGGTAACAAGGATCAAGAAAGGGATAGCAGTGACACAGGAAAAGTAAAAGTGGATTTTATTAGAATTTGTGTTAATAAAGGACATGCTTCAGCAGCCATTAAATACCTGTAAAAGATAATGACATCAGCATGAAATTTTACCCTCGCAATTATTGAATTCATGTTCACAGAACTGGTCAAGTATCTAGATTGGTACATCACCTCCATGATTTCTTTCAAATCTTTCAAGATTGTGCAGTGCCAAAGGTGAAGATATCTAACCAAATTGCTTTGAACATTCCTTTCAATGCTGGGTATCTTCTTCCAATTCCAGATTTCTTTATGAGGCCACATAAAGAGGACCAGTTTCACTTCTTTTTGCAATTGCAAAGATCCATTAGGTTCTTGCTTTTTAATCTTGGTAAAACACTCAAAATTTGATTGATCATCTCTATAAAGCCAAGAAAGGACCACCTTCAAAAGAAAAGTTTGAAATGCTCAACAACCATGAAATTTATTAGATTTAAAAAAGGAGTTCAACCCACTACCTCTTGCAGTGACTTATCCTCAGGCACAATTTCTCGTATGCAATGTTCGACTTCCACTTGTTTTTCATGAGACAGGGTTCTCATAATCCATGGCAAAAGATCCTTTATAAATATTATAGGAACACTGCTAAAAAACTGCCACACAAGAGAAGCTTGCTCCTTGGGAGAGAAATGCTGCATAAGTAATCGAAAAACCTGCATCCAGTGCATTGATAACGTAATTATGTAGAAAAACTCCAATATTCAACTAAACTATCTTTTCTTGAAACAATTAAGAAGCATTTAAGTAATCGGAAAGGGAGCCCCTTTCCTTTGGTCATGAAATTTACAATCACTGTTATCAACTTCCATCTTTCATCCTACTTATGAACCTTGGCTAAGTACCTAATGATATCATTTGGAAAGGTGTGTACCAGATGGATTCATGGAAACTTGAAGGCTACTATAAGTCCATATCAGATATCACTTCATGAATGAAGTTGACCAGAATCAACAAATAAAAAAAATCATTCAGAGAAAAGCTTATTGTTTTAGCTAAAACATTGAAAGAAATTGAGAAGTTTATTTAACTACTTTATCTTATGAGCATCAATAGACAATTGATAACTGCCCTCTTCTGGCTGTGGTGAGTTTTGTCAATCTCTCTTAGACTTTATTTAAAGAAGGTAAGTATCTTTTACTGGCTCTTATTCAAGTCTCTGTCCACATGCTGCTAGTAGCATCGAAATCTTTTAAGTATATCAGCTGAAAAATTATGCAACATCGCAAGTGGGTAGACCTACAATACTGCAGGAAATGGAATATTACTAATTTAAAGTGATTGTCCACATCGGAAGGAGGCTTCACTAAGTTTTCTTTTCACAACATAATATAAAATTGTTGTTCGACTAAGAGAGCCATATGGGGTAATTATCCATTAGTTTTCATAGCTTGATGAAAAATTTTCCATATGACAAAACGTCGATGTCCCAACTTGATGAAAATTTTTCTGTATGATAAAATGTTATGTCCTATGAACAATTTTAGAATTGAGAATCCAGAACATTTCATAGAGGAATATTTAAACAGAAATTGAATAGGAAGAGGAAAGCAGTAGTTTTTTATATAAGTTATTCACAAAAGAAAGAAAACACCACCTGCTCCTCTTCTTTCAGCATATGATGGAAAATGGAATACTGCATGGTGCTGATACACAATACGAGATCTTGAAATGGTTTAACACCATTTTCCTTTCCATCCATCAATACATCCAAGCAACGGGAAACAGCCTCAATAGCGTCATCTATGCTTCTATGTTCTAACATAAAAGTACACACGACATTTTCAGTATAAGCATTCAATTCTGAGAAGATGACCTGCAACAAGAAAACGCCTTCAGTCATCTAATCATATACTTCAACAGAAACCGAAAACTGAAGAGTAAGGCAATAGAGATAAACTATGGAACTCAATAAATTGAAATCTGATTCCCAAAAATTACATCATGAAGCAAAATAACAAACTCCACTCTACTCAGATGCCTAAATATAGAACTTATACATGTTTCTTCATTCAAAATAAGTTCCAAAGGTAGATACCCACTACCTTAGTCCCTATAACTTTCTAGTTAGCACTACTCAGACTTGTCAATTAAGAGGCAATTCTTAATTGATTGCATAAATAAAACTTGTTCCTTAGTAAGTACTAAAAATAATCTGTGCAAGTAATCTGGCTTACTTAAAGTTAACTTTAACGAATATGTATCAAGTCAACGCCTTTATATCGATAAGAATTAGCTAACATATATGCTATCAGTATCAAAACAAGAGACGAACAATCAGGAATAACCACAAAACACATATTAAATGGATCGTTTCGTAAACAACAAATGATGGTACAAAGCAAAAAGCAGAGCAAGAGCTTCACCAACCTCATCTTCCGCGGCACAGTGATACTTGTGAGCAAGTTTGATGAAATCGAACCTCCGGCGAAGCTCAACTACAAGCTCGCGGGAGGAGGATCCACTCTCCGACGCGGTAACCGCCAGCTGGAGGAAGTCTTTGAGCTCCACTCGAAGGGCTTGGTGGAAAAGAACGAGCAAGAGCACGGGAGCATCCTGGAGCGGGACGTCGGAGAAAGGAGCGGCATTATTAGCCGAAGAGTCGCCTCCGCAGCCGTCGTCGCCCATGCAAGGGAGGAGGGAGCAACATGAGAGGAGAAGAGAAGGCTTGGCATTGGTGGTGGAGCGACGGATATAACGGTATCTGTTGTCGTAAGATGTGTGCTTGTTTGGGAGTGCCTGCTTCGTCTATGAAGCTCCAGAAATAATTTAAAATTCGAAGTTCTTCTAATCAATTTTTTACAGAGCTTGAGGAGGACGTCGTACCAAACGGCCAACGGTTTCTGTGCCTTTTTTTTTTCCACGTTGACAATTCAGCCCCACGCGCCTGTGCATGTTTTGATAAGATAAATCAAACAATCAATCAAAAACTAAAAAAAAAAAGTAAGATAAAATCATTAATCTTTTCCTTTAACTTATCCTTCATCCGGTTAACGAGTTCTTACCTATTCTATTAAATTTTTTTTATATATTTATACGGGATTCACGTAAATATGTGAACAAAATTAAATGATACAAGATTGAAACACTATAACAGAAATAGAATGTTTCAACCCTTTAAACACACCTCTTGCTTTAGTTTAAGAAAAATAAAATAAGATACAATCATAAATCAATTATTGTTTCTTTAGACACAACCTTTACTTCGGTTTATCATATTTAAAAGGCTCAAATTATTAAAAAAAATCTTTAAAATTATTTAGATAAGCCTTTTAAAAAAATCGCAATCGCCAAAGAGCCAGTAGAACCAAAAGATCATCCAATTTCATCTTATAGTAAGGCTAAAGAAAAACTTTATTCCATCAAAAGAAAATGAACTTGAAAGAGAACCCATGTTTATGGCCAGGCTCAGACTTAGATAAGGGCAAAAAGGACACTTACCTAAAGCCTACTCTCATAAAGAATAAAATAAAGCTTAGTCTTGATCTTCATAAAAAAACGAAATAAGGTAAAATAGGGTTTACTCTTAACCCTTATAAAGAGTAAAATGAGACAAAATAAGGTGCAGTTCACTTTTGACTCTCATAAAGAGTAAAATGAGACAAATCCTCTTAGCTTTTTTTACATATTTTTTTTCTTTTTATTTCTATTTGTTCTCTAAATCTTAATGTTAAGGATTAATGCAACTCATTAGAATCTTCAATTGTATCATAATGAGTGGCTTAAGGTAGTCTCTTTAATAATAAAACTATGGTTTTAAAAGTTTACATATCTTTTAAAAGTTTACATATTTATATATTGTCGATTTATTATGACCTCTTTTTTTTACTTTGCCCAAGACTTATAAAACGTTAGAAATGGTCCTCTTTATGGCTACTATACAACAAACACTTTTTCATTTGATCCCTATCCATATCTTAACTCGACTTGATAACTCTGTAGCTTTAACACAGATCAGATGACTGATCTTTCATAGTTATCCCAAATCTCAATAGTCATTCCAAATTCTTTTCCACAACCAACAGGGAAAGAGTTTGAAGTGGAATCAAAGCTTTAATAGTTCGTTAGTTAATTTATAGATGTGAGGAATGTGGTGAATAATCTTAGAGACCTAAGATGGCAAAGACTTTTTCTTTAATGTAATAGAATTGAAGCGAAATTATTAAAGAGTGACAATTAAACTTACTTTTTAAAGTTAAACTTAACTCAATCTAAGATGACAAGTATCATGAAAACTTATATAAATATATAAATAAATATATATATATATATATATATATATATATATTATAGAATTGGAGTAAATTATCAAAGACCTCATATAACAATTAAACTTAAATTTCAAAGTTTAACTTAATTTTTTGTGATTGTCAACTAATAAATTAGTTTATTTTCAAATGCTTGATATCACTTGTGTTTAGGTATTTCATTTACACTCTTACCATACAAGTATGTTGCTTAACTCAATTAAATGGGACAAATAAAAGAGATGTGACAAAGTCATTTTTTAATGATCTATTCATAAAAAGATATAATACATAAGATTTTAAGTAATTTCTTCCTCGAAATACTTTACAATAACATTGCTCAACAACTCTTTACCCGAAACTCGAACTTTCTCACATAACTCTCAACTTTCCAACGGATGATTAAATTTATAATGCTACTTACAAATAAACTATAAATGATGCTATTATATAGGCTTACAAGAGCTTAGAGATCAAGAAAACTAAAACTATTCACTTTCTCTACTAACTTACTAAGTTAGTGGAGAGTTACCATGTAGCGCCCCCTCATCGTAGGGTACAAAACGGGAAACCTGAAGGTCGCTCCGACGTGTATCTCACGATAAGGTGCACCACCAGAACATTTCTACTAATAATTCTAATGGCATTGCAATAATTTAAAACCACAACATCAGAAAACCAGTAAATTTTAATACAGTAAGTAACTAAAAACCCATGTTCATAATAAACCATTTTCAATTATTACAGTCATCCAAGGATATGTAAAATCAGTCAATGAGTAAAACAATAGAACCACAATGGGCTCAGAAGAAATACAAAGCATTGCTATACAGTAATTGCGGAACACAATTCGACAAGACACTAATGCAGACGTAAACTGATCCCGACCTCTATCCTTCACTTG
>JANIPN010000006.1:58970452-58984196 GCA_027478595.1 Erythroxylum anguifugum
CCAAGTCTTCGTGTCTTCAAGCTCCAAGTGTATCCGGTCCAAGGATTTGAGTTAAATGGATTAGTTTGGGCTCAATTTCATTAAACTCTCCTCCAATAGGCTCGGAGTTCGCCATTTTCTCAAGATCCTTACTCCTGCTCACATCAGTACGTCCCCACAAAATGCTCATTAGGGTATTCATGCTTTTCATAAAAGCCAATTGACCTATATCTGTAGGCTGTCCAATCTTATTATACACATGCCTTATAGTCTTCTTAATATCTTATTTTCTCAGACCATAACAAGCATCAATGTTTTTGTTACTTAAAATTTCACGAACAAAGACCTTACGCATCTTCCTCCATTTTAGCAGTGAGAGGTGGGTTGCGGTTCGCAAATATTTTGTCCTGGTCTCAAACAACTTCTCTGACCAAATTCGGGGAGCTAACCACGAGACACAGTTTATTACCGAGGCAAAGCTTGTAGATAGGTACATAGACACTAGCCAATTCTGTGAAATGTCGATGAATGTCTTGGCCAAGAAATAGAAGGTATCCAACTATTGGCAATCCCCAAGAACCTGGTGGCAATAGAGTCACATCCTTCTTTATTTTCTTAACTTTCCACAAGAACCATAATATAATAAGTGTTGCGATTGGTAGGAAGAGATTTAGCAAAGTTCTCTCCATGGTGACTTCCAGAGAAATTGAACATTTTGCAGGTAAATTTTAAAAAATATTTTTGCAAAAATTACTGGCGGAAAAAATTAACCATAGGTAATTACCGACAGAATAACCAAATCCGTTGGAAATTTTCTATATATTTTACCGACGGAAAAAATAACCGTAGGTAATTATAGACGGAGTAATCAAATCCGTTGGTATTTTTTTGATAGAAAAACCTTCTTATTCGGTAAATTTACTGACTGGGCAAAATTTCTGTCGATAAATTTATTGGCGGAATACAAAATTTTCATCGGTAAATTTACCCACGACTGTATATCCGATGCCTTTTTCCGTCAGTAAATTCCGTCGCTAAATAAGCTTACCAACGAAATGTGTACAAATTCTGTCGGTAATTTTCGTCGCTAAATTCCATTTTCTTGTAGTGCTCCTATTTATAATAAAATAGTGAGAGTAACCAAATATATGATTCATGTCCTAATTTCATTTGGTAGTCATGACATATAATTAATTACTTGTTTTTCTTACATTTACCTTGTTTAGTATAGTTGATACCAAGTTAGGGAACCAAATTTTTTGGACAAATGTTACGTTTAAGAAGAGTTCTCAAAGTTAGATAAACAAAATTGTATGTCTATTATGAAATTTTGTTATAATTCCTGTTGAGAATTTAGTGACAAAGTTTTAGAAACATGTCAAAATCATACAGATAAAAAAATGTATTGACATTTTGAGTTGATTAATGTCCCGTAAAGTTTGATCACAACATATAAAATGTGCACCAACACCATAATAACAAGATGAAAGAGGTTGTATGGAGTAGAGGTTAAAGGCATTATTCTCCTGTTATCAAGGTGGATCCAATTCCGATTCCTCAACATGTTTGCCCCCAAAACGCTTATTGTATTCCGTTTCCTCACGCTCCTCAGTTACTATTAACATAGCAGTAGAAAGAATACTGGCTCAACTTGAAACAGTATGCTACCTCGCGCTCCTCATTTCCCTTGCCTCGACTTCTCTAGCACCACACAGAAGGATATAAATTTGGTATAGGTCTTCTTGCTTTCCCCATGCCATTTTGTCCACATAAGATATGTCTGGTTCATAAATATGTGATAGGAGCCTGAGCACCTAAGGACACGTAAAGTAGGCTATGGACCCATGCCATTTAAAAGATTACTGACATGGCTTTTTCATTGCCTTGCCCTGCCGAAAGATGAAATCACACTATACCAATAGTCTTCATGGAAACTACATTATCGAAGCAATGTGGATAGTGACTATCGATATTATTAAAAACAAAACAAGTGTAAGCTCAATCTCCTTTTGTAACTGCATGCACTGTCGACGAATTTCGGTGTGAACTAAAGTGGATGCTAGAAATATTCTTCTAGCGACATGTGATGTGTGGTCCAAAATTATGTGCACAAAAGATGAAGCCTCTTGAATCAGTCGTCATCCAAAGTTGGAAGTTATAATAGCTCTTTGGTTTCTGCTACAGGAAAGAATGGATCTTTCTTCAACATGGAATCTACGACTGGAACAAGAACCAAGATTGGCATGCAGATTAGAATTAGTGGATCGCTTTCAAGATTACGAGGATGGTGAGCTTAATTAGCTGTAATGTTAATCATATTTACATTTGGTATCACAGCGAAGAATTTTCATGTAAGTGACACTAACCTGGTTTAAAGCAACATATAAGAGTGTCTTGAAAATGATTCTGTCAATCAAAAGAGTGTGTGACCATGTAGACACGTATCGCCCAGAAAGTGACGATGAAGAGAGCCTCAGGAGTGTTAGAACTAATCACATTATGAGGGATTCTCTTGCACTAACCAACAAAGCTAAGCTTTGATTGCGACATTGTACACCACCTGATCCTTCCCTTTTTCTCACGGTAAGCCCGTCAGTTGCTAAAATGGAAACCAAATACATGAGGACCGACATGGGCCTGTCGTACGTCGTGAAGAAATCTGTATGACGTAAGAAAATCTGTATGGACCAGAAGGGCCTCAAGAAAATGGAAGCTAATATCATTAACCTCTACATCTCAGCGTGAAGGCATATCAGGACTATTGTTTCACATGCCGAACAGAAATCAATTATGTGAATAAGAAAGCAATTCTTTATACTCTAATTTTGTACGAAAAGAATTAGTTCTAGAAACCCAGAAAGATCTCCAAGTCTAAGTAAAAACAATCCAGAAGAAAAGCACAAAAACATGCAGGCAAAAATAATAGAAGCCAGAATTTGCCCACTTGTCGCCCTAACCTGGACTTTAGTCCAGCCCTATCGACAAAATGTATTTCTTCTAATTAGGGAGAGAAAAAGACCACCTTTTCCAATTCACCCCAAGCAAACTTCCTAGGATTCACATTCTAATGAAAGAATAAATTCGCAGACACCATATATACACACAACAGTGACTGCAAAAACTACATAAGTTGTATAAATCACACGTCTGTAACAACACTCGTTATGAAACTCCCCCCAAAACTCTTCTCAGCTCAGATTTCTGTTCTGAAGTAAGTCTTGAAGGGTAAGCCACGTCAATCTTGATTCTCAAATTCCCCCTTTTTCCAGGTTCTCTTGAATTTGGCATACCTTCATTTGGCACAAGGACCTCAGCCCCTGGCTTGACAATATCTGTAAGTGGAATCACAAGGGGCCTTCCATCCAGGGTAGTCAAGTTAATGGTCT
This sequence comes from Erythroxylum anguifugum, assembly GCA_027478595.1. NCBI lineage: Eukaryota > Viridiplantae > Streptophyta > Magnoliopsida > Malpighiales > Erythroxylaceae > Erythroxylum > Erythroxylum anguifugum. The sequence goes on from JANIPN010000006.1 coordinate 58,973,818, forward strand.
TACCAGTGAGGGCCTCCAACAGTGTTATCTCCTGGTTAATGACCAGATCATTACCATCCCTCCTATATATAGCATGCGGCTTCTCATCTATCACAAAGACGAGATCTGCAGGAACGATACCGGGTTCCTGGTTACCCTTCTCAGGGAAAGTGATCTTTGTACCCTTTTTCCATCCAGGCTTTATCTCAATGGTCAGTATTTCTTCAATAGTTCGAACCTTACTGCACAAAATTGTTCAAATACCAAGTCAGTGGCACAGATTAGTCCTTTCACCAAATAAAATTATTCACATGACATGAAAAGCAACCGACTCTTCAATAATGTATATTACTCATGCGGATGCACAAAATTGAAAAGACAGTTGTTGCATTAATCATATCATTATGTCAGCAAACAAACTCAGTTTTGTTCTAACAAGAAGCACGTTCATAAGTTATGTATGGCATGAAGTGAAAAAAGAAAAACGAAAATATGATTTACAGAAGTCAAGAATACCAACAAGACAGCATCTTCATCATCCAAAACACTCAAGGTCAACATCCACATTTTACTTTTAACGCTAGTACACGGTGATTCTCTAGGATAAGTCTGCAAAAGGATGACCTTTATGACAATAACCTGAAAGTTTCATAACTTCAGTGGCTTGTAAAAGATATCAAATCCCCCTAGCTCCTAAGATGCACAAATAGATCTTTCCCACAGAATGAATGCAGACTTCTTCTTCTTCAACAAAGACTATAACTTTAGAAAGCACAAATGCCCTCGTTAATAAAACAATTATTCAGCAGAATATTAGAATTGCTAAAAAACAAATAAACGACGACTCCAAGACTAACTCTCCTGTGTCCAGTCATTGTAGCAAACAGTGAGGGGAGAATACAATCTAAAAGATCATAATATCATAAAACCTAGAAGATAGAAGAAATTAATCCTTAGCCTAATGGAAAACAGCTATTAATTCAAACTCTGTGCAATTTGTATCACCATCGAAAGTAATTTCTGCAAATTTTCAGCAATATACTCATAATTTTCAAACCAAAAACTATCATCATCCTAAGAAGCAGCCAACTTTAGCAAAAATAAGTTACAATACTCCGCATAGAAACAAACTTCCAAAAATCTGGGAACTCCAGAAAAGAATAGAACCTATAAAAAAAAATACCCAGAAATGTCACAGATGTTCCTGGAAATCCTCATCTTCTTCTTAGCCCCTTTATACAAATCCTCCAAGCTACACGGCAGTAGGTTCTCAATAGGAGCCGCCTTCTTAACCTCTCCACCATTCCCATAATAAGTGCTAGTACTCCTAAAATATCCTCTTCCATGACTCCCTCCTCCGCCGCCGCCGCCGCTCTCCGATCCAAAGATCTCCTCGTAAATGTCCTCCGCATTCCTCGGCTTAAACCGAAACGCCGCGTTTGGAGGCTGTCGCTGATGATAGTGCCGATTAGAATTCGACGATGAAGCAGCAGACTGCGGTGGGGGTGGCGGGAACTGGCCGGACTTCAAGGCCTCCTCGCCGTACAGGTCGTAGATCTGGCGCTTTTGCGAATCACTGAGGACTTCGTAGGCCTCAGAGATTTGCTTGAATTTGGCTTCGGCTTCTGTTCTCTTGGCCGACGGGTTTTTGTCGGGATGCCATATCATGGCGAGCCGCTTGTAGGCCTTTTTGAGATCGTCATCGGTTGCGTTTCGATTGACTTTAAGGATGTTGTAGTAATCCACACCCATGTGTTTGTCTGTCTGCGATACGAGAGTGTCGGATTGGTGACGGAACAGACGGTTATTTGGTTATGGTGGTGGTGGCGTAAGATGTGTGAAGAACGTGTGCTTGTGGGGGCCTACAGCACAAAGTTTAAGGACGGAATTGACACCACCAGTTGTTTTGTATCAGGATTTAGGAGGCTGATTCAGATTTAGGCTCCTGTTCATGTTGGGCCTAATTTTTGTCCACATCTCATATTTAAAGAAATTGTAGTTACTCTTATGCTGTTAAGACGTGCATTTTTATCAAAATTAATAATAATTATTATTTTTATTAAAAACTCTGGAGAGCAAGAAATCAAGTTGGACCAAGGAAAGGACCAGTTTCTGAAAAATATATGTTGTCAGTAACACAGTTGACTTCGTTTCTTGCATGTTTGACTTTGTCAGTGAGTGCAGGAGGAGACTTCCTGTAGCAAATTGAATGTGTGTTTGAACCGAGGGCCTAGGCCAATGCATCAGATGTTCAGATCAGAATGCATTTCACAATAAACTTGCCATTTCCTTTAGATCTTGTAAAACTAAAGCTTTAGGTACACTCTTCGGAAATCACCATAGACACAATTTGTTTCTGCACAAGGGAAGAAGAGGAAGCACCAACAAATCATCTAAAAACACAAATATACAACAAATTTCTCCACACTAACTCCAAACCTGCCGCACGCACATGCATGCCACCACAATACCGACTGCTGCCACAGGCTATGTGACACATTATGCCTTTGATGAATACATAGTTCAGTACGAATGATTGGCGAATCAAGCTTGATTCTTAAAGCTCATGCCCGCCTCTTAAAACCTGTACCCTTGTGTCAAATTCAGAAGCCGGTATTCCTTGTGTATGGAGAGAAATATTCAGCAAGCACAACTGGAAAAAAAGATTAATGAATCCCTTTGGTTCAGACAGCAACAGATTGCCCAGTAACCCCATCACAGAGATGCAATGAACCATCTTTCATCAAATTAACGCTTAAACTCTTGAACCTCTCCCTTGAATACTGTCGAGAAGCCTTTCTCCAATCAGTTCCAGCTTTCATCATAGCAACAAACTCTTCATAACTAATACGCCCATCCTGGAGTATATAACAGCAAGCACACAAAGCAAAAGCACATGGCGTCAACAAGATGTACACATGAATAGAAGGTGTCAACTATGTACTCTTAACCAGTAATTTTTTCAAGAAGTCATACCTTGTCAGAGTCAACTTCACGCATGATGTCATTCAGCACATCATTATCAGTTTGACCATATTCATCTTCTAAAGCTTCTCGTAGTTCGTCTGATTCAATATAACCACTACCATCCTTATCGAAAAACATAAAAGCCCTGCGGAAATGCTCACCATTCTCCATCTTCTGCAAGTGAATTGTTACCGCAACAAATTCGCCATAGTCCAGTACTCCATTTCCATCAACATCAGCCTAAACAACGTACACAGAAACATCCAACAAGATTTCATGTTAATGGACAAAGGAACTGGAAATACTCTTAAAAGATTAGGACACTGAAAGTGAATATGTTAGTAAAAATGATAATTGAGGATAGTGCAACAGATATGATTCTACAGGTAGAAGCCAAAAAGTTAAAACCAACCTAATAAATTTCACAAAAAATAGTTTTGCATACCATATTGTACCTATAGCTACCTATGTTGATCCATCAGAAATTATTTTTCACTTTTCATGGGATGCAACACTTATTTAAAAGGTTTAAGTAGCGAATTCACAGAAATATCAGTTTGCATGGAAGTGCTTAAATTTACCAATTGTATGGCCTTGTATCAATAGGAAAAACGTAGTCTAGGGCTGTTACAAAACAGAAAATGGCATTTCTGTTTACCAATATGAAAAAAGTAAACGAGTATTAAACAGTTCTTACCACTTCCATCAGCATCTTTATCTCAGGTTCTGCCAACTGAGAACCTACTTTTCGAAGACCAGCTCTTAGTTCCTCATATGACACTTTACCATCATTATCAGTATCCATCAAACTAAACATATCTCTGATTACTTCAACCTCTTCGACAGATAAGTGCTCTGCAATTACCTGTAGCAATTAATTGCAAGCAAAAGCACGTTAATTTAGGATGAATACAACTGTGTAATAATGTGCCAATGAATTGAATATGACTAGATAATCACAATAAAAACAACGAGAGAAGCTTACACGCAATGCTTTCTTCTTGAACCTGTTCATCACTGAGAATTGCTTGAGCCTTGACCTCACAATATCACCTAATGGAACATTTGATGCTTTCTTAGCATTTTGCAACCAGGAATGCTCTGTCAAGAAAAGAGAAGGGAATAAGTTGGGACAACTCATCAGAAAGACAACCTTATAGATTGATAGATACAACAAAACTTCTGGGAATACATACATGTACCATGAGAAGAAACACTCAAAAAACAACATCAAGTAACTATATCTCTGAAAACATAAATTCAAATAAGTTATCATCTTGACATGCCAAAGGTGACAATTCAACACCTTGCATAATTTTGGACTAGATCTTACAGAATTTGAGATATTAAGGAACTGAGCTGATATTGCTAGAAAGCAGACCTCTTGCTCAATTGCAGCAACAGTCAGCCGATTAGTAAATTTAATTCGAACCTGTACATGGACATGGCTTTATTTAATTGGGAACTACTGACGCAGACAACCACTAACAAATTGTGAAACTTGGTTCACGACAAAACTAAGTTGACCGCCTCCAAACTTGATAGGGTTTCTCAGACGCAAGGACTTACCAAGAACCTGCTGAGCAGTTAAGCGTTTTCTGGGATCAGGCTCTAACATCTGTCGAACAAGACTTTTTGCACTATCTGAAATTTGAGGCCATGGTTCTCTTTTAAAATCAATCACACCCCTCAAAATTGCAAGGGCAACACCCTGCTCAGTCTCTGACACAATCAATAAGAAAAGAAACCTAATTTAAATTTCAAATCCTTAAGAACAATGGACATAAATAACAATATTGCAGATTAAGCATACCTGCCCAAAATGGAGGAACCCCACACAATAAAATATAAAGTATAACACCAGCGCTCCATACATCAACCTCAGGTCCATAATTTCTCTTTAAAACTTCAGGTGCCATATAGTAAGGACTCCCCACAATCTCAGTAAACTTCTCCCCTGTTACACAGAGCCCGAACTCAGAAAGAAGACCCCAAAAAAAAAAAAAAAAGAAGACTTTATAGAAGAAGAAGAGGATAGACGGATTCCATTACGCAGTTTACCAACAGATAAAAACTCACAATTCATAAACTGACAGCACAGCAAGAATCGTAAAGCAGCATCAACTAGGCATAAGATCATAAACCCAGACTCGACAGTAAAGAAATTGGTATCCAGAAACAATTTCTGACAAGCAGAAGTTATTATTCACCGCAAGACATAAACTGTAACAGTTAACAAGCACCAAGAACTCTAAACCCGTCCAGTCCACACACTTGATTAGAAAACTCAACCACAAGCACACACCTGGCTTAAAGAACACCGACAACCCAAAATCAATAGCCTTAAGCACAGAATTCTCCTTCTTATTTGCAAACAAAAAATTCTCAGGCTTCAAGTCCCTGTGCATAACCCCATTCGCATGACACATCCTCACAACCTCCGCAATAGTCCTCGCAACATTCGCAGCAGCTCTCTCACTATAATGCCCTCTCGCCACTATCCTATCAAAAAGCTCCCCTCCTTCACACAACTCCATTACCAAGTGCACGTTCTCGTAATCCTCGTATGTCGCTTTAAGTTTCACAATGTTCGGGTGGTCCGGCAACGTCGACATGATTGCCACCTCCCTCCTCACGTCCTCTATGTCCACAGCGGTCCGAAGCTTCCTCTTCGAAATGGACTTACACGCGAGCCCTTCTCTGGTCTCGCGGTCCGTACATAGGTACGTGATTCCAAACTCGCCGCGACCGAGCTCACGTCCGAGGACGTACTTGTCGCCGATCCGAGGACGATGGCTGAGTGGGACCACGTCTTTGAGAACGCGGATCGGACCTGCCGGGGAGCGGATGGAGTCCTCCGAAAACGGGTTGGATTTTCGTTCTTTGGACTTCTTTTGCTTGCGGTGATGGGTTTTGGAGTCGGAGGTAGTGTCTAGTCTCACACAGGCGATACAGTTTCCCATTTCCGTTACTTGTACAAGGGAAACAAAACAAAGAGCAAACTTGGACCAAGTAAAAGGACTGGTGAGTATAAGAAAAGGGTTTGGTCCGGTAGTGGTGGCAACAGTGGTAGTTGTGGCGGAAGAAACGGTGTTGGCGGTGACGTGTGGAGAGAGAGGAGGAGGGAAGAGAAAACGCGGGGTTCAGTTGAGAAAATGAGGGGGTTTTTGAAAATTATCTATTGATATTGATTTCTTTTGTTTATGGAAAAAGTATTTAGATGTAATTATGAGTTTGTTGAAAAATGGGATAAAGGCTGTGGCCTGCCAAAACCAAACTTATCATGTTCCATGTTTCCTCTAATCTTTTTTATAAATTAACTCTTTTATTTAAGAAATAAATTAATTTTGTAACTCAATTTATTGCCAAAAGAAGACTCATATGATCTTATTAGCAACGTGAACTGTTATAACTTAACTCGATTTTAGTTGCGTATTTTAGGAGGATTTCAATTATAAGAAAGCATTTTTAAATTATTTACATTTAGATTAATCTTCGCTTGAGTCAGATGAATTTTTTGTAAGATGCAAAGTTCTAATTTCAAGTTTTAAACAGCTGCATATATGAGGAGGGTTTAAACCCGCGACTTCACTTAAGCTAGAAGAATTCTTTACCAATTCACTTGCGCCTTGAGGTTGTAAAACCTTTAAGTGTTCTTAAATTGGAAGAATTATCATTCCATTCCACATTTCTTGTTTTGAAGAGGCACCATGCAACCGTCTGATGAGGCTCAGTTAAGATGGAGGGCCGAGATCTAAAGAACAAGAAGTCGTTGAAGTGGGTCACCGGTTCAATTGACACGGCAGCTTCATTTGACCTCAGAGCACCACCCATTTGAAAGATTTACACCTTAAGTGCCTATTTATGCTTCTCTTGCAAAATAAAGGAGGAAGAATTGGGTTAGTTGCAAAATTGAACTGAACAAAATTGTGTGTGTATTAAGTAACACCAACTCCGAACCTTCTTTCAAACTTACAAGAGGAAAAATAAGAAAACAGGAGTTTCCTTCCTCCGATCCGACTGGGTCAAGACGTCGAAAAAGCTGCAAGTCAATAGAAATGTAACGCCGTTTCCTTGGAAAATGACAGGATTCCACATTATAGGTCAACCATAATGATGAGACCTCATTCCATCTATCTTTAGCACCAAGAAAACAAAAAGGTCCCAAAGCTTGGAAAGACCATCAGTTCCTGTACTCATTAATTGAGATCTGCCTGCTTCTGTTGGTGGGAATGATTTATTACTATCCTTTGTAATTATAACTCATCTTGGTTTGCTTAATACGAACGCGTCCAATGCTAGAATTGGTTTAAATATTAATTAATTATGTAATTAAAACAACTACAACATTTTGAAATTACAAACAACAACGAAAGGTCACAATCAATCTTGTGCAGAATATCAAGCATACGACATGTAAACTCGTATAGTACCAAATGATAGTTAAACATAGGTTTGTTTTATTTTATGGTCCTTTGGTATTAGAGTACAGACAAGCAATGCCAAATTTCTAAAAGAGGCTAGTGCTCAAAGGAGACTTGGTCTCGTTCTAGAAAAAGTGTCGTACTAATCCAATGCCAGCCTACCAACCAAGGACAGACAACAACTACAATTTGACTATATTTCGTGTGTCCTTTGCATTTATCTTTTGTCATTAGCCAGAACTCAACAGTAACATAGTTTCGGAGGAAAGTACATTTTCAACCTTTACAATAAAAAATTAAACTTCAATATTTCTAAAATATAAAAAACATACTTTAAATAGATGAAAATTTTATCATAAGTAACTCTCTTTTGTCAGTTAATTCTCACGTCAATACTAACGTAATATTAATTTATAAATTTTTAAATAAAAAATAAACTTTAATACTATGTAATAAAATTTTTAAATGTACCAAAAAGTAAACTTCGTAGCTACGTGACAATGAAACTCACTTTTATAGAAATCTACTAGTAGGTGTGATCACTTGTCACATGACAGTAGAACCTATTTTTATAGATTTATGATAAAGAGTCTCATTTGTCATGTCACACTATGACTCACTTTTTATTCAAAAAATAAAAAATACAACGTCAACATTGACGTGGTATTTAATTAATATAGAATTAATTCCGTTAAATTTTTAATCTGCTTAGGGTCTATTTTGAACGTTTCGAAAATGTTGAGATTTAATTTAGACGTTTTAAAATATAAATATCTATTTTGTATTATGTTATAAATATTGAGGTTCAAAATGTAATTTTAGTCTATAATTTTGTAGTCCATAGTTCCAATTAAAACATAAAAACAAATATATACATATCGATGTGTTTAATATAAGAAAAGATGACCATTTTACATATTGACTTGATTTTTTGTGTTTAATCTAAGAAAAGATTACCATTTTACACGTGGACTTGATTTTTTTAACTTAATGTCATTTTTTGTTATGAATTAAATAAAATTCCTTTAATGATTCACATATTTGATTTCCATACAACCAATATGTTTATGAATTACACCTACATCGCTGAGCTACCCGCTCGGGATAAATAGCCTTTGTCATTAAAAAAATTTACAATTATGTAATTTAAATAGTTTATAGTAGCATTTTTAAATATGAAAATATGATTTAACCAAAAAATGAAAAGGTTGAATGATATTAAACGCATGGATGACAATTCAAATACTATAAACTAATTCAAGATAAAATGACAATGATTTCATTAAAATATAAAAAATTATAATTCGATACCGAATCAACTCACTGTTTACTTTAATTAAAAGTTTAATTTATTATTAATTTTACTGAATTTTATATTTAAAATTTTGAATTATATGGAGGCACACACGACTAAACCTAATCGTGTATTATGTTTAGGTTGAAATTAAATAAACTTGAAAAATCTTGTATTATGTATAAATTTTATCCAACTTGCTTTAAAACTTTAAATTAGTTATTTAAACCAATGTTAAGTCGATTGATCATATGCTTCAATAAGCTTTCATCTATTATAATTGGGGTTAAAATGTGATGTTCAAACCAAATTAATTAGATAATAGACTCCTTTGTACGCCTTATTAACGTTTGGCATAAAACAAAAACTGTGAATTAAAAAAAGTACAACTTTAACAAGTTTGTAACTTGAACAGTTTGATGTTTAGGAAGGTTTTCGATTATGATGACATAGGTAAAACTATGATCTTATTGAAGAGGTTTTGGAGTTGGTGTGAATGGAATATAGCTTCTTTTGAGGATATGTATTATATTATTATTAATTATATACACACGACAATAATATACAATTACTTTGTCGCTAACACCATATTCTACACTGAATCTCCCTCCTTCTCTCTTATGCTTGTTCTCCATTACAGTAAGCATGTTAGAATATATGTGTTGTGAGTTATGATCCTCCATGCTATTTAGTTTCCTTCTCCAACTCCTACTTTAAATTAGCCTTCTCTAAATACAATTTCTTTGTTTTTTTTCCCTCTTTTGCTTATCTCTCCAACACTGCAAGTTTTTCTCCATATTATGCTAGTTTACTTAGCTTGTTCACCATTATCTAGTATTTTAGGTTCCTCTATTGGTGCTCTAAAGGAACTCTCTTCTTTATTTCCATTGGTGAAGAAGTTTCTCACTTTTTCATCCTTACAGTTTAAGGAACTACTTTCCAAGTTATAATAGCCTTATTTTTTTTTCAGCCAGTTTTAGCATCATGTCTACCTTATATTTAGATCCTAACCAAGTTGAGTTCTTTAGTTTATCCAACTTTTTTGACCTTAAACCCTTTATCTTCTGCTAACATTGCTCCATTTTTGGTTTTTTCTCCTACCAATGTCAAGCTCCCAATCCTTCTTCTCATATTGCTCCACTAGAGAAAGCCTTTTTTACAACTTCTTAACCTATCAGCAAGCCCCCCTCTTTAACTCATCTGTTACAAACTCAATCTCCTTAGCAATCTCTCACTTCTTTACTCCACATATTATCCCATTAATCTCCAACCTCACTCCTTCCAAATTAAGGTGGTGTTAACTCCACTCCATCTGATAAGCTTAAGTTATTCCTCCTCCTTTACATATTGAACAAAGTTATATTGTTGCTCCACCTTTGAGATTGCTCAAAAAGGGTGCAAACAAATGGACATCTTGGGCCATACACAACTGGAAAAAGATGGAATTGATGAATTAATAGAACATTCTACTCTTTAAGTTTAACTTTAAATTAATAAACTTAGAAAATCATAGAAATTAGTCTTAGTCAACTAAAGGTTTAAGCCATCCAGTGAGGTTTATTAGAAAACTAATTTACATGGATAAGGCCACGAATTTAATTAAGAGAATAGACTAAACAAATTTATGCGTGATTATTGACTTGTAGCGGGAGCTATCTAAATTTATTCCACTTATGAGACTTGGAGATAATGATATAATATTTGAAGCTGTAGCT
>JANIPN010000006.1:59064866-59085240 GCA_027478595.1 Erythroxylum anguifugum
GATTATATCGAAATTCTAGCAATGGGTTTTGCAATTAACAATCCAATGAACGCATTAAAATCATCACTCACAATACCTAATAGGTTCATACACAAATAACCGAATAATAACGAAAATCTGATTATCCATACACAATACCTAAATCAATTAAAATAGGATAACACAATCAATTTCTAATAAGAGAAAGAAACAACAAAATAATTAAAAATCACTTAACTCGGGTTCATCGACATCGATGTTACCTCCGAACCGGTGTCGGGATGTTTAGCCCTTCATAGGTATTTTCTAAAAAATTGCTTCAGCCCTCATTCTAAACCCTAACCACAAATCCTTTGATTTTGCCCAAACTGCTCTGCGCTATTTCTTCTGCGTCAGTTACGTCCTTGCTGAAGTGCCCTGGAGCGTCCCCTCTGCTTGCGTTGCTCTACTGTGGCGTCTTTGTTGCCTTCTGCTCCTGTTGATGATGTGGCCAATAAAGGTCACACATCAACTTAAAACATTGCTCTCCTTTCCTTTGTTCCTGCGTCGCACACTCTATATATATTTTTCGTTTGTGTGATATTCTTCAACGCCTATTGCTTACGCCTCTCTATCGTTGATGGACTCTGTAGTGTCAAAACGCCTAGGTCACCCTATTGCATGATGTTCCTCTCTGTTCTATGCGGTCCACTAGTGCTACTGCGGCCTCCTCATTTACTGGCCATTTTTAATTCCCCTCTACTCTAGCGCTACTGCCTTCATTTTATTTCTGTCCAGTGCTCCACTATGCTTGGTCCCTCTCTTGATTTATTTCTGTCCTACTCTAGTGCTACAACGACATTTTGTGCGTTGAGCTCTTGCGTGTCTGTTGCCTTATGTTGCTGTAGCTAATTGATTCGACCATTAAAAATGTCTCCACCTTTATGCTCATTTAATTTGCTCTCTCTAAGACCTTGCACTTTCATGCTCTTTTCTTCATGTCTTTATTTTTTTTCTTTTAATTTTCTTTATCTCACTCCATGGAAACAAACAAAAATAAATCTTCGAAAACGACCCAAATGTAATGCTTCTGACTCACTTTAATTTCTTCGTTCTCAAATTGTACCTAAAATCATAAATGAATTAAAGTGAGTATCTTAAGTATTTTTATGTCAATAATCACTAAGTGTAAATGATTAAAAATATCATCAATTAAACACATATCAGTTGCAAGGCCTATCAATTGACTAGGGACCTATAACTAGTTAGAGAAAAGCTCAAAGGCTTCTTTAAGGGAACAAACACTACCCTATAACTATAAATGACCAAGGATAACCTAAGGAAAGCTCATGATTATTGCTATAAAGAGCCTTATAAAGCTAAAAGGTTGGAAGAATTCAACACTACACTCACCATCATCATTCTTTACTTTGTCAAAAAGTCATAGAAAAATGGATTAAGTGCAATGAATTTAATTCAAGATATTTTCACAGCTCAATCCTGGCCTATGGAAATTCCAATAAGATCAATTACCTCCTGAATAAAGAGGGAATAATTTGTTTTGGGAGAGAGGAAAGTGAAGAAATGGTTGTCAGATACTATCAAAAACTTTTAGGATGGAGTCATAAAGAGAGTGATGGGATAAATGAGAGGGATTTCCATGTAACGCAAAATATTAGCCTGGAGACTAAAGAGGAGTTGATAAGGCCGATAATGAAGCAGGAATCAAGGAGGCATTATTCAATCTCAATCTAAACAAATCAACTAGACCTGATGGGTTCTTTTTTCATTTTTTCCAGAGTATATGGGTGATAATTAATAGTTTAGTCACTGAAGCAGTGCATGATTTTTTTTAATTGCAAAATGTCGAGGGAGGTGAACAAAATGTATATTTGTCTAATTCCAAAGACACTCAACCCAAGTGAGATGAATGGTTTTTGTCCAATGTCCTATTGTAATACAATTTATAAAGTTATTTTGAAGATCATAATAGGAAGACTCAAGGACTCTCTCAAGGGTATTATCCATATAGCATAAGGTGAATTCTTGCTTAGCATAAATATTAGTGATAACAATCTTTTAGTACAAGAAATGATGGAGGATTATGAATCCAAAAGACCTATTAAAAGTTGTACAATAAAGATAGACTTTTTCAAGGCTTTTGACTCTATCTAGTGGAGTTTCTCTTAAAAGTCTTCAAGTTTTTGGCTGCTTCGGTAAATTCATTAATTAGATACAATCTTGTATTTCCATTACTCTTTTTGCAATCTAATCAATGGTTGTCCTTCCAAGCTAAGCAAAGAAGCTAAAGGTATTAAGCACAGGGACCCTCTTTCCCCTTACCTATTTACCTTGGCCATTGAAGTACTCTTGAGAATGATAGAAGGAAAAATTGTTCAGGATAGAAGGTTTAAATATCATTATAAATGTAAAATGATGAAAGTTATGCATTTGATTTGTACCGATGATCTGATTCTACTTAGTGGAGATGATTGCTATTCAGTGAAAATCCTAATGTCTACATTAGAAGATTTCTCTAAAATGTTAGGGTTAAAGATGAACTTTCAGAAAAGTAGTTTGTTCATATCCTCGTATGTTCATAACTAGCAGATTTTAAGTTTAATATCAATATTGCAAGCAAGTAATATGCCTTTCAAATACCTTGGGATCCCAATTTTCTCCAAAAAGCCAAGGTATGAAGAATGTTTACAACTTCTAGAAATGTTTTAAAACATGATCAATGCGTGCCAAAATAGATTTTTAACTTATATAGGGAGGTTGCAACTTATTTTCTCAGTATTAAGAAGTTTACGTACTCATTAGAGTGCACATCTATTTTTACCTAAAAGATTGAACAGGAAGATTGAGAAACGCATCAAGAATTTTTTGTGGTCAGTTACAGCAAAGAACTCTAAGGGCGATAAAATCAAATGAGAAAACTTATGTCTACCAAAAGAGGATACATGGATTGTCTCTCTTTAAATGAGCCAAAATATTTGGCAACTAAAAGAATATAGAGAATATACAATGACTAGGAAGCTCCTTAGACTAAATGAGTCAATGAGTACTATCTAAAGGAGACCTCATCTTGGCAAATGAAAATAGGGAAAGAGTAGTCTTAGATTTCTATTCAAATGTTGAGGAAAGAGAGTTGATCTTTCCTTATATCAAGCATCAAGTTGGAAATGGGAAATTCACTTGCTTTTGGTTTAATAACTGGACAAATAGAAGTCCTCTCATTCAAAGGGAGAACCTAACTCAGTAAAGATTAAGAATTCCCCTCAAATATAGGGTGAAGGTAGTTATACAAGGGCAAGATTGAAGATTCAATAAAACGGGTGCAGAGAGATTGGATGAATATCTTCCGAACTACTAGCGTAATACTAATGAGGAGGATAAAGTTATATCGGTGGCTGAAAAATTAAACTTATTTAATAACTCCTCCTTATTTAACTTATTCAAGCCTAGAGCTGAGAAGATAGCCTGGGAGAAAATTACATCTCTTAAATCCTCCTTCATTAACTGGCTAGCAATCGAAAACAAATTAAAAACAAAAGATAGTTGCTTTAATATTTCAGATCAAATTTGTGTTCTTTGTAATTCTACCTCAGAAACTATCTCCCATCTTTTTATCCTAATGTTAATACTCAGCTTCACTGTGGTGTAGGATTTAATAGATGTTGAATATGTTTTGTGTTGTTATTGATTGGTTGGACATCTTGAAATGGACTAGCAAAATCATTAGGAAAATGAAAAGGGATGGAGATTTCATTAGACCTACCTTTAATTGTTGTATTTACTCAATTTGGAAAGAAAGATATTATAGAATCCATATAAGAGTGTCACAAGACAAATACTCGCTAGCTCATAACACCATTTGATGGACCAAGGAGATACAGAGAGTTCATAAAGCTTACGAAGAGGAAAGTACTATGATGAGATTTAAATGGAATTTGTGAAGAGGAGGTGCTTTTTGGTTTCATTAGTAGTTTTGTGCTGTTTAACTAGCGAATTTGTGAAGTAGTTGTAAACTAAAGGTCCTGTATATTGTAAGGTTGTTAAAAGTTTATCCTTAGTTAATGAATTTTTTAATTTTAAAAAAGTATAATCTCGATTGTAATATCAAAATATTGACGTCAATTGGATTTTAATTTTATGCCTTTTAATGTTTTAGTAAGAAAATTCAATTAAGTTTTTAAATTTTATATAAAAAGTCACTTATATTTTTTTTGCTAATAAACTCCTAAACTTACAAATACATAGAAACAATTTAAATAAAATAAACAAAATCTACCCTTTGGTTGTACCAAATTAAAATCAAACTTTAAATTGTGATTTACGAGGATATTTGAGAACTAGGAAATTGACTTCAAATTGGAATGACTAAATGATTTTCTTATTTCATAGGTCATTATTTGTTTAAATTTTAATTAATTGAAGTCGTGTACGGTACACTGTCATATAAAAACTAAGGGGGGCATTTGGTTTGAAGGTTTGAGATCGAAAGAATGAAATAATTGTAAAAAAAACAGTGTTTACTTTGGGGTTTTCAATTTCAGGGGAATAGATCTATCCCATTAAATTTGGGAATCTACTAAACCCACCAAGGGGGTGGGTATTGAGTTTTCATTCCAATCTAAGTTTTCATCATGTTTATTTTTTACTCTTTTATCCCCAACCTTTGCCCTACCATCCTTTTTACTTCCTTATCGTCTCTCAATTCCTTACGATCTCTCATCCTGCTTTATCGCGTCTCATCAATGAAGGAACTTTTTGTTCTGCGTCTCCAAGTATATTTTCTGAAATCCCTCATTTTAATTTGATATGAAATGAACTGGATAGAACCTGGTTTCATCTCATTGTAAATGAGGCTTTTGCTCCATTTTTTCTTATATATTATCATTTTATGATTTAATCAAGAGAATAACCAATCTACTATATGGTTTGATGATGTGAAAGTGCATATAGTTGTAGATTGAATGAGAATCATAAAACCAATCTGCTACTTTTTTTCCCTTATAATTGTTTTGAGATTTAATTTGATTTTTCTAACTCTTTAAAAAAAGGAAAAATACATAGCGAATCATCTTCTATGTTGGTGTTTGTTTATGCAGCTCTGTTGATAAATGATCGTATAGTTCATCTAATGCTCAAAAACTGCGATAAAATTCCTTGACAAAATTGATGATTTTTTTACAATCATATGGAGATAGCCCCAATAAATATTTGAAGGGCAAATTATTTTTATTTTTATTGAGGGTAAAAATAGTATTGTACTACCTCCGATTCATAATAAGTGTCGTTTTAGAGAAATGCACACTTATTAAGAAAGTTAATGAAATGTCTTATATACCCTTATTAATTACATGTTAAAATGCCTTGAATTATAATCTGTGTAATCTGTGTAATTAAGATGTGAGAGAAATTAAAGGTTAATTTTGGAAGTAAAATTATAAACATGTATACAAAGTCAAGAATGACACTTATTTTGAATAATTAAAATGCATCTAAAACGACTCTTATTATGAATCAGATGGAGTATTATCTTTCATTTCTATTAATGCAACAAACCAAACAACATTATTGATATTAATATAAAAATTCAAAATACAAACCAAACATCATTTTTTTATATCCATAACAAATCCTACGCTTAAACCAAACACCTAATAAGTGAATTTCCTTCCGGTAAGGAAAAGGGCAATATAGAAAAAACCTTACCGATCTTGTTGCAAATCAGATACTCGAAGATTACAAGAAGCCGGGGAGTGTAACAGACGTAGGGAATTAAGAAGGTGAGATTAGAAAAGGAGTGACGAAGATTAATGATTGTTTAGTGCTTTCCCGAGTCGAAACTGGATTAAGTAATTAAAAGTTGAATGACAAAAATTAGAGGCTTAGAGCAGGCTCGGTAAGAAGTGGCATTGTTCATGCCCATTTATTAACCATCGTCATCTAGCCATCTAGGCTCATACGTCATACTAAGAAAGTATTTTCGATTGGCAAAGCTCTAGTGTCGCTACTCGTCCACGTGTGAGCCTTCATCTCGCGTGCTCGCTTCGTGCCTGCACGTGCCCGGCCATGCGCTCTCCACACGACCTTTCGCCTGTTCAACAAGATGACTAAGCACAAGCATTTCGTTCAGGCTGTACCCAAAGCCTCGCTTTATTAGGCGATTATGGGTTCAAAGGATATGTTTGTTTTGTGTTTAGAGTTCCCACGTGAAAATTGGATCCAGGCACCCATTGTTTAAGTGAAGAAGAAAGTATAAGGCCCGTATATCTTTTAGGGGAGACTTGCTTTGTCCCAAGGGTGTGGCCCAAGAACAAGATGTTCGCTAATAGGTGAAATTACGATGGAGTTTACAAAACTTTTACATGTAAAATATATAACAATGAAATCCCAATCAATATAAGTTACATAATTATTTTATATAATTTAATATTTAACATGTCTTAACTCATCATAAATCATTCTTTCTAAAATTTAAGTGAATTATAATTTTCATACCATCCTGTAATCTTTTAAACGAAGAGATTTTTAAGGAGATTTATTCCATCAATTAAATCATTATATGAAAAACAACATTATTAATATCTTGCGAAATAAATAATTATATGGTCATACTTATATGACTAATAAGATTTGATATTAATATGAACAGAGCTAAAGATTTTTTTAATTGAGAAATTTCTAATTCAAGATGTAACGCCCAAAAACCTAACATTTTAATGAAGACTTAACCTAGCCCATAAAGAAAAAGAAGAAGAAGAAGACAGAGGAGTAAGATAGCAGTATCTTTGTAAAAACCAACAAAAAATAGCTCCCTTCTCCTTCTTCTCCATAATTCCAAAGGATAAGAGTACAAAATCATCTTTCTCTTGCTTGTGAAACTTTTCTCATGAATTTCTTCATTTTGTTTGTTTTGCATTAGATTAGAGAAAAATTATAGAGATTAACAACTCAAAACTCTTTTAGAAAGATATAGAACTTCATAAAGGTAAGAAGATAATTTTCCAGCTAAATTTCATCCCTTTGATTAGTGATTTTCATTCATCCTAAACTAGTTTCTAGTTGGAATTATATCGTGATTGTTTGTGATAAGAATTTTGATGAAATTAGGGAAAAAAAAGGGAGAAAAATTAGTTGGAAAATGAGAAAAGGAGGAGGTTAGGAGAAGAGGAGAGCGTGACTTTGGAGTAGAGAAGAAGAAGAATTTTTTTGGAAGAAAAAAGAAAAAGAAGGAAACTGAATATTTTAGGAAATTTTAATTTTAATTAAGGAGAAAAATACGAAATGTGAATCTTTAAGGGTAAAATTAGAATTTAAATCCTAGAACGGTATTTTTGTAATAATAAAAGAATGTTAAAGTAAAATAGGATTTTAATAATTAAGGATATTTTAGTAATTATAGTAGTAAGATAAAGTAAGGATATTTTTTATAATTAAGAATAAAATGGTAAAGGGTGCAATTTTAGCTTATTAAGTGTGATTGATTTTGAAAAAAAATTCTTAAATAAATTATAATAAAATTTTGCAAATGTTGAGGTTTGAATGATGAATTGGGGAGTAGATTGAACCAATCAAAATAGTTAAGTCCAAAGATCATATACGAATAATCTTAAACTATACCTTTATTCATAAAATTGTAAATTTTGTTATTAATCAATTATTTTATAGTGAATCACATTTTGAATTAGTTATTAATTATATTAATGATTAATATTTGAATATTTGAATGTTAAATATATGAAATTTTAGCAATTTATTTATTAAATAAAAATTGATAAGGTACAAAATATTCGGTGTTTATATTTTGTTACATTTTATGACATATATCCCTTTATAATTTGAGAAAAAATACATGTGTATAATTAAGAATATTAGGGTAAAAGATAAATCATGTTCATTAAATTAGATAGAGACTGACTTATAATGGTTTGAGAATAAATTGTGAAAGTTATGAATCTGTGGCTACCTAGGGTAAGCTATATTTGATGGTCATAAATTGATGGGTTGATATGAGGGAGTTGTGGCTAGATACCTATCTATGGAGCAAGTATCGAGACATCCTCGGTCCTAGGGATACCATGTGCTGGTAGCTAAGTACCTGAGTGGTACTAAGGTATCCTAAGTCCCAAAGATATCTTGTATTGATGGTTAAGTACTAAGGTAACATATTAGATCGAGGGATTGAGGTATCATATGTTGATATTTATACATTTGATTGTCTTTCTACTTATTCAGTGATTATGATAAGTATAGATGACCTGATATGAGGGAGTTGTGGCTAGGTACCTATCCATGGAGAAAATATCGAGACATCCTGGGTCCTAGGGATACCCTGTGCTGGTAGCTAAGTACCTGAGTGGTACCAAGGTATCCTAAGTCCCAAAGATATCTTGTATTGATGGTTAAGTACTAAGGTAACATATTAGATTGAGGGATTGAGGTATCATATGTTGATATTTATACATTTGATTGTCTTTCTACTTATTCAGTGATTATGATGAGTAGAGATGACCTGACAAACCATTAAATGTAAGCCTACTAGATTAAGCAAGGCTTAATTAATTCAGGTAGGACATAAATCTTAAGAACAAATATAATATTGGCATTAGTAATTAATAATAATAACATTCTGGACATTTATTGAGTATTTGAGCAGGATGAATATTGTTTGTGTATTTTATTATTATATGTAAATTTTATCATTTGGTTATTTTCACCATATATTGAGTTATTTGATTTTAAGAATACAGTTAAGTTACCTTTATTGAGTAGGCAACTCACCTCTTACTGGTAATTTTTTTAGATAAAGAGATTGTCGATAATCCTAGTGCATGTGATTTATAGTGTGGAGTCTAAGTAAGGTCAATAGATTAAATTGTGTACAATTGTTTTATCATATATACTTTTGAATGTTACAATTTGGGATAGTTATGCTTGTATAGATAATTTTTGTGACTAATGAACATCAGTTTTTAGACTACTAAGATTTTTATTAATTATTTATGTAATTGTGGAGAAATTTGGCTCAATTGTGGTTTGGAATTTTGAAGCATCATATTTAGGTAGTATTAGAGCAAGTTTATGTTTTTGGACAAATTGAGTGAATTAAAAAACTAATAATATATTCTTATCTGATTTAGGATGGTTTCAAGAGACGATATTGTTGGCCCAAAGTTGATTAGGGAATCGAGTAATTTGATATGTTCTCTAGATGTTCCTGATCAGGGGAATTTCAGAGCAGATCGAGTAAGAGGAGAGATGTCATTATCACCTCAGATGATGTAGTTTTTTCAAATGATGTAGTAAGCACCTCCAACCCGTGGTGATTCTAGGCTGAACCGCAACTATGAGCGAATTTATAAGATAGATACAGTGGAGTTTTGAGGAACTATTGATTTTGAGGAGACCAAGGCATGGTGGGAGTAGACAAGGTTAGTTTTAGATCGTTTCGAGTGTACTTTAAAAAGGAGGTTGCAATTCATTACTTTATTATTCCATGACAATACACTAACTTGGTAGAAGTTAGTGAAGAGATCTTATGAGTTATGGGACATGACTTGGCATGAGTTCCAAAGAGAGTTTAGAGACAATTAGAAGAAGATGAAGTTTATGATTTTGATTCAAACAGAAGAGATGTCTATGGTAGAGTATGAGGCTTACTTTATATTTTTGTTTAAGTATACATTGGAGGATGTGGCAAATTCAGAGGACAAATATTACCGATTTTAGCAGAGTTTGAGGACAGAGATTTGTTTAGGTCTGAGAGTTGTTACTTTTAATTTCAAGAAGTTATTGGAGAATGCACTTAGAGTAAAGGATGTGATATAGCAGGGTAAAAGGAGAAGAGAGTTAAAGAGGCGACCAGAAAGTCATTATGGAGAGGAGAGTTGATCCATTAAAAGGAGAGCTAGTTATTTACAATCTACGAGTGCAAAGGGATCTAGGAGAGTCAGTGTTACATCAAGCAGTAATAGTAGTTTTTACTGTTTTGGTGGAGATCGAGGAGCTGTTAGGGATTTAGGATAGTATAACACTACTAGTGCACCATCGATTGGATCAAATAAAGGGGATAGTTAGAGGTTCAGAGAACCTTTTAGTTAAGGAGCTAGAGGGTTACAGAGTTGTGCTACCTATAATAGGGTTCATAAAGGACCATGTTGGGGACCCTCTGAGATTAGTTAAACATATTATATCTATAGAGAAGGGGCATTTACAGAGGAGTTGTCCTATAGTAAGGAGAAGTTTGGGAGTAAGGGCAGAGCAGACAGTACGTGGTCAAAGTGGTGCTTTTGGTTCAGTTAGAGGTTCGGGTATATTTGGTAGTAGAGATAGTGGTAGAGGAGTTGGATGTAGGCCGACAATGGTTACAAGTACTAATAGGACATCCTCAACATAGGGGCTAATAGTGGGTACAGGTACTAGTGGGACATCCTCATCACAGGGTCAGATTCAGCAAGGATATACCATATGACGAGGGAGGAGGCATCCACAACCATCAATGTCATTTCAGATATGGTTTCATTATTTGATATTAAGGCTTTTGTGTTAGTAAACCCAGGATATACAAATTCCTACATATCTTTAGAGTTTTCCTTTATATTTTTAGGGGAGGTTAGTCCATTAGGATAGGACCTGAGAGTTTTGTTGTTAGTGGGTGACTGTGTGTTGGTGAATAGTGTGAGGAGGGGAATGCCAATGAGGATTGGTGAGTGGAGCTACTAGTTGACTTGATACTAATGGATTAAATGAGTTTGATGTGATTCTTATGATGGATTGGTTGGCACAACATCGGGCTATAGTGGATTATTATGCATAAGAGGTGATTATAGAGTATTCAGGTAAACTGAAGGTGATGCTTGTGGGGGATCATATAGTCATTCCAGCATATATAATCTCAGCTAAAACTGTTAGATAGTTGATATTAGATAGACGTAAGGCATATCTAGCTTACATTATAAATATGGGGAGATGAGTCCTAGGTTAGAGGATACTCCTATGCAAAGGGAATTTTTAGAGGTATTCTTATATAACTTAAACGAGAGATAGATTCCACCATTGAGACTATAGCTGGAATTGCACCAATTTCTATTGCACCTTACAGGATGGATACTTTTGAAGAGTTGAAAAAGAAATTAAAGGAGTTGTCTGATAAAAATGCTTTATCAGATCAAGTATATCACCTTAGGGAGCTCCAATGTTGTTTTTGAAGAAAAAGGATGGTAGTTTAAGACTTAATGTTCACTATCGATAGTTAAATAGGATAGCAGTGAAGAACAAGTACTTATTACTAAAGAGAGGTGATCTTTTGGATTAGTTGAAGGGATTTGTTATATTTTCCAATATTGATTTGAGATCAGGATACTGACAGTCGAGAATAGTTGATTCAGGTATTCCAAAAATAACTTTTTGTATTCAATATAGCCACTATGAGTTCTTAGTGATACCTTTTGAGTTGACTAATGCACCGATTGTATTCATGGCATTGATGAACATGATTTTCAAAAAGTATTTGGATCGACTGATGATATATTGGTATATTTGGGGAATGAAGAGGAGCATAAGAAACATTTGAGGATTGTGTTACATATTTTGAAGAAGAGACAGTTGTATGCCAAGTTACATAAATGCGATTTCTAAATGGAGCGAGTAGTTTTTGTTGGACATATGGTGTCTAGAGAAGGAATGAGCCTTGATTTTGTTAAGATAAAATAAATTATAAAGTGGGAGCTATCTAGAAATACGTCAAAAGGTAAGGAGTTTTTTGGGACTTGCTAGGTATTATCAGAGATTTGTAGAGGTATTTTCGATGATAGCTAGCTCGTTGACCAAGTTATTGAAGACATGATTTAGTTTCAGTATACTGAACAGTGTCGAGAGAGTTTTAAGGAGCTTAAACAAAAATTGACTTCTAGCCTAATTTTGGTGCTACCATTGAGGGGTGGAGGTTTTAAGGTATATACTGATGCTTTAAAGGTAGGTTTAAGCTATGTATTGATGCAATATAAGAAAGTGGTTGCTTATGCTTCTCATCAATTGAGATGGCATTAATTGAACTATCCCACGCATGATCTAGAGTTAACGATGATTATGTATGCTCTTAGGATACAGAGACATTATTTGTATAGGAAGACATTCCAAATCCTTATATATTACAAAAGCCTCAATTATATCTTGACTCAGAGGGAGCTGAACTTGTGGCAGAGAAGATGGATCAAGCTATTAAATGATTATAATTGTACTATTAATTACCATTTAGGGAAGGCTAATGTAGTACCAGATGCTTCGAGTAGGAAAAGCGTAAGCTTAATGGCTAGTTTGATCAGATATAATATGTAATTATTATTGGATTTGAGGGCACTAGTTGTGAGATTAGAAATTGATTATATGAGTGTTTATTGTTGACATTACAGGTTCAATTGGATTTGGAAGATAGGATCAAAGAGGAACATGCTCGAGATTCTTATCTATTGTAAATGAGAGACATTGCAACATAATAGGGAGGCTAACTTTTCAGTGAGAGCAGATAAAGTGTTGGTGATTGGGAGATGGGTTTGTCTATCAGATATAGATGGAATACAAGAGGAGATTATAAGGGAAGCTCATGGTGCACTATATGATATGCATCCTGGAACTACAAAAATGTATCAGAACTTAAGACCTTATTACTAATGGTCGACGATGAAGAGAGATGTGGCGACATTTGTATAGATGTGTTTGATATATCAGTAGGTCAAGGCAAAGCATCAGGAGTTGATAAGTTAGCTAAGACACTTAGCCATTCCATCATAGAAATGGGAGAAGATTACGATATATTTTGTTGTAGCATTACCGAGTACCTGACGTAGACATAATTCAATTTAGGTGCTTATAGATAGGTTGACAAAATTAGCTAAGTTCTTACCTGTACAGTAGATAGACTTGTTGGACAAGCTTGTTAAGCTATACGTCGATGATATTATAAGGTTACACAGGGTTCCATTATTCATCGTATCTGATTGAGATCCACATTTTACTTCCTAGTTCTGGATGAGTTTATAGATAGCTTAGGGGAGTAGGTTAAATTTGAGTATTGTATTTTACCCTCAGTCGGATAGACACTCGGAGCATATGATTCAGACATTTGAGGTATGATGAAAGCTTGCATGCTGAATTTTGAGGGTGATTGGGATAGATATATACCTTTAATAGAGTTTGCATATAATAACAGTTATCACTCTAGCATCATTATGGCATCATTTGAGGCATTTTATCGTAGGCGATGTAGAGATTCAATATGTTGGGATATACAGGTGCTAGATTGTTGGAATTGGTTCAAGAGATGGTGAAGAAAATAGGGTGG
The DNA here is from genome assembly GCA_027478595.1 of Erythroxylum anguifugum. Lineage (NCBI taxonomy): Eukaryota > Viridiplantae > Streptophyta > Magnoliopsida > Malpighiales > Erythroxylaceae > Erythroxylum > Erythroxylum anguifugum. Next base: position 59,078,176 of record JANIPN010000006.1, read on the forward strand.
TAAGGTGATGCCTGAAGGCAACTCGGAGCCAATGGAGATCTTAGATAGACATAATAGGAAATTAAGCAGGTGGGAGATTTCAATTATACGGATTTTATGGAGTCATCATCGTTTTTTTAGAGAGGTTGTTTGAAAAGTAGAGGATGAAGTTTGATGTTAATATCCTCCATTGTTTGGATTCTCATGTACATAATTTAATTTTGAAGATGAAATTCTTTTAAGGGGGAGAATTGTAAAGCCAATAAACTTTACTCTTTAATAATGACCTAAACTAGCCTTTAAAAAAAAAGAGGAGAAAAATATACATAAGACAACATGTATGTTTGTAAAAACTAATGAAAAACAACTCCATTGTCTTTCATCTCCATAATTCCAAGGGGTAAGACTACAAAAATTACATCATTCTCCTACATATGAAGCTTTTCTCATGTATTTCCTTATTTTGTTTGTTTTCATAGTATATTAGAAAGGAAATTATGGAGATTAATAACCCAAAACTCTAATGGAAAGGTACAGAAACTTCATATAGGTGATATAGAAATTTCTTAGCTAAACTCTATCTCTTTTATTAGTGATTTTCATTCATCCTAAACTAGTTTCTAGTTAAAATTATGTTGTGATTGTTTGTGATAACAATTTTGATGAAATTGAAAAAAAAAGAGAATAAGTGGCCGAAAAATGAGAAAATGAGGTGGATGATGAGGTAGAGAAGAAGAAGATAATTTTTTTAAAAAAAGAAAAAGAATGAAATTGGGTATTTTAGGAAATTTTAAGATTAATTAATCGGCAAAATAAGAAATATGAATAGTTAAGGGTAAAATTAGAATTTAATACCTAGAAGGATATTTTTGTAATAATAAAAGAATGTAAAGATAAAATTGAAATTTTAATAATTAAGGGCATTTTAGTAATTATGGTCATAAGATAAAGTAAGGATATTGATAATAATTAAAAATAAAGTGGTAAAAGGGTAAAATTTTGGATCATTAAGTGTAATTGAGTTTAAAAAATTTTCTTAAATAAATTCTAATAGAATTTTGTAAATGTCTAGGTTTGGAGGACAGATTAGAGAGTAAATTGGACTAATCAAAATCGTATGAGTCTGGAGATCATGTAAAGATAACCTTCAACTATACCATTATATTTGTGTACAATTTATAAAATTATGAATTTTGCTATTAATAAATTATTTTATGGTGAAACATATTTTGAATTAGTAATTAAATAAATTAATAATTAATAATTAAATATGTGAAAATTTAAAATATATGAATTTTTAAGAATTTATTTATTAAATAAATAATTGACTAGGTATAAAATTTTCAGTGATTATATTTGTTACATGTTATAATGTGTACTGCCTAATAATTTAAGACAAAAATGTGTTAATTAAAATTTCCAGTTGTGTATATGTATAATTAAGAATATTAGGGCAAAAGATAAATCATGTTCACTAAATTAGATATAGACTGGCTTATAATAGTTTGAGAATAGACTATCAAAGTTATGAATATGTGGTTATCTAGGATAGGCTATATTTGATGGCTATAAATTGATAAGTTGTTGAAATATGAGCGAGTTATGGCTAGGTACTTGTTCGCGGAGCAGGTACTGAGGCATCTTGGGTCTTAGGAATGCCCTGTGTCAATAACTAGATATTGGAGTAGTATCAGGGTATTTTAAGTCTTGGGATATCTTGTGTCGATGATTAAATACCATAGTTGTACCAAGGTACCAGACTAGAGTAAAGGAGTGAGTTATCTAATGCCAATATTTGCACAACTGATTACATTTTCACTTGTGAGTGATTATAATGAGTAGAGATTAGTTAGCAAACCATTGAATGTAAGCTTACTAGGTTAAACAGACCTAATTAATTCAGTTAATAAAGAGGTTAAATATAAATAGTGATAATAGAAATAATATTAGTATTAATAATCATTAATAATAAGATTTTGGACATTTATTGAGTGATTGGTCATGTTGAGTGTTGCATGTGTATTTTGGTATTATATGTATATTTAATCATTTGACTATGTTCATTATATGTTAAGTCATTTGATTTTAAGGATACGGTCATGTTAACCTTACTAAATAAGCATCTCACCTCTTGCCACAATTTTTTGGGAGACAAAGGGCATGCTGATAATCGTAGTACACGTGATTGATAATGTGAAGCATAGGTTGGGCCAGCAGATTAAATTAAGTACAATTGTTTTATTGTATATACTTTTGAATGTAACTATTTGGGATAGTTATACTTGTACATATAATTTTTGTGATTGATGAATATCATTTTTTTATTAATAAGATTTTTGGCTATTGATGATGTAAATGTGGAGAAATTTGGTTAAATTATAGTCTAAGAATTTTGGAGCGTCACACAAGAACATGAACACAAAATGATATAGATCATCATACTTGTAAAAAATAAATAATTTTATGTGATAAGATTCTAAGGTTTTGATCATCACAAAAAAGTTATATATGATTGCAAATTTTAAAGAAAATAAAATAAGAGTTATTCCAAAAATTGAAGAAAATTCTTGAAAAAAATTTATTAGTCAATGATAATTTTGAGTTTTTATTACAATTCATAAGATAGTCTTTTATAGGCATATAATTTTATGAACATAAAATAATAATCTTGATAGTATCTAATTAGGAAGAAAAACTTTGGAAAGTAAGTTAATCCCTATCTAGATATGAAATTTTGAAGTTCAAAAACTAGCAAAATTACTAGTTCAACATCGGTTCAGTTTCTAAAGTTAACACTAATTTTTGTTCTAAAACTCTATGTGCGATACATAAATGTGTCTGGCTCCATCTCACTTTATGTCTAATATCGTTTTAATTTTGAATTTTCTTCTGGACATAAATATAGCCAACATAAAATTAACATGATACCGTGTTCTAGAACACAGGTTGAACATGACACCATATAGGTGTCGTATTGTCTAATTCTCTAATGTACTCTAACATTCTTTAATTTTAGTAACTTTTGACACTTGACTTGAATTAGTTGTAATATGTCTAAGTCCATTTTCATGTCTCCCTAGTTTAGAGGCTTGCATAACTTAAGCAATATGGTACCATGTGGTGTAATTATATAATGTTCTCCAAAATTATTCAATTTTTAATAACTTTTGATGCTTGATTTAAACTATTTGTCATATGTCTAAGCCTATCTTCATGTCTCCCTAGTTTAGAAGCTTGTATAATTTATGTAGATGTTTTATTCCCATTATTTATCCTCACCTTAAAAGGATTTGTCCTTAAATTAATATCTTCATATGCTTGCTTTAGTGATAAAGAATTAAGGGTGATTGTTTTTCTATTCATGGTAAGGGAATAAAGATTTTGTACCTATAATATATAGCTCTCTTATTAAATTATAAAATACACCCTAAAAGAATGCAACTCACTTGCATCAACACCATATCATATTGAACCACTTCTTTATATCTTCTAGTGGATAAAGAAACCAACACTTTTTTGGTGACCCTAACCTTGTCACTTTCATTTAATCATTGTAAGGTGTATGGTTTAGGGTGTTATGTAATTGGTAGCTTCTCCTTTTAATTCCATACTAGTTACATTAGTATAACTATCTCCATATATGATCATACTACAAATCCTATCTTTGATGGAACATCTTGCTTATAAAAGATTATATGTGTATTCATTCACTTCATCCTCTCCCATATATACTCAATACGCTTCTACTGATCAACACTCTTCCTTCTTTGGACCTTTTAATGCACTCATCATCATTAACATCTTCAAAGCTAGGTGCACCATCATCTACCTCCTCTTCACTCTTGAACACATATTCTTCATTCTCCCTCATCATCATCAATATTTTACTAAGACATTGCGAAGTTATATGTCCTCTCTTTAAGCACTTGAAATATATAAGATCTTGATTGTTAGTTTTTGAAATATAATCAATCTTAGTCTTCTCCACACATGGTACTTACACTTTCAGTTTGGTTACTTCATATCTTGGCTTTGGACCTTTGTCTTTCTCTATACTCTATAGTTTGCTTCATGATAAATAACTTGCACTAGAAATAATAAAATAGTTAATAGTTTTTTCTAGTTGTCCTTTTACCTTTATAAATATATTCATCATCTCCTCCAACTCTAAATAACCATGTAATTCAACAATATTATCAATTTTTAGATTGTTTATAAATAAATCGGGTCACTGTTGCTTCTTGATCTTCCTCCACATTCGCTCTAACTATGGCAACCTCCATGCCTTTTTGGTACTTCTCCACATTCTTGCAGTCTTGAGTCAAATTTTACATCCTTTAATATAGATTTATATAGTTGGAACTTGGCAAAAAAATACTTCCTTATCACTTCTTCTTCTAAGTCCTATTACGTGGTTATCGCTTTCTTTTCCTTGTTAGAATTCCACTAATTCACAACATAATCACTAATTATAGCTGTTAATTAACTTTTTCCTCTTATAACAATCAAAAAACAACTTCATTCACTTTTTCATTCTAAATAAGCATCAAACATTATCATTCTTTTAAAATGTGGTATCGTCATCTTAATGCTTCTCACATTATTATTCACCCTTTCCTTATACCCTTTGTCATAGTGTAAATCAAATCTGGCCCCTCCTTGTCTTCCTATTCTACCTTCTTTTCTCCCTCTTTCTAGTCTAGTAGTTAACAACACTGTCAACATCGTTATACACCTTAAAATCATCTATCCTAACAAGTATAGGTGAATTATGATATAGGCCTACTATGACAAATTCATGTTCCTCCAATCTATCCTTAACTTCACCGAATTGTAAAATAACTTGCTCATATTGGCCTTATATGACATTCATGATGGAATCTTTGTTAATCCTCACTCTTTCCTCCTCGCTTACTTATCCTTAGATGAATTTATGTTTTGAGTTTAATTCATAATGTAATTTCAAAAAAAATTAGTAGCAAAAGTACTCTTTTATGTATTTTTCTTAAAGTTTACTATACTCCCAACCTAAACTGTTGACCAAAGATTATTTACAAAGTAGATAATCTAAATCAAGAAAACTACTTTAGATCTTCCTCCTTTGTCAAATAACTCCCAAAGAAGTAAATTAGACCAAAACAATTAAAACAAATACATCTAACTAGAGGAAAAAGAAAAGATAACCCAAATAGGAAAATTGAGTTCTAATTGAACTCGATTAGAACAAATCGAGAAGAAGAGTAATTAAACAAGAATGAACCAAATTAGCTAAAAAAAGAAAGACAATACAACAATAAGATATTTATGATATGAGAATACCTTGTTTTTATTATAGTAGATATAATCATCTTTACTTTTGAAGGATAACATAATGTCAGCCCTTTACATATTCTTTAGATGAGACTTTTGAGGGCTTTTCTTCATAAAATTATGTTAAAAATTTCTTTTCTTTTTTAATTAATTTGAAAATTCAAGAAGTCAGGGATAAGACACTTAAGAACAATTTATTCTTAAAAAAATCTTAAGTACAATAAAAACACAAAAGAAAATTGAATATATAGTGAAAGACATAAGAATATTGAAATGTAACAATAGAATTTCAAGAACGAACCTAAATATAGAAGATGGCTCTGATACCAAATTTTGATATGACCCCCTAATCAATTAGACTAATGATGTTCAATGTTAATAGATATATGATCAAAAATTGTTCTATCAAGATAAGTTTGATTCAAGAACAGGAACAAAAAAGATTGAGAGCGATAAGATTATATAGTTTTTATCACCACTAGCAAGCTAAACATGATTGCAATTTTTTAGAAAATCAAAACAAAAGTTATTCTAAAAGATTGAAGAAAAGCTTTCCAAAGTTTTAATTGATTAATGTTAATGATAAGTTGTCTATTACAATCTATAAGGCAGCCTTATATAGGCATATAATTCTAGTAATATATAAATCGTAAGAACTAAACTTATAAAGGAAAGTAATAACTTTGACATTATCTAATTAGGAAACAAATAAGTTATAAAAGATAAGTCAATCCTTATCTATATAAAAGTTTAAATTTAAAAGCTCATAAAGTCACGAGTCTGACACATGTCCAACTTCCAAAGTTTGGGCCATTTTTATTGTAGAACTCTAAACAGTAACAACAACGTCCCAATAGAAATCTCAATGAGATGCAGGTTTGGGGAGGTCCAAAAGTAATGCAGCCTTACCTTTAACTAGTAGAGAGGCTATTTCTGACAGTTCCATAAGAAAAAAAGGTTTTAAAAAACGAATGGAAGAAAGTAATAACCAAATACATAAAAAAATTGCATAAATAAAAATTAAAATCAAAAATTAAAAATAAATATAAATATAACGTAAATAAACAAATAAAAAGACAAGAAATAAAATAAATAAGTAAATAAAAAACAAGCAATTGGAAAAGAAAAAATAAATAGAATAACTAAAGAAGCAAGTGATACAAACAAAAGTATTTAGTCTAAAAAAGACATAAAAATCAAAGGAAAATGTTTAAAAGGCCTATGAGAAGAGAAAGACTTTTTTTTATATAGGGTCCTATATCCCTATCCTAGTTTGCCAGAGTTTTCTATTGAGGACCAAATCTTTGGTAAGCTCTATTAGGGTCATATCTGTTGGATCGCGTACGGTCCGAGTATTCACAATACGCTGCGGAAAAGACCATACAAGAACGTGACGTATAATCGAAAACACCAAGGATTCACAAAAATACCTTATTGTCGTGAATGGGTTGATTCTTTTCGAATTCCAAGACACTGCAAAACGTGAATGCCCTCTACTGGTATCCACAAGAGTATGCACGATCCGAGCTACGGTTGTGGTGTGCTAGCACGTCCCGAAACTCTTTCCGAACACCACACGATCTTCCCTCGAATGGTGGCTAGGGTTTCGTGAAAACCTGTTGTGTTCTTCTAATGAGACTTAAGCTTCTCTATTTATAGAGAAACCCTAATCCCATTGAAGCCCAATAAGTTTCGGCCCATTATATCTCATATAATTAAAGCCCGACAACTTAATTCAATCTAGCCTAATAAATATATCCACATATATTTATTCAA
>JANIPN010000006.1:59112654-59122715 GCA_027478595.1 Erythroxylum anguifugum
TGTATGCATGTTTATAATTTTACTTCCAAAATTAACCTTTAATTTCTCTCTCATTTTAATTACACAGATCACAATTTTAAGGCAATTTAATAGTATGCAATTTCTCTCACATGCTAATTAATAAGGGTATATCTATAATTTCATTAACTTTCTTAATAAGTGTGCGTTTTTCTAAAACGACACTTATTATGAATCGGAGGGAGTATAATATAGAGCTTAGCACCTTGGTCACACAATCTTCCTGCAATTAATTTTCTTTTGCAAGTATTATTATATTTACATTCCTCGAGAGTTCAATTACCAATGCCCATATTGTTTTCATTGGATGTATTTGGTCCGGTTTGAAACTTTTCAATCAACCAAATTCAAATCAATAATACTGTTAAATACATAATATATGTATAGCAGTAAATATGATATACATAATAATCAAATGAAAATAAAAGATGCATATGTCAACACAATATCTCCAATACATTATCTTCATTGCGCAAAACATTGTTAAAGCAGTCAATTGCTTTAAGGAGTGTATTTTTTGTTTTGTTTTATCATTATTCTTCAAATAAGAGTTCCTTGAAATTATTTTATACTATAAGGACTAAATGTATCGAAACTGAAATGACAAAAAAAGTTCATTCTCACTGACAAAGGTTCATTTTATTTCATAAATTTTTTTATTAAAATTTAACATTTGACAGTTTTCAAAATAGAGTATCACATTATGAAAACTATTCTATTTGAATTATAGACAAACAAGATTCTAAGCCTCTTTCAAGGTTTCATTAAAAATGTTTATGTAAATACTTCTTTTACAAAGGGTCAAAAAAAACCAAAAGGTTTTCATCAAAATTTACCTTAAACTCAAAAATTTATGTACATTCAAATAAAACCCCAATATTTAATAAACATTTTGAAAGGTCCCTAAGTTAACGAAAAGTTGACTCCTCTACTAAAGATTTTCAACATAGAATTTTTAGCAATTAATCTGATATGAGGTGATAGATTTGCCAATTAGAGGTGGCTGTCCTCCTTAGACATTCTGCAGAAATTAGTAGAAGAGAGAAGAAGATTGATAAAGAGAGAAGGAGAAGGCATATATGAAATGATTGCAACAATTGTTGCTTCCGCTATTTCCATTAAGTCATATATATTGTTATAATAAAATTACAAAAAGTATCCTAACAATACTTTTTTGCCAAAATATATATGTATTGAAATCTACTTAATTTGTGATAAAGTCTGAAAACTTCTTGGGCGGGATTCTGCTTTTAATGGGCTGTGATGGATTGCTGGTGGTCTGATTCGTATCATTACCCACGTCATCAAAAACAACCTTGTCCTCAAGGTTGAAAGTTGGATATAATTTTCTGAAGTCATCCAAGCTTTCCTACGATGTGTCCTCCAAAGGTAAGCCATTCCATTGAACCAAAATTTTTCTTGTCCAAGTACTACCAGTCTTAATAGTTCGAGAATTCAAAACAGCCAAAGGAGGGATTATGGGTTTGTTATCAACAGAGGTAACAAGAAGGATTAGTATAGGAGCGGCAACAGGGTTAAGGCAGAGTCTGAGAACCGAAATATGAAAAACTGGATGGATTTGACAACCTTTGGGTAGTGAGAGCTTGTAAGCCACTTCTCCCACACGTTTTAAGATTTCAAGGGGCCATAAAACCGTTTGCTCAACTTAGAAAACTGATGTCCAGCTAAGGTCCGCTATTTGTGAGGTTGAAGTTTGACGTAGCACCACTGTCCAGGTTCAAAAGAGGCAGCAATACATTTCTTATCTACTTGATTCTTTATGCATAACTGAGCCTGCTGTAGTCTAGTCTTCAAAGTTTGCAGTAATTGATCCCTGCTGTGCAGAAAAGAATCTGCAGCTTCATTAGCAGTGGAGTCGGGTAAGTAGGATGACATAGTGGGAGGAGGTTTGCCAAACATAGCCTAAAAAGGTGTCATGCCAATAGTTGAATGAAATGAAGTATTGTAGCACAATTCTGCCCACACCAAATATTTACTCCATGCTGAGGGTTGATCCATCACAAAACTTCTTAAATATTGCTCTAAACAACGATTTAAGATCTCTGTTTGACCATCGATTTGCGGATGGTAAGCGCTGGAAGTTGCTAAGGTTGTGCCACTGAAACGAAAAAGGGCTTGCCAAAATTGACTCAGAAAGATGAGATCACGATATGAGACAATTGACTTAGGAAAGGAGTGATGCTTGACCACTATTTCAATGAATAGCGAAGCAACTGCTGTAGTTGTAAAACCTGTTTTCAACAACCCAAAGTGGCCATACTTAGACAGCTTGTCAATTACAACCATAATAACTGTAAAACCATTTGAAGGGGCTAAACATGTGATGAAATTCATGGAGAGGTCCTCCCACATATTTTGCGAAAAGTGTAGCGGTTGTAAGGTGCCAAATGGTTTAGAAGTGCTATACTTTGTTTGTTCGTAGATGTGGCAGTCAGAAGTATGCTTCTTTATCGAACTTACCATGTCATCCCAATAGAAAAATGAGAAAATTCTGCTCAATGTCTTACGAATACCTGCATGACTTGCCATTGGAGTGTTGTGGAACTCAAAAAGTATTTTGGGAATGAGAGGGGAGGTTCGGTTGAGGCAAATTCGGTGTTGTTTGTATACGATACCGTTGTGCTCATGAAATAAAGAGTGAGTGGAAGTTGTGGAGGGATGTTTTTGTAACAAGGCAGAGTAATAGGGATCAGAGGTAACCTCTTTCTTTATGTCGTTGATGATATCAAATAGAGGCATAGAGAAAGCATGAAAGTGTGTATTGGCGGGTTGGGTAGGTGCAGTGGAGTGATGTTGGCGAGATAAGGCATCAGCCATATATCAAAATTGTAACCCACGAGTTTCACAAGAAATTTATGTTGGTCAGGAGTGTGTATAGGCTGAGATAGAAGATCAACGAGGCTGTGGTGGTCTGTGACAATTGTAAATTGGTTACCAAGTAAATATTGTCGCCATTTAGCCACAGCTTGAGTTAAAGCATAAAGTTCCCGCACATATGTGGATGATTTTGCAAGAGTAGGGCTCAACTTTTTACTGAAGTATACAATAGGATGATTGTTTTGTAAGAGAACTGCCCCTATACCACTACCGGATGCATCTGTATGGATCTGAAATGGAAGAGAAAAATCGGCAAGGCTAAAATGGGAGTGGTGATCAGTGCGTGTTTTAGATTGTCAAGGGCTATTTGAGTTTGGTGAGACCAAAGAAAACTATATTTCTTAAGAAGGTTAGTGAGGGGATTTGCAATAGAGGCATATTTGGATACAAATTTTCGATAAAAACCGGTGAGACCAAGAAAACCACGTAGAGATTTGAGATTATGTGGTGTTGGCCAGTTTTGGATGGCTGAAATTTTGTGAGGATCGGGTCTCACACCATTAGAGGAAATCACATGGCCCAGATAATCTATGGTGGTATGGGCAAAACAACATTTAGATTTTTTTGCAAAAAGGGAATTAGAGCGAAGACAATGTAAGACAGTTTCTAAATGATGTAAATGTTCCTCCAAGGTTTTATTGTAAATGAGTATATCATCGAAGAAAACAATGACAAATTTGTGAAGGAAGGGTTTGAAGGTAAGGTTCATGGCAGCTTATAATATGGAGGGGCATTGGTTAAGCCGAAAGGCATTACGAGGAATTCGTAATGACCTTAATGAGTGCGAAATGCGATTTTGTGGATGTCATGGCTGTGAACCCATATTTGGTGATAGCCAGCTTGGAGGTCAATTTTTGAAAAAACAGTTGCCCCATACAATTCATCTAACCATTCATTGACGATTGGAATGGGAAACTTGTCTTTAATAGTGACTTAGTTTCAGGCTCGATAATCGACGAAAAAATGCCAAGTACCGTCCTTCTTGCGAACTAAAAGGACAGGTGATTAAAAAGGGTTGTAACTGTGTCTAATAACACCTGAATTTAACATCTCTGAAACAAGCTTATCAATTTTAGCTTTGTGGTTATGGGGGTACCGGTAAGGTTTCACGTTGACAGGATTGGTATTAGGCAATAGGTATATATAGTGGTCAATGGGTCAATTAGGTGGTAGATAAGTGAGTTCCACAAACACATCCGCAAACGAATCAAGCAATGTATTCAAAAGAAATGAGTTAGAATGTACCTCTAAAGACTCCGATGGCGTAGCTGACATGGATAGCAGTTGAAAACATTGAGCTATGCCTCCCGTCGTTGTCATCCAACGAAGTTGATGCAATTGAACTTCATCCGCTTTGTGAGGAATGTCACCCTGCAATTTGATATCGCAACCCTTATAGGTGAATTCCATTGTGAGTTGTTGATAATCAGTGGTGATTTTACCCAACAAAGCCATCCACTGAACCCCCAATACAATATCTGCTCCCTGCAATTTGAGGATAGAAAAATCATTGAGGAAGTCCTCCTCTCCTAATGTCAACTTGACCTGTGGACAATAGCCCTCACAAACTAGTGATTGTCCATTGCCAACCATGACGTTGAAGTGTGGCGAAGTAATGACTGTTAGCTTCAAAAATGTTGCGATTCGCTCTTAAAAGAAATTATGGGTACTACCCCCATCAATTAAGGTCTGAACAGGAGTTCCTGCAATGTGACCTTTCAATTTTAGCGTACGAGGACAAAATTGGCCAGCCATCGCATGGAGGCTAATTTCTGGAGTGTCGAGGATAGGCTCGTGTTCAGGTGAAATAGAGGAACTAGCTAAGTCTGCAACAGGTACGTCGACATCATCATCCGCTATCATTAACAAAAATAATTTTCCCTTACATCGATGACCCTTGTGGACTTCTCATCACAATTGTAACATAATCCCTTCTCTCGATGAGCCAACATTTCAGCTGTGGAAAGTTTCTTAATAGGGTATGAGGTTGGTGGGTTGCCTAAAGAAAGCGTTTTTATAGTGGTAGGGGTGGGTAGTAACGGAGGATTTTGTTCAGATTGGAAGGGTGTATATGGTTTCATTTAGGGTTTATTTTGTAGAAATTGGGTTGGAATCTATGGTCAGCTGATTTATCTGAGTACAATCTGGCTGACCCTATTGCTTGGATGAGAGACTGAGGTTTAGCGACTTGAACCTCCTTACGAATATCCTGCCTTAAACCTAAAACAAAACAACTCACCAATACATGTTCTGGAATCCCAGGCAGTTGATTCACTAATTGCTCAAATTGGGTTTGATACTCATTGATGGTAGAAGTTTGTACCAATTTACTGAGTTTGCCAAAAGAATCTTCATATTCCGATGGACCAAACCATTTATCCACCACAATAAAAAAATCCCTCCCAATTAACAATTAAGTTACTGTTATTCATCCATTCAAACCACTCAAGAGCAGGACCATCTAAGTGAAAAAAGACAATCAATAAACGTTGAGCAGTAGGGGTATTATAATAGTCAAAATATCTCTGAATACAAGATATCCATGCTTTTGGATTGTTGGCAGAAAAATCGAGGAACATCGAGCCTCATAGTCTTCATTGATGGTGAGCTTGGGGGCGGTTGAGCGGGAAGGTGATGATGATGTGGATGTGGATCTGCTGGATGGATTGGGTTGAACTGGGAAGGTAGAAGCTGGTGGACGATGGGTGGTGGGCGGCAAATCTATTGTTCAATCTTGGCATCCAGAGTTTGTAAACCAAGAGTGAGATCGCAGATAGAGTTGGTAATAGCTTCAATGTTACTATTCTGATTTGTGATGAGGGTGGATTACGATTCATGCATCGCTGTGAGCTTTGCAATCGCTTCTTCCTTTCTGGCCTGGCGAGTACCCTCTGTCATTTGGATATCACGGGAGTGAATGAAAGCACCAAAATGATAGGTTTGCCAATTAGAGGTGGCTGTCCTCCTTAGACATTTTGCAGAAATTAATAGAAGAGAGAAGAAGATTGATAGAGAGAGAAGGAGAAGGCAGATATGAAATGATTGCAACAACTGTTGCTTCCGCTATTTCTATTAAGTCATATAGATTGTTATAACAGAATTACAAAAGGTATCCCAACAATAATCTTTTGCCAAAATATATATGTATTAAAATCTACTTAATTTGTGACAAAGACTGAAAACTTCTTGGGCAGGATTCTGCTTCTAATAGGCCGTGATGGATTGCTGGTGGTCTAATTCGTATCATGAGGTCTATGTAAAAGTTGGGGGAAAATCTCTAATTTAATTTATTAATCTAGTATGGGAAAATCCCTAAATTTACTAACCAGTCAAACCTTAATTTCATTTATTCTTATAAACAACTCATCTCTGTCGCACTGCACCTTACTCAACATATTCTCTCCTCAACAATTTATCTCCTCTGGTCGAATCTGCTTCTTTGGATTGTCGTGGTTTGTGCCTTGCTTTCTATGTTGTGTTGCTACTTCTGGTGGTGTGGATATCAATGAGTTGAAACTTAGCAACTTTAAGTCATTTGATGAGGTGGTTCGGATTCTTCTTGTGAATTTGTTTTTAGCTAATGTTTGGTTTATAATACTTGCAGATAAATGCCTCCGTTGTATAGATTCAGAATTTGGCTTTCTATCTCTGTTAGTAGATTTTATAACTGTTTGTATGCCAAGATGAAATTAGATTCATTTCTTGTTTTACTAAGCCATTTTATCTTTTTGTTTCTACCATTGGTTGTTTACTTGTTTATATACCTAGTAAAATTGTCTAGGTTGTTACATCTTTTTAAGTGGTTTTATGGTCCATTTGTTAGTGTTGTAATCTTAGCCAATGATGTTAATAACAACTTCTTTGATGTGGAGGGATGTTACATTAATTTTCATACCTTTGACTCATGTACTTATTTTTTATTTGCAATTTGTTCCTTATGCCATTTTGGCTTTATTGATTCACTCGATGACTATTCATAATATATTGAATAGGATCTTATGGGCATTTTATATATACTTGGACGTTGTTTCCATACGTCGCAATTGTGGGTTATGTTGAATACCAAGGTATTGGTTTCACAACATAGAAGATACATATTCAAGAATTCATCAAAATTAATTATCTATTTGATGGCTTTCATATTTTTGAGTCATTCACTACTTATTATGTATTTGCATTGGGGGTTACAAGGTTCCTAAGTTGTGCTCACTGTGTTCTTCAGGTTTGTTGTTAATGTTGAATATCACAAAATATATGGTTTAACTTGAGGTCCTCAGTAGTTTCTAGCATATCGAAATTCTGTCTCCTTTTTTAAACAATTGAATGGGAAGGATGGTCACACCTTCTCTAACTAGTTTGGAGCTAGTTATATTCACTATGTAATTATTTATGGCCTGATAATCATAAAGTGTCAAGATGGTATTTAGATTGCTTTAATGTACAATACAGTCAACCTTGTGAGATATGACTGAGATTACTTTGTATTTAGCATACCTTTTAGAACTTGCATTATGGTTCTTACATTATAATGTGGAACTTTTTATGCTAAAAATAGTTTTTTTTTGAGAAATTATGCTAAAAATAGTTCTAAGATTGCTACAAGCACTTTTATCCCGTCAATACTCTTATAAGCATCTTACCATTTTGTTATCTATCATACTAGCTATGATATAGATGCTTTGTTATGTATGCCTATTACTGCCATCAGACTGTGATTCATGTGTTTAGGTTGAATAAATTGCATGATTATGTACTACCACTACTTGATATTTATGAAAACATTATCTATTTTTTGGTGAAAAATGTTATGTTAATGATTTTTTCAGACACATCACGTATGTTTGAAACATATAAAACATTTTATAATGTTGTGTTAGGTTCCAATTTTTCATGAATCCTTTTGTATGTGGATATTGCTCTTTCTTTGGATGCAACATTATTCCGTTACCCTGAAATTGTTCACAAGCAATGTTACCCTAAAACTGACTCACAAATTAGCGTCAAATTCTCTTTTGATTCTTTAGATCAGGTGCGATTCTCCATTGCAATCATAACCAAGTGAGTTACTTGTAAAGCTGGGAATATTGGAAACTTGATGAATGTATTTACAACATAGTTTAGAGTAGAATTAACTTATGCCATCCAAATGCTAATTAGTGTAGACTATCTTCGTACATTTACATTTAAATTGGTTCAACCATGTCAAAGTAAACTAAGGTAGTTATCTTTGAAAATTCAAAAGGCCAGTTCAAAGAACTTAAAATATAGTAAAAATGATCAAGAAGCCAACTGCAATGTTATAGTGACTGATATGCCCATAGAATCAGTTCATAATCATCGATCAAAAGGGGAATTTTAAAGAGGATGAGGAACAACCATCATATAGTGTAGATGCATTCATAAAATGTGATAAAACAACTAGTTTCAACATGCATTTCTAGGACTTAACCGCAAACTATGAACTACAGATGTTTTTTCACTATACATAATAATTTTTTAACAATTAAAAATGTTATCGATGAGTTTATGATTCACATGATAGGCTTCCTCGTATATATCTACAAATAAATCATGAAACAAAGGTCGATCATTTCAAACTTCTGAGAAAGACTTTTCATTAATGAAATCAACTACTTGGGTGACTACCTGGTCGTGCACTTCGATAATTGTAGCCAAATTCTATAGGAATTCCTCCATGATTGGCTTGTCATCATCCATTATATTAGTTATAACCTTTAAAAATATTACATGGACTTTCAAAAGATTAGCAACATAGGTAACAAATGCTCCTTAAAACACAAATTTATAGTATAATAACTTGATAAAATATCTGAATGATGTGAATATAGTGATATAACCTTTATCAATTGATGTAGCTTATGGCTTACGCATGCAAAATAAGCTAATACGTTTCCTCCTGCTCTAGGTTTATATGAAAGCAATAATGTCATTGACAATTCAAATAAGATGTCAAGAAAAGAAAATTTCAACTTTACCTCCGTATCTTTAACGGTAGCATCATTTGTGATTATTGATGATTCATTTTGTAGGACATATTAAGTAAGTCTTTAGTGGACAATTTATCAATCTGAAATAAGAACATGCATATTAAACACCATTGTAGACATCTAGAAATTTTGCAAAGATATCATGACAAAGAAAAAAAGATACAATAACTTTTAAATTAAACTTTTTTAATAGATTAGGTGCTAGGAAGGCCTTCTCCAAACTAACTCCATACAAATCCAAAGCATGTAGTAAGTCAAGTAGTTGATTAAAAATTAGGCATTGAATACTAGTAAAATATAGTTTTAGGTGTTACTAAAGTAATTCCTTCAAATAGTACAATGATGAAATTGATAAACCAAGCATCATCCAGGAGTTAGATTATTTATGCCTATTATTGTTTTTTTCCTTAAAATTTGTGACTCTAAGCAACTAGATTTTTCAAAGATGTTTAATTATCTTACCGATTATACATAACTAAGTTCTTATGTTGGAAATGTAAGTATTGTAATAAAATCTTATTTTTCTAAAAAATAATAAGAAAATGAAAAATAAGCAAATGACTCAGTTGTCAACTCTTGAAAATATTTGAAGAAACCAATCTAAGTGGAGCAAAACTAGAAAACGACAATTTAGTTTCCATTGTCATGTTAATAAAGTTAGAAATGCCTCTTAGAAAGTAGGGAATACTTACAGGAATAAAATTCTTTTATCATAAAAAGCAATATCAGAAAGAAGATAAACATAATAAAATAAGCAAGAATAAGAACATACCTTAAAGTTGCTGCAAGTTCCTGCATTGATAATCAAATCTAGCTTTAATTTTTGAATAGTTGCATAGGTCACAAGAGATGCAGAAATAGTACCAACATCATAAACCCCTTAAAAGAAAACAATTTGGAGAAAGGTTGGAAGAGGAAATCATTAGGAACCAGGAAGCAAGGTGATTTTTAGAAGGAAGGTCATATAGAGAAGCAAGACGACATAGAAAAGCAAAGCCATATAGAGAAATAACGCAACAATGATAAGCAATGTAACATAAGATAACAAAACTAAAAAAAAAGAGTTTGAAAGGTGTAATCTTGAGATATTATTACGTTTGCAGTACACACAACTTAAATAGGAAAAATGATAACAGA
>JANIPN010000006.1:59122815-59136973 GCA_027478595.1 Erythroxylum anguifugum
CTTTCTTTCTTTCTCTTTATTTATCATTACAATTTCTCTCTTTTTCTTTTTTTCTTTTTTATAATTTAGAAACTTTATATTTATATTTTTTCTTTTCTTTTTCTCTCTTTTTCTTGTTTTTTATCTCTTTAACATTAATAATTCTTTTTTATTTTTCTTCTTTCTCTCCTTTTTTCCTTTTTCTACTTTTATGTCTTTCCTTCGATATACTTTTAAAATTTGTCTCTTTCTCTCATTCTATTCCTTTATTAACCTCTTTCTTCTCCCTCTCCCTCCTTCCCTCCCTCTTTCCCTCTCCATCTCATTTCTATGCTATTGGATGCTTAATACTGATGCGACTAATATAAGTAGAATAAACAAATTTGTTTTCAAGGTGAAGGAATTATGTTAGGGGAGTAAGCCAACCAACCTAGAACACTTATGCTTAAGAGTGATGCAACTGACCAACTTAGGTGAGGCAATTATATCTTCAAGATTAGCCTAGTGAAGTGAGGTAACTCACCAAGAACACATATGCTCAAGAGTGATGAAACTAATTTAATTAGGTAAGACAATTATATCTTCAAAATGAGACAATTATATCTTCAAAATGAGACAACTACACCCTGATACATGAGATAACTCACTTGAAACAAAGATGCTAATGAGTGATGCAATTGATCCATATGAAGTAATTGCAGCTTAAAGCTGAGGCCATAGCCATAGTGAAGTGTGACTAATCTAGAACATAAATGTCTAAGAGTGATGTAACTAATTTTACTAAATGAGACAATTACCTCTATAAAGTGAAGCAATTCACTTGGAACAAAGAAGTGTATAAATGTGAGTGAAAGAGAGAGAGAGAGAGAGAGAACTAATGAAAGAAAGAGAGAAAGTCACAAAGTGAGAGAGTGGGAAAAAGATAGACATAGAGAGAAAGAAAGGAAAAGAAAGAAAAAGAACAAGAGGCAGAGAAAAAAAGGAGAAAAAGATAGAGTCATAAAGAAAAAGAAAGATAAGAAAAGAGGGGAAAAAAAGGAGTTAACTTTTTAGTATGATAATGGAAGACCTTCTTTATACAAATAAGTAGTTGAGAATTTTGTTATGTTAATATGCAACTTTAGGTTAATTATCAAAACTAACTTAAACTTCATTTTTTACAATTTTAATACCAAAATTCTTTGTATCGATGATAGCTTGTTAGTTTATGTTGGTGACCATCGTTTAGTTAAGTGACTTAATTTAATATGTAAATATTTAAATACTAGGACATGTAGTTTTAAAAAGATAAAAAAGAACTTAACAAATTTGAATAGGTAAATATTTAAATACTAGGACATGTAATTTGAAAGAAAAAAAGAAATTTAAAAAATTATTAGGAAAAATGAAAATTTACTTTGGTTACATGAATCATGAAGAAGAATATAACAACATCTATATCTTTTTCATCTTCCAAATTCATTTTCATGAAGCTCTCCTTATGCCTCTAATACTTTCTCTGACGTCTTCTATTTGTTCTCTCATTTTATTATACAAACCTACCTAAAAATATACTCTATATAATTTATGAACAAATTTGATTCAAACTAAAAAAAGTTAAAACTTATGTATAAGATAATTGATTTATTGAATATAAATAATTAATAAATAAATTCATTAAATATTTGAATGCCACAGAGAAAGAAATTTTTGATAAGTTCGAAGTTCAATGAAGAATAAAAAAGAGAAGCACCCACAACTTTTAAATAACAAAGATATCAAAAATTATCTTTAACAGCAAACAAACATTCCCTAAATACATAATAAAAAATCATATTTTTGAGAGGGGTAAGCTGTGTTGATTACATACTTTATTGACGACAGTGGACAAAATATAGATAGGGATAGCAATAGGTCAGGTTGAGCTAGCTTAGACCCCTGACTAATCGAGCTTAAGGCGGCCTAGCCCTAACCTGGTTAGGCTCGAGGCGACCTAGCCCGAATTATTATTATTATTTAAAAAATTGTCAAAACAATGTCATTTTTTCATTACCCTTCTAGGTCTAGCCAAGCTTGAGGCTCGATCGGGCCCAAAAAATTAGGCCCAATCAACTTAAACTCGGGTCTGGTCCAATTTGTCATCCCTAAATATGGGATCTATTATGTCTGAGATCATAGATTTTTTATAACTTTACCAAGTTAGATACAATTTAAGACATGCTCGTGCTTAAATTCATAGATCCTTTTATATCATTATGGAATTGGACACTGTCTAAAATAATGTTATTTTAAAGATTGTATCCTCGCAATTTATTTTTTAAAAGTTATAGGGGCTAAATTATGACTATATTTTAAGTCATATTCTTCATTAAAACTTTAATTCATGCATCCAAGAAGGGACATGGGTTAGGACATACCTATGTGTGAGCTCGAGTTTAGACAAAAATAAGTGTTTTATCTCCATATTTTCTCCAACTCTAACTCTTATGATTGACCTAAGCCTACATATAATGGATCCCCCATTTTTAGTTAGTCATGATCATATTGTACTCCCACTATTCAAAAGAATCCGTCTTTAAATCATCACCTATTTTAAAAGTAAAAACTGGTCTCTTTGTATAAAGATGTAAACATGGGTTAGTTAGTATAAAGAATATTCCTGATATTACTCCCTTTTCTCTCCTCTCTCTTCTTTTCTTAAGTCCCTATTTTCAATGGCAATTAGTATTTATAGACTTGATTCGGTGTTAAAGGCACAAGGATAATGGGTATATCATCCTTCATGAAGGTGTAATTATTTTTGAAACCTTCATGTACAACATTTTTGTTATATTACAATAGCCTTTCTAATAAGGTGTAACCAGTCTACATAAGTACATCACACAACACCTCATCTTGATACATTATAATAATAATAAAAAGAATGTTCACCTTGATCTCCTTATATTCATTAAGACAACAAATCTTGTATGTCTTTGAATGCTTACATCACACAACACTTCATCTTCATACATTATAATAGAAAAAGAATGTTCACCTTGATCTCCTTATATTCATTAAGACATTAAATCCTGTATGGCTATGAATGCTTTAGAATAGACAAGCTTAACTTTTCCTAAAAGTATTATTAACTACATTAGTACAACTCTCTTTATCATAATCATCATGCATATCTTATTATGAATATGACATCTTACATGGAAAATATGTTCCTTTTGTTACTTTAACTTATCCTCCTTAATTTGAAGATAATTGTTGGAACTCCTCTCTGGTGCGACACGTGTCCGACGTCCTACGTGACATCTAGACACGCGCGTCATGAGAAAGGGATTCCTATAGAGAGAGAGAAAGAAAAGAGAAAGAGTTTTGGAGACCCACGAAAATCTGGTTTGATTCTTTCTAATGGAAGCTTACACTCTTTCTCTTCCTTGAATATCCAAAGCCTAATCTTCTTCTCTTCTTCTTCTTCTTCTTCTTCTTCTTCTTCTTTGATGGCCGAAACTACCTATGCTATTTCTCTTCTTTGAAAAACTAACGAGCTTCTTCTTTCTTCTAGCAAGTTCGTGGAGCCTCTTAGGAGAATAAGAACTAACTTAAACCTAAGCTAACAAAACGACATCACTCATTCCTTCTAGCAATTTCGATAGTCTTCTCTTACAAGCTTTAAATTTTGTCTTTTATTTAGCTAACTACTTAAGACTTAAGCCCATACTTAAGCCCAAGCTTCTATCCTTCTCCTTTACAAGCCTTTCTACCTTAACTAATAACCTAAGCTACCAATATTTCGTGGGCCTCTATTAATAATCCTAAGGCCTTCATTTAAATCATTTAAATACTATCTCAAAGACTAAAAGCCCATTTGCTTCATTTACTCTTCATGATATGCCAAAAAAAGCCCACCTAATATACCTTAAGCTACTTCCTAAAATGCTCTTTTAATTCAACTTATTGATTTAAAGTCTAACACCTTATAAAAATACAATTAATATACTTATTACTTAAGCACTAAAATCTTAATTTATTCTAACTAAAAGAATTAATTAATCTAAACCTCAAAATAAATAAATAAAACATGCTTAATACGAATCGGGGCCCAACAATAATGATCTATGTGTGACAAATGTCTCATCGTCAAAAACATACTCAATCTCTTTTTACTAAAATATTCAAATATTGGCCTAAATTCCTTTTGTACGGGATCAGTTGTACTTGCCATCTCTCTATCTTCTCTTATGATCACAACCCTTTTATTTAAGGAACTAACATGCAATACATCATATTTCTAATTAACAAAAACTTTTAATATCTCTATTTCAATAGGGTTAAGAATCAATTTTAACTTTATCCTTATTATAGGTGTCACTTTAGCTTTAGGTGGCTCAATTTTCACTTTAAAAGAATCCTTGTTAGCATTTTTTAATTAAGCCTCCAAATGTTACTATAATTAGTGAAATACTTTGATAACTCTTTGTATTTGATTTGCTTTTCTATTTTGATAACTTTATGTATCATCTCTTCCAACTCTATATAGTATTGAATTTGAGTTTTAGTTCCTAAAATTTAGTCTACTTCTACATCAGAATTCCCCCTTTTACCCTTGAAATCTAGTGCTCCTTCACCCTCACATGTAGAGAAGAAATAGGAAGAAAATGTTTTTCTAGGAAAAGCTAGAAACAAGTTCTTCATAAGAAGGATAGTCTTCCTCTCCACTTTTATCCCCATAAGGAAGAAGGTGGGAGAATGTCAATCTCCTAAGATATGGACATTCTCTAAGCTGGTATGAAGTATTGAGAGGCAACACTGATGGGGTTTTTCATGGGAAAGATAGCTCATTTCCTAGTTATACATAATTAGGCATTGAATTTTTAGAAGAATAGAGGTTTGTACGATATTATGTTGTTTCAAGATAACTTAATTCGATTTACTTTTTCTTCTAAATCTCAAGCATGGAAGGTTGTGGAGGAAGGACCATGGCATGTAACACGAATTCCTTTGTTCCTCTAACTATGGTAGCTAGGTTTCCAAGTGGGGAATGTTAAGCAATAGTTTATCCATTTGTGGGTTAATCTTCATAATATCCCTCTTAAATACCGGACCATCAAATGACTTAGTATGGTAGCAAGTTTTTTGGGAAAGCCCTTATATATGGATGATAATACCACTAGAAGAAGGAGAGTTGGGTATACTTATATTTGTGATAGCATTGATATATTTAATGAATTGTCTGATGTAATCGCAGTAATACAATTGGGTTGTGATGGCCAGCTTTATGACAATAATGTATTAGTAAGAAATGGGTGCCTACGGGTAGAACTTTTAAGAAAGGGGATTATAATGAGCTCATGGGAATTTTAGAGGAACAGTTAGAAAGAGATCTAATATTTGAGAAATATGCTCCTGAGATACTAGTTATTAAGAGTTTAAACCTAGTATGGAAGTGGTTGATAACACTATTAATGATAAGGAGGGGCAAAATATAGAGGTAGTAAAAGTTGTTGATCATATTCTATCCTAGGAGAAGAGCCCCCCCTCTCCTCAATCCCCTGAAGATTTTTTCACTAATAAAGTGTTAGAGGAGTTGTTTCAAGTTGCTAAAAAAGGAAATCCAATAAAAGAGGTAGAGGTAAGAGCTTTCAAAGATATCTCTTTAATTAAATGTCTTTAATCTCATGGAATGTTAGGGGTATAAATTACCCTAATAAGCTTATTAACTTTAAGGTATTTTATTTTTAATGAAAATCTATAGGTTTTTGCTCTTTGGAAACCAAAATATGTATCGAGAACTTGAATAAATTAAATAGGTGGGATCTAAATAAAGATTTATAACTAACCATCTAGCCCAAACTTATGGTAGAATTATAATTGGTTTCAATATTAAAGTGGTTAAAATTGATATTTTGAAAACTAAGGTGAAAGTATTACATATGAAATGGCATTTTATTAAGGAGAATATAGGAATCTATTACTTTGTGGTTTATGGTTCAAATATAGAATTAAAAAAAAGAGCTATGGACTAGTCTGTGTACTTTTCAAAGGAGAGTTAATAGTCTATGGTTGATATTTTGGGATTTTAATGCCACATTATTCAGAATTAACGTTGAGGGTCACTTTTGTTTGAATTTTTTTAAGACTTCAGCAATTGTTTTAAAGATTAGGTGTTGTTGATCTAAAGACAATAAGCTAGCCTTTTGCTTAGAATAATAAGCAGGCTTTCAGGTGGTTCTTACGGAAGAACCTGGATATAACCCTGGTTTATAAGGAATGACATATATGTTTCCTGAGAGCAAGACTATTGTTATGAAGCCATTTTTTTCTGTCATGCTCTTATTAAGGTTGGGGATATTTTTAGAAGTTAATTTGTAAAGGTCCTTTCAGATTTAATAACTTATTAGCAAATGAGGAATGCTTCCAAGATGCTTTGAGAAGAGGTATGCAGGGTACTAACCAATTTAAGTGTGACCAAAGCCTAAGGCTATTAAGAAAGAGTTAGAGTTACTTTATCTTCAAAAAGGGGATAACATTCTACAAGCTAAGTCTAAAGCTAAAGACAAACTCCTTTTTATCGAAGATCTTACTAAAAATGTAGGTGACTTTGACATAATGAATTATTAAAAGCTCTTATTAAATGACTACTTAAAGACTATTAAAATCTTTCGAGTCTATTAGAACAAAGAGCTAAAGTTAATTGAATGAAAGAAGGAGACAGATGCACTAAATTCTTTTTCAATTCTATACTGTCTAAAAGAAAATCAAACATGATTTATTTTATCCTCACTTCAAATGGCATACCAATAAATCAATAAAAGGAGATTATTATGGAAGTTAAGGTATTTTATTGATTTCTACGGATCCTCCCAGGTGACATCTTCCTCTATTCAATTCCTACGATCCTTGATTTCTAAAAGATTATCTGAGGAGGAAACTGCTTCTCTTGTTAGACCAGTAGATGAATGTGAAATTGATATAACTTTGTTCTAGATGAAACCCCCTAATCTCGATGGTTTTAATGGTTTTTCTCTTAAAAAGCATGGTTAAAAATTGGTGATATGGTTATAGGGGTTATTTTAAAATTCTTCTCTACATACATACTTTTGAAGGATTTGAATAAAACCTATACATGTTTAGCTCCTAAGATGGCTAATATGATCTCCTTTGAGGATTAAAAGTTTATTGCCTACTCTAATTTTCTTTACAAGGTGATTTCTAAAATCATTACAAATAGATTGAAATTTGTCATGGACTCCCTTATAAGTGATAATCAGGGTACTTTCTTGCAAGGGAGAAAGATAGGGTATAATATTTGTATTGCTTAGGAGCTTTTGAAAGGTTATTCTAAGAAGTACTCCCTTAAGAATTGCTCTATAAGGTGGACTTCAAGAAGGCATTGATTTTATAAAATATGATTTTTTCTGCAATTATTGGAGGTTATGGGATTTCCTTTAAAGTTCATTAGATGGATTGAATCTTGTATTTCCTCTTCCTGTTTCTCAATGTTGTTGAATGGTGTTCCTACTGGAATATTTAATGGTGCTAGAGTCCTTAGGCAAGGGGACCCTTCTCCCCTTACCTTTTTATCTTAGGTATGAAGGCTTTTATATCACTATTAAAGCAAAATGTCAGTAATGACAGGAGCTTCCAGTTCCATAACAAGTGTAAAAAAGTCTCCATAGTTAACTTATGCTTTTTTGTTGACTTATTGTTATTATCTAAGGCTCATTTAGAATATATTGAAATATTAATGCCATCCTTAAGTCAATTCAGGGATATTTCTCGACTATCTGTTAGCACCTCTAAAAGTCACTTCATATTATCAGCTAATGCTGGTTTCTTTGAAGACAGAGTGATAATTGTGACTGGTATGTAAAGGAAGTTGGGTCCTCTTCAATATCTGGGGCTTCAATTATGTCTAAAAGAATACAATTCAATGAATATTTTCCCTTAATGGAAAGGATAAAGAGGGTGTTGGTTCTTAGATAAACATATCTTTTTCCTTTAAGTGCAAATTGTAAGTCATAAATTCAATCAGGAATATTTGCATTTATATTGGAGCTCTAACATCTTCCTAGCTAAAGGTGTTATCAAGACTTTAGAAAAGGCTATAAGAGACTTTTTATGGGGAAATTCTAATTCTAATGGTGATCATGCTAAAGTTAAACGGACTAAGGTTTACAAGCCTAAATATGTAAGAGGATTGGGTATAATTCCTATCAAAATCACTAATAAGGTGTTTATGATGAAAAACTTATGGTACATTATCCATGATAAGGCCTTTTTGTGGGATGGATTCACAACTACTTTTTAAAAGGTAGGTGTTTATGGTCTACGTCACCTAAACCCTCTTACTCTTTGTTTCTATCTCAAAGGATATATTGGAACCTGACATCTTTTATATGGTAGGTAACGGTAGGAAAGCTTTCCTTTGGCTCTATAATTAGACTAATCATGGCCCTCTTATTAGAATGCTAGAGGTGGTTCACACTTGGAATTGTTTCCTTAGCAATGCTAGAGTTAATTCCCTTATCAGGGATGGATGTTGGGACGCATTCCCTAACGAGCTCTAACACCTTCCCCCCCCCCCAATTAGATTCCAAATATCTTTATTTAAAACTATTATTTTTAGCTGAATATCTTATTAGATAGGTGTAATAGTAAGATTTGCAAGAATTGGTTAATTTAGAAGGGTCAGGAAGTGGGTTGGTATAAACTATTGTGGAATAAGGTATTATTTCCTAGTACCTCAGTTTTATTACAACTTATTACTTTAAACAAGTTGAGCATTCTAGATAGGCTTCACTATTTGAATATTAGGGCTGGCTGTATCTGTTATAAAGAGGATATAGAATTAAGTTCTCACTTTTTTTTTACTTATTGATTTTCTTCCACCTAATGGGAATTCATCAAGGGGAAATATCTTCTGACTCTCAATGTTAACTCCTCCATAGATACTATATTATCATAAAAAAAATCAATCTTATATTCTTAAGGTGAATAAGGTTGTCTATTTGATACCATTATGCATTTGTGCTAAGGAAATATGGAAGAAAAGAAACTATAGACAATTTGAGGAATTGTAAGATCTAAAAAGGAAGTGATCAATCAATTAGAAGTTAAGATAAGGGAGTTGTTGTTCTATTCAAACATTGTTAGACAATATGGTAGTAAACTAGCAATTCCTAGGGAATCCCCTAATTTGAGTGCTACCCATAGCAGTAAGAGTTAAGGAGTCTGATGTTAACATCCATTTGGCTTGTTGGTAATAATCCCTAGCATATTCAAAAGGAAATCAATAATTTTAGAAGTGGGTATTGATCCTTACCTATTAAATGGAGGGGGCTCCTATCTGTTGACCCCTATTGTTGGGTACGAGACTTAAGCTTCTCTTTTAAGCAATTTCCCTTGTTAGCGAGCCTTCATTTGATCTCTCTCCCTCAAAAGTTCCATGTGTGGTTAAGGTGTCCTCTAGCCTGATGTTTTTAGTGATTTTTTTGCATGTCTCACACATGGGTAATTTTGGTTATTTCATTGTAGTTCTTGTCCCCCCTTTTGTGACGTATTTGGTGATGGTTTATCATCTTTGTGTTAGTATCTTTCTTCCAAACATTTCTTGTATCAATTAATTTCACTTTTAATTTTTCAAAAAAATCCATTGCATTGGCCTTTCAACTTATTCAAGAAACTAACCATAGTCACTTCCTTGTCCTCCTCTACATTGGATCAAATTATAAATATTTTGATCTCCTTATAATAATCTTCCAAATTCTTTGTTTTGATCGTTAGGTAAGACTTTGCAACATTTAACACAGTTCCTTGTAATAATCACTTGGTAAAAATCTCATTCTCATAAAAGCCTTCAAATTATTCCAAATCTCTATGGGTTTCTTGTGATTTATTCTCCTATTATTAACCATCTGATCCTATCAAATGATGACATAATTGGTAAACTCTAATATCACCACGTTTACCTTCTTCTCCTTAAAGCAATTGTGACAATTAAAGATCAATTTTATCATTATTTCCCACTCCAAATAAAATTAAAGATCGTTCATACACTTAAAGAAAGATATGATCATAATGATGCTATCAATATTCTTATCTAATCTTTTCTAGAATCCCTCCTTTGCTCTTAATCACTCCTAACTCCTCTTCAAGTCTTAAACATGACTCCTTCAGTCATAAAGGTTAGATCAACACCATTTAAACTAAGTTCAATCCTTTTCTTCATCATACTTTGTTGAAGTTGTTAGATTATGTCTAGTATACCTCCCTTCATTATGAACTTAGGGGGGGTTGTCTCCCTTGTAATTTAGCAATCTATTGTGATTGCTTCTCCATCATGTCTTTAACCTCAACATACATCATATTCTTCCTCTCAAATTATTGTTGCATGATTTACATAAAATACGAGTTGTCTCTCTCCTCCATCGTTGTTAAAACAACTTTAGAAAATATATTTGAAAGCCATAAGAAAAATTAGTAAAATAAAAATTTCTCATATACTCTCATATTTTTGCTCATAAAGATGAGAAACCACTCGTTTTTTACTCTTTATTTACCTTTTCTCAATGCTAATCTCACACTCTTTTACTTTTTCTAACTTTTGCTTCATTTACAAGTTCTTTACAAAACTAAATAAGTTTAAATAATAATACAACTTTTGTAAAGTCCAACATTTTAAAACTATATGTCAATAAGAGAAAGAAAACCACAGTTATTCAAGAATTTGAAAATTGAATAAAATAAGGAAGAGCTAATAAGAATTATAAACTATACTTGGGAGCGACTTCGTAAGGCCACTGGTCTGGTACTACTTTATTTCTTTTCTTTTCTGTGATAAAATACTAATGTAAACAATAGGGTTAGAACAATCTTGATGTGAAAAGATATGAAGCAAGAAAATGAAAAAGGAAAATAGGATGCAATAAAATGAAAAGAAATCGTAAGGAACAAATTTTTCTTTCTTTTTAACAATATTATATAATATAATTTAAATGATAAAAAAAATAAAAGGATTACCATACCTGATTTAAAGCCAAACTTTAACACAAATTGATGCGAATCCACTTAGAAATATACCAGAAAGAACCATGAACAAGTTTGATTCAAATAAAAGAAAGCTAAAACAAATGTACAAAGATAATTGACTCATTGTCTATAAATAATCAAGAATGAAATTTATTAAGCATTTAAAGTTCACAATGAAAGAATTTTCTGATAAGTTCAAAATTTAATGAAAGATAAGAAAAAGAAACACTAATGACTCTCAAATAACAAAGATGTCAAAAATTGTTATAAACTAAAAAGAAACATGCCTTAAGTATAAAATTAAAAAAAAAAAGGATTTCGAGATGGCACATCTATGAGCCATATTATATTGGTTATGTACCTTTTTTAATGCTAGTGGCCATAGTATGAGATATACTCATGTCTTAATGGTGGATCTCTTAGCAATTTACACAATATGGGATATGATCATGCTCGCGACTATGAATTTTCCTATAACTTTATGAAATTAGATACAATTTAGGATGTGAGTGTTGAAGTCTATATTTTCATAACTTGTTTTCTAAAAATTATGCATGCTAATGCATAACTATAAGTTAGGTTGTGTTATTCACTGGAACTTCAACTCTTGTATCTAAGGAGGAGCACAGGTAGGGATATGCCTATATGTTAGCCTATGTTTAGCCAAATATAAGTGTTTTGCGTCCAAACTTTCTCTAACTCTAACTTTTGTAATTAATTCAAGTCTATATGTAATGGATCCCCCATTTTGGTTAGTCAGTGCTTGTATCATTCTATCTATACCTTGTTTTCCTTCAGCAATAAAATAAACATTCTACAACATCAATGGATTTAAAATCATCTTAAAACATATACGTGATATTGTTATCATTCAACCTCAAAACACCATTCTGGATCCAAAATCACATTTTTGTTGCTCATCGTCTTTAATTTCACATAAATCATATTAAAACACATCATTTTTTTATTGTAATAACATAAAGGAATATGGGAATTTGATATTTAAGAGAAATTTGTCCAAATTGTTGCCCATCATTATCTCATCTTTTAAGATCTTTCCAAAGTTGTTGGATCTGGTAAATGAAGAAAATATAACTCATGATACACCAGAGGGCTTATTAGGTATTTAGAGGGGTTTCAGAGTGAAAAAGTTTCACTTTTAGAGAAGAGAAGGGAAGAAGGAATTTGTGTCATTGGGGATTTTTTGTTTTCTAAATTAAGTTTGTTCTTTTATGTTATTTGGAATACATATAAAAAGCAATATGAATGTTTGGCTTATCAAATTGATTTTAATTAGGATTGCATTGACTAAAGTGTTGAGGAATGAAGTTAAGAATTAAGTTTTAAAGTTTTGCTTTCTTGCTGCTCTGATGAGTTTGAAATTAAACCTAGAGGACAAATAGGAGTGGATTGATAAGTCAAGGATTTCTTCATCTTTTTAAAAAGTCTTATGTCTCGAAAGTTAATTAAACAATCCACTTGTTAAGTCACATCTCTAAGTTAAATGTGGTAATTAATAGAGATTAGCACTCAATTATATTTGATATAAAGTTAGAATTCAAGCTAGTTTTAATAAGATTTTTAAAATTGTAGATTAAAAAAATTCTCTAAGTAATTTAAAGACCTATTTTATTCATTAAATGGATGTTAAAAACTCAAAATATAATGTCCTAAAAGTTTTTGTTTTTCCTTGTTATCCTTGATATTTAGTGTATGAGGCATAAGTCCTTAAAGAGAAGTAAATAAATTTTGGAAGATAAACTTTTCGTCATGTATGTAAAATTATGTCACAAAAATAACACAAACTAGTCAAAAATATTCAAGACGAACGAATAAATCTAAAGACCAAACATTCAAGCAATGATTGTCACCCATTCTTTTTTCTTCATTGATGAAATGAATGAGCCATCCAAAGCCACAGACACCGAGAAAACATCTAAAAACACTAGATAAGTATATAACCCGTAGTAATAATTATGATACCAACAGTCACCAGAACAACATTAGCACGAAGAAATCTTTGAAGGGTATAATCACTTTGTTAATGCTATTGGATGAACAAGAAAGGTTCGATCAAGAAGAGAAAAATAAGGCTACTGGGAAAGACAAGCTCTTATTTGAAGATAACCACAAGAAAATGGCCAAAGGCATTGTCGACTACTACTCCATACGATTCATTGCACAGGCAATAATACTTCCTGGTGAGGGAGAAACAATGGACAAGATGCAAGTTGCAGATCCTGATGCAGTTCATGTTGTTCGATCCTTCATTAGGAAGCAGTTTGCTTCTGAATTCAAAGCAGAGTTTCTTAGCAAAGTCTGACATCTTGTATGTAATTAAATGCTTCATCATATAAAGTGTTCTTTATTTTTTTTACGATAAATCATAAATTTAAATATCTTAATTAACTTAAATATAGATCGATAAAAAAATGTAAATAGATTTTATAAAATTTCAGATAGTGGATTTGACTTTGCTATGTGATAGTGGGGTTTATTTTATCAGGTGACAGTGTTGAAACTTTCTAATTGTAATAAAAAATTGATTATATAATTTGCTGAGAATCAATCACGTCAAAAAAAATTTACTTATCGTTAATGTTTAAATTATACTTTATTATAAAGGTTCAAACTATAATTTTGCAAACCCTTATTGTCTATTTCTAGTTTACCAAAAAAAGTGTCACCGGATAGGTTGGAACTTTTGTATATCCAAATTCCAAGAAAGAGTGATAAAATGTGTTCTATCTAATATTCTGAATATCATACTAGATTTAGTATTAGATTAGGTTCTGATACGGTATTGTACTAATATTGGTATCGGTTAATACTGGGTAACGTTTCGGGTAATTTTTAAATTGATAAAATAATCTCTAAAATAAATTACAAAATAGTCCTTTGTTATATTGTACAGTTGTACTGTATAGTTTATAAGTTTACATCAATCTTGTTTTCAAAAATTATAATAATAAATAATAACCACAATTAATATGAAAAAAGACAATTATCATCATACAAGCATAAAATTAAGAACAATACAAAGCATTTGAAATATTTCAATTTTATCATATAATAAATAATAATTACATTAAAACATCAAATAAAAAGAACAATATGCTTAACTTTCTAATTATTACAATTTACAACAAGAGTTTGTGACGAGAAAACAACTAATTAG
>JANIPN010000006.1:59192415-59203127 GCA_027478595.1 Erythroxylum anguifugum
GGTAGCTCAATATGAAACTGGATTAGAATGTGAGTTGTTATCTTTTGCCACTGATGTATTCAGTGCTGGTTATCAACCTTTTTGTAGCTTCTGATGTGTTTAATTTGACTTTGAGTTAAGGACCGATGGATGTGAAGTGGTCATGGAATTGTGCCTTCTAGGATGAAGAAAATAACATGTTGATATGTGTAGCCTAGACATTAAAGCAGTAAAGGCTGAAGTTTGTCCAATTGAAACAAAACTTTATTCAGCAAATTTACCGATGTTGAGTAAAATATGTGATTGTTGCACATAATGGTTAGGACTTAAGCTAGATTTGATAAATCATCCTAAATGTTTTGAAACAAATGCATATGGCAGGCACATGCTTTATCATTTTGAAGAGTTCTTTTGGCGTCTTTGGATATCACTGCAGGAATTTCATATTAACCAAATCATATTACTGGTTGATGTGACATTTTGTATTGACCTAGAGTTTTTCTGTTTTGGAGGCATAAACAGTATCCATACTATTGCAGGGTTTGTATAATCCTTATGTGGCTCTGAGGCATGGTTTCCATTACTTCCTTCAACAGTATTTGCTATTCTCCTATTATTTAGTAATGTGAACTTAGAAAACCTGTCAATTTGTATGATTTTGAGTGCTATAGTGAGATGGTTAATGTAAAGGTTAAAAAGAGATTTGTTTTGGAGAGTGATTCTTAAAGTTGCATTTCAAAAATGCACTTTGACCTCTTTATTGTTCGCCTTTTGTTTTTGACTTGACTAATTGAGAAAACCATATTGCAATTTTGGTTTGCAACCTATGCTTGAGCCTTCCAAGAACTGTTTAGTGTCTTGATTTAGGGTGATAAACATCTTAAATAAATCTGAGAGAGTACATAGCTATGACTTTGTGCTAATAGCTATTGAAAAAAAAAGACCATGCTTGAATTGACGGATAGATGTAATACTCTTGTGTAAGTGAAACTTTCTGAAACTGACACTGTTGTTTTAGTGTATTAGAAATGATTAAATTAGTATGAAGAAGGATAGGGAGGCAAACAATGTCACTGTTGCAATGACTTGATGTTAACTCAACAAGATCAATATTGAATCAATTCCCATTCAGTGGACATGCTGTGTTTTTAAATTACTGGTAAAGGAAATTATTGGTATGCCTCTCTTCAATGAATTCTGTAGATCTTATCTTGAGTAATGTCATGCTAATTAATGGTGTGGATTTCCGAGTATTCCAACAACAATGTTATACTGTTAAATCCTTTTGAGACTTGTTAAGTAACAAAAGTTTGACTTGATCAATTGGTTGTGCTGTTGGATTGTAGCCATCTCATCCTGCAATACCACCATCATTCTTTTACAAAAAACAAAAGAAATAATGTCAATTTAGTACTTATGTGGGCTTGACAATCTTGATCAATTTTACACTGGAAATATATAAAACACCAGAATAAGTTCTGTTTATAATTGCAATTGCTATTTTTCATTGTTTTTCTGTCCATCTTTGCTGCAGGCTATCCCACCTATTACAAGAATGGCCCTTACACGGGATACCTGGGTCACTGTTTTGTGCCGAAAATTAAGAGACTGGTGGCATTGGGTAACTCAACTTATTGTACTCAATTTCATTGTTTTTCACTTTTTTATTACAGATCCTAAACAAGTTAAGCCTTATCTGGTTACATTTTGTACTTGTGCCCAAGCTAAGACAGGTTTTGTTACTTGGTTGCAGGTTGCAGATGGAGAACTTCCATTAATCGCTTCTCATGGGTGAACATGCTAACACCTTTTTGATAATCCCAAATGTGATTGTTTTTGTGTTTCTAACCTCTGTTTGACCTTTATGTCTTAGACTGGAAATAGAAGCATATAAGACCCTTGATCCTTCCGTTCGTGTGGTGATCTTGAAAGCGTTATGTGACATTCGAGTTGAGGTATCACTGTGGTAGATGAAGATTAGATGTTGTGTTTGTTGATTTGAAATAATTGCTTAGTCGATTGTAATGTTGTTTTTTCCACCTAATTGATCTTAAACTTTACATTTCCCATGCAATGCTATGGTGCTGAATGAATTAATTAATCTAACAAAAAAGATGGGAAATATCAATTGGTTAATGGCTCAAGTGTCAATTGTTGGGAAAGTAACTGAAATATTTAGCAAAGATTTCAGCCCATCCTGTACTTTTTCTCATGTTAAATATTCTTGACTTTCACCACAGCATCAAACTGTTATTTTGGTACTTTCTTTTGTCTTAAACGCTTAAGGTTCAGTCATATGGTAATTCTTTGTGTAACTTGTTTTTAGATTGCTTTTGGAATTAACGTTTTGGTGCAGAACATAGTTTCTTGATATTCATAGTGACAATTACTTTGTTTACACCTAAAAATAAAATGATATACTGTCTTTTGCTTTTTCGATTCATAGTCAACTAAGCGTATTATTTCTTTTTCATTTCACATATAGACCTTTGAAAATATCACTTGATTTTGTCATTTCTTTATTGCTACATAAAGTGTTAGCAACAACTGATTGTGTTGTCGTTATCTCATGACAAAAGTTTGCCCTTTCAAGGAGTTAGCAACAAATACATGGAAGAAGCTATCTTGTTATGTGTCATGACAGAAGTTTGGCTTTTCTAGGAGTTAGCTACAAGTACTTGGAAGAAACTTTCTTGTTATGTGTATTTATAGCAACATGTTTGTTTTTGATTGAGTAATCTTGTTTTGGTTTATCATTGTTGATCATTTGGTCTGCTGGTGGTCATCCTTCGGACTAAGCTTGCCTTGTGAGGTAAAGGAAATTGGGTCTCTTAGCACGTGTTCTCTCAGCGCCTTTGTTTCATTGGGCAACAAGCTTAGTTTATGTTTCAAGTTTAGTAATGCCGCCTGCCTTGTCTGCACTACTTGAAGTGTATCACATTTTCATCTAAATGTATGCAAATAAATCGATATTTATAACAGATCTTGTGTCATCGTACTCACTTTGAGGTCTGGAGAAACTCAAAAAATGCATACCTAATCATACAAAAGTAGCTATCTTAAGCATCTGTTTCTTTTTAATCCTTGTTTTTCAAACTTGATGAAATGCAATTACTTTTTTGGTAGCCTTTTTTTTTTTGGTTACTGTGAATTGTACTAATTTCAATTTGAATGATGTTTTGCAGCAAGAAGATGTCAAGAATTATATTGATAACTCCCTTAAACATGGTGTGCAACTACCAGTGTTCCGTAAAGAACGTATTGGGGGTGATTCTCAAGGAATTAATTACTGGTAATGTAAATCTTCCTTAATAAAGCTTTATGCGACTCTGTTATCTTGGAAATAGTCATTAAAGAATAGCTGTTTCCGACTACAACAGTTCCTGTTTGATGAAAGTCCCATTTTTATGTTATAACATTTGTTATCTATTTTTATTTTGCTGGAGTAGGTATGAAGATGATCCATTGATTGGTTATCGGCTATACCGTGAGATACGAAAAGTTGAGCTGAAGAAAGTAAAGACAAAGGGTTCCCAGGTCCTCCCTAGTACAACATACCTTTGGGAAACAGTGGCAACAAATTTTGAAGAATTTCAAGATGTTTCTGTAAGTTGCTTAATAAGCCAGTCTGTTTTGTGCAGTATTTTTTGTACATGTTTACTTGGTTATTCATAGTTTTGCATGCTTTTCTTTAATCCATTTTTTTACAAATCCAACATTATGATGTGTTTTCCATGCAAGGATTTACCTATGAGATTCCAGTGAGTGTAGCCTTGGATCTTTGTTGTTTTAGTCTTTGAGATTTCAATTCCCCTTTTAATTAGACCAAACATTCTTGTGTGTGTGTGTGTGTGTGTGTGTGTGTGTGTGTGTGTGTTTCTGTGCAGAGAAATTATTGGACCAGGACATGTTGCATTTTAATATGAAATTTTCTTGTGTTCTTTAGAGAGCAATTGTAAAATTTTGATGTGTCTACATATCAAAACACGGTTCCGTTTTAGCAGTAATCTTAGAGACTGCCTGAAAATAATTCTCTGTTATCTATTAGTCCTTTAATATTCTTATCTGGAAGTCCAAGAAAAGATGCCAGTACAACACTGGATAGCCCAAACAAACAAAAAAGAGAGAAATTTCTATCTCAAGCATTCTACTAACAGCAATTGAAAATTCCATCTACTCTACACTATTGTTGGAATAATATCTATTAAGAATCCATCTACTCAGAACTTTAAGACTGGAAAATTGCAACTTGTTCTTTCTTCCATGGGAATCTTTCTCAATTTGCCTTCTCCATGCAGGAGAAGCTTTTGAGTAGTAAAAACAGAACAGAGGCATCGTTAGGGAAGAAGTTGAAGAATGACATGCTCCCTGAGATTGAGAAGGTTCATAAGGTACCCAGAGTTACTTGTATGAGAATACATTTACTTATCAATAGCAGTAATTAGGAAAAAACAGCGTCTGTCTTTCTTGAATCAAGTTGCTTTTCCTACTTGTATCTAATTTCCTGTCTTTTTGCGTTTCTTGAATTGATTATATAGTTGTCTGTTTTTTCTATTTTTGCTCAGAGGAAAGAGAAATTGTTGAAGAAACAACACAGGCAGGCTCTGCTTCTTGATAACTTCCTGAACATGGATGGGCTAGGAGCAGGTCGCTCGCTCCGTGACAGAAAACCTGTCACTTACACTTTTGGTAAGATTACTGAAGAACACAGTAAAAAGAACAGTTTGTTGCTTTTTGCTTTTGGCTTGGATTTCTCTCTATTGTCGATTCCTTCATAAGTAGCTATGATGTTATGGTTGATAGTCCTGGTGGACTCCCATTGTTTGTAAGATATCTTTGGTAAAACCCAAAAAAAAAAATCACCAGTTGGGCGACCTTAATCATGACAAGGTGGTGATTAATGACCAATACATACTTTCAAATGTTAGCAATGTCAGTATTGAGTATTCTCGACACAATGTATTTTGAACTTTTATTCATATATCTAATTATTTTGCAGATGATTATGACCGGTCAATCAATGAGGCTATCAAAATAACAAAGTATGAAGTTCATGACACATTCTTCAGATACTCTTTGTAGCTTATTATTGAAAGGAACTTGTACATACATGCATACAACTGTGCAATCTATAGTGATTTGTTTCTGGACCTTTGTTATAGGCGAAAGCAACCATCGCCGGAGCCCATTCAAAGAAGAGATGGTTTAGCCATACCTGACGCTTCTACAAATGGTGGATGGAGTGGTCCTTCACATACTTCCCCACAGGGTAATTTCAGTACAGTTTCTCCCAATTCTCCTGGTTATGATGACATTGGTGAAGACCATAGCCTTGAGCCACTGGACAGGAGGTAAAGAGTACTACTACTACTACACAGCTCCTTGTATTGCAATTTGCATCAAGCATGCTCCTTTGCATAATTATGTAACATGTTACAGTAACAGGCGAAGACAGAGGCCACAACGATACTCAGCAAAAGAGTTTGTTGAAGCAGTTTCAGATAATGAGGCTGATTTTGATAGTGATGATGATATAGTTGGAGAGGCTGTATATGATGATGAATATTTGAGGAAACGTAAACAAAGAAGGAAGCTGTCTAGTAGCTCTGAAGGGGATGACGAGTACCAGTGGGATGAAGACAATGGGGAAGATGAGGATGAGGAAGAAGAAGAGGAGGATTCCTTAAGCATCAGTGAGGAGAGTGATCAGCCACAAAAGTTCAATAAATTATCAGGCCGTACTAGGAGAGAAACAAAATTACGATCTGTTGATGAGATCCAATCAGGTCTAAGACGCAGTAAAAGGGCCACTAGGAACCGAATAAATTACCGGCAGTATGACCTTTCTGAATCAGAAGCAGAGTCAATGAAACCTGAAAAGTCAATCGTGTCAGACGAGCACTCCGATGCAAGTGAGAATGTAGAGTATTCAACTGGAAGTAAAGATTCTGATGGCATTGGTAATGAACAAGATATGAAAGTCGATCCACCTGCTGTTGGCTATAACGAGGCAACTGATAGAGAACAAAATCAGCCAGTTGAAAAGTCCAATAGCCCAGACCAAGATGAAGGTGAAGGTGTGAGAAAAAGACGATTCCTTGACCTTAATGAAGTTGCCCCAGGTTCTGGTTTTGACGACGGTTCAAACACAACAATAAAAGATGAAGACAGAGATGATTTTTGAGCTGATCTCTCTACAGGAAAGCACTGTTTCTAGTTTTCCTTTGGAGAAAATGTATGATATTAAAAGGTTATAAATTTTGCAATATGTGCATGGAGGAAATTATGATCTAGTTCTTCCATGGTGTAAGTTAAGCAACGTTGATGCGATTCATCTGGGATTTGCGGCAGGGAGCAACCCGGTGCTGAGAGTTCTGTAGATTAGGTAGTCATTTTTTAGTATGTCTACATTTATAGAAACCTAAAGTGGGTGAATGAGAATTCCATGGAAGTTCTTTATCATATCCAATTAGTGTACGACAACCTTTTTAACCGATTGTAACCGAAAAAATTTGGTTTCTATATGTGCAAGTCTGTAGTTTAATCTTTTCAGTACTCCAAATTTTTGCGGTTGACTTTTTAAAAAATTGATCATTAACTTTTGATGTATGATATTGGATCAACTCCCCTTAAAAGCTGACTTTACTGTATAATGTTTTATGCAATACATTATAATGCATTATCATCACCAAATTGAGAATGTAAACTTCAACTTCATTTCAGTTCTGTTGTTAATATTATAAAGCATTGAATGGTTTTCATATTCTAGCTTATCGGGTGGCATCAAACAGGTATCGGGTGATTTTCGTCCTCTAGCTTTGGGTGGCACCAAACAAAGTGTGCAAGTTGGGTTCCTAAGTGAAAATAGCCGCTCTGATTCTGGACACAAAAAAACAAGGAAAGGGTAAGTTTTTCTATGTTTCACGTAGTCGGTGGAATTCAAATGTCCCACTGTGGCTTTTTAGTGTTCCCATTCTCTTGCTGCAGGCATGCATCTTTTCTGTCGGTGGCCTGAGCTGTCTCTGTACCAACTCCTTCCTTCGCTGCATGTTTTCCGGCAGGGCAGTTTCTTTCTGGGACAGTTGCCTCATGGTCAATTCCTTCCTTCTCTGCCTGTTTCCTGGGTAGTTCTTCATCAGCTTTCTCTTTCTCTGCTGCCACGTCCTTCTCCTTAGCAATTACTGTTTCTTTTGTTACCTCAAGTGCTTGAATCAAAGTTGAGAGACATTTTTCTGCATCATCCAATGGGGACTTGGGCATAAGGTTCTCTGCGACATCTGCAGGTGTGATCTTGGCCTCCCTGATTAGCCCTTGAATTGTATCAAACATAGCATGTTCTTCGAGTCCCAAGTAATTCTTGGCCAACACTTTGAATGCCTCAAAACTGCAGTAAGACAGTTCAATATGCTTGTCCATCCTTCCCCTCCTAATCAGGGCAGGATCAAGCTTCTCCACATAATTGGTAGTGAACACTATAATCCTCTCCCCTCCACAGGCAGACCATAAACCGTCAATAAAATTCAACAAGCCCGAAAGCGTCACCTTGCTGGTTGTGTCCTCTTTCGGTTCGTTACGAGCAGCTTCTTTCTCCAACTTGTCATCCTCAGAAGATATCTTTCTTTGGCCTGTAAGATCAAGCGAGCAGTCTATATCCTCGATAACAATGATAGATTTCCCAGTTGTTTCGATCAAAAGCCTCCTCAAATCAGTGTTGTCCTTCACTGCAGTGAGCTCAAGATCGTAGACATCATAGTTCAACAAGTTGGCCATTGCAGCAATCATAGTAGACTTGCCAGTTCCAGGAGGTCCATAAAGAAGATAGCCCCTCTTCCAAGTCTTGCCAATCCTGGCATAAAAATCCTTGCTTTTGCTGAAAGTTACAAGATCTTCAACAATTTCCTTCCTTTTCTCAGGCTCCAAGGCCATGGAATCAAAAGTGGCAGGATGTTCAAAAGATACGTGGCTCCACATAGTATGCCTGTAACTTGACCACTTCTGTCCGGGACTGTTGGTATAAAGCTTTCTCTGTCTACTCCTGACGTTAATCTCCTTCCCTTCCCTGATCACATGCTTCAAGTAAATCTCTGTAATGATCTCTCTGTGACGTTTATGAAAAGTGAGCCTGTAATATCTCCTATCCGGCTGAGGATACAGAGACTGCCCGGTGGTCGCAACTTTGCTCGAAACCCACCAAATTTTAACGCCTTCAAACTCGTCTGTTACTCTCTCGGACTCGTCCATGCTAAAAACCAGGTTGCTGCTATCCTTTCCCATCTCTGCTTTGAGCCTTTTAGCAAACTTTGATGAGTTGGCACTTAGGTATGCCTCCACAGCAGCGAAAGCTTCACTTCGTTTGAGTCGATCTCCTGTGTACTCATGGATTGATACTTTGATGTACGGATAAAAAAGGCTCATGATTCTCTGTGTATACCTCGCAAAGTGCCTGCGAACCTCGTATGGACAATAGTGTTGGAAAACAGCCCAGAAAAACATAATACTGGCAATGGTCGACCCCATTGTCGCCCAAATCTCCGTCGTTTGAGGCATTAGCATCATTTTCACTTTCTTTTCTGGCTCTGTGACTATGAGTGATTGTTGCCGTTGTTCTGTTGCACCCTTTTCTTGTCCTGGGCTTATAATATGTAGGAAAATGTTGTTGGTCTTGTGATTCTTTCTCTTCTAATCATGGTCAAACGTAAGGTCTTGGTGAGTTTTGCATTTCCTTTCATATAAAGTGAGTGAAGAGGCCTGAAGAGTATGAGCAAGTGTCAGAGTTTAGGTACACAATTAGAAATACAATCGTGGTTGCCACTTGCCAACACTGACCTTCAATGCTATTCACACATCCATTTCTCTTCATAGAATAAAGCAATTTTATTAGTGACATTATTAGGTTTAAGCCTCTACCAGGAATGGATATTCCATATGTGAAGGTTCCATCTAATGGGGTCCAAAACATATGCTAAATCAAAAGAGTGGTGACTAATCAACCCTTGACGAGAATGGCACACATGTCAGACACATAATAAATTAGAAGCCAATTAAACGACATATAAAAGGGACTCTATACATTGGAACCAGCAGATGTGTTTACATTAAATAATGTTATTAGCATTCTCATGCAAAGAGATAAAGAAAACTTTGGATGGAGGGACTGTGCTCTCATGGGATTTCTATTTTGTTCCTATCCATTGACCACACATACGGTAAACACTACTTTTGGAAATGATTTGAAAGCTACTAAAGAAAGTCGGCAAACAAGTGTGATCTGACTTGTTCATTTCCCTCAGTTAGGAAACTGACAAAAGTGTCCAGTCATGTTAGTCACGCTTCTTGATTATCTCAATCTTGCCTCCTCATTTGCTTGCTAATTTGTTCTTTCATAACTACAAAGGCCCGTAGACATTGAATTGCATGAAATTGAAATTGGAAAGAAGAAGAAGAAGAAAGGCCGAAGTCCAAATATGATGTCCGTACACCTTTTTTTCAGCCATTTATTGTCGATCACATCTGTCAACAAGCTGATACTCGTCTAGTCCTGTCCATGTATTAGTCAATCAAACACTTATGGATACTTTTGAAACTTAAAGCAATTGTCAAATTCTAATATGCTGGTCATTCTAAAAAATTTCCTAGAAACTGCAAATGAGCTCCACTTCAATACTGGGCCCCTTTCTTCCTGGAGTATGCTTTTCAGGTTCCCAAGTTGAATAGGACTAGACACCACACGTACAGATTAAAACGTGCTACCTGGTGCTCATAATGCTCAGCTTTTGTTGATTAGGGTCAATGCCCTATGAATCCACACCCACAAAGCACAACAAAAGATCATCAATCCAATGTAAGAGACTAATATACCAGCAAATTTATTGTCAACTTATAATGAGCTTTCCCTGGAAACGAACCAGGTGCTTTGCTTTTCGGACTATAAAATGCTTTCGGAGCATAAGCCAAGTAGCAGCTCAGTTAATGCGCAGGTGTCCACCACCAAATTATCCCACATGGATACTAAAAAAAGAATTAAAAAAAAAGCATGAACCACTATGAATAAATTATGATAGTCATTGCAGCTGCTGATTATGAATTAGGATAACAAAATGAAAGGAAACCCTTTTCCCTGTACATGAGAAAAAGTACATATAAAAACTTACTAGATAGTTCAAGGTCCCTATAAAGAACAGCATCACTCCATCAACAATGATGCTATCTTAAGTGTAACCAGCCTTTCCTCGTATTCTTATGGGTTCAGATTCCCAGTATCTTCCTCACTCGCGAACCAGTTTAGAATTATCTGAGAGCTGTGACAAATGTAGGTAGAGATCCTTATTGGAGTTCTTGATTGTACCTTTTTCGACTTGAGTTACAATTGAAATATCTGAAACCAGGAGTTACCAGTATTTTCCCACAGAAAGATAACTGTAATGCTTATACGCTTTCTCACCTTTCAATGGTTTCTTATCATCTGTTAATTGCGTTATTATGCATACAACTGCTGCTGCTACTAATCTTGGGCTTCTCTTGAACGGCTGCGAGAAAATTAATTGTGCATTTAAAATAGGAATGGCAATGGGGCGGGTTTGGGGCGGATTATACGATCCCCGCCCCCATCCCCATTTATAATTTCGTTCCCCATCTCCGCCTCATCTCCATCGGGTTTTTTTTTTTCAACCTCCATCCCCATCCCCATCAGGGAATAACATCCCCATACCCGACCCATTTCCCCATTGGGGATG
>JANIPN010000006.1:59404326-59426202 GCA_027478595.1 Erythroxylum anguifugum
CGAGAGAGGAGCGAATCTGTAGAGGGAGAAGGGCAGCGTGTGTGAGAGAGAACCAGATCTGATGACTGCCGAGAGAGAAGTGGGGTAATTTTGGGTTTGGCTTCGTTTTTTGTTTTCGGAGACAGGGACAGGAGTTGTTGTCCTCCGATTTTCGGAGGTACAAAAATATTTGTTTCTGTCAACTAGAGTTAGATGACAAATTTTTGAGGACGGCAACTAAATGGGAGGAAGGGACAGAATTTTTATGTTCTGTCTTCTGTCATCGATAACGGGAACAATAATCAAACGTTACGTAAAGGAACGAACTTAAAGAAGTGGACTTTCTAGAATGTTACTAGTTTTTTTAGTAAAACTGTTGATATATAAATCTTTG
This sequence comes from Erythroxylum anguifugum, assembly GCA_027478595.1. Taxonomy (NCBI): domain Eukaryota; kingdom Viridiplantae; phylum Streptophyta; class Magnoliopsida; order Malpighiales; family Erythroxylaceae; genus Erythroxylum; species Erythroxylum anguifugum. The sequence goes on from JANIPN010000006.1 coordinate 59,404,700, forward strand.
AAAATTTTCTTGTCAATAGATGTTATTGACATGATTTCTTATGGCAATATTACGGATGACAATAAATTGAGCTGGGCTTAGGTCGGCCCAACTCATGCCCATTAGGGCTCTAACTTGGCCAAAAGCTTGATCGAATTTGGAATAGCGGGCCTGACCGTAAATACCATTAAGAAGAGAGTTAAACAGGATAATTCTATAGTAAATTAAAAGTTTGAATATTTTATTATTATTTTTTGTAAATATAAATAGTATTGTATAATCAAATAAAATTTGAGAGTTTACATATAATTTACTTTTAAAATCCCAATTAACGTAAAATTTATAATTTGACTTTTTGTTCCATGTGAACTAAAAAAAAATTTCTTAAATCCCCTATATGAAAATTGATAATCGATATGAAATTCTCTACTGTATCTCCACTTTATGCAACTTCTCTACTTCACGTGGCTTTTCATTATCTTTTCGTCATCTTCATCGTTAGTGAACTTCTCGTTGTTGACCTATATTCATGTTCATCTACTCATCATAATTTCATGGGATTTTCTTAGTTAGTCTTGTCTTTATATCTTCTGTTATAGGTTGGTTATAATCTATAGGGTTCTTTTAGGTGACAAAGGTAAGGAGACGATACATCGTGGTAAGTGACCTTTTTTTAGTCTGTCTTTATCTATTTGTCTTGAAGTGTGTTGAATTAAATATTTTCTTGGTGTGATCCCCATAACACATGGTTTCTCAATTTGATGTGGTCCTTGCTGCATATGATTCTCAAATTTATTGTATCTGTGATGAAAAATTTTATGCGAATTCTAAAGTTTGTCATTATTGGAAATGAATTCAGTTTGCATCCAATATGTGACAATCATACTAATGAGACTTGAGTAACTAAGTTTATTAGCCAAAATAAATACAATTGATCTTAATACTTTCAAGTAAGCTTATATTTCTTTTTTTTTCTTTGGTAAATATTTTAGATAGAATTTGTACTTTATAGCCTTCTGTTCTTTGCTAATGACTATGATGGATTAAAATTTTAAAGATCTAAATTATAATTGGAAATTTAGAGAATATTCTTTATTTGTTTATTCTTTTCTCCGTTTTAATGATACAAACCACATTGCTACTTGACCTTTAGGATGATATGAATTTTTTCTTTATTTATTAAATCTAGGTTAGCTAGCCATTTCCTTGTTATTCTATTAGAACATAAAGTCCTAGTTGAATATGGGTTAGAATGATGATATGCAAGTAGATACCATTTGTTAGTGTCAGAAAAGCATGGTTGTTAGACATATAATTGCTTGAGTAACCAACTTTTAATGTGCACATAAACGTGCAATTTGTCACCATACTAACTAGTTTTCAAAAGAGGTTTTTCCATAACTTTAAAGTTGACATTTTAATTTATGACTTGCAATTTTGATGCTGAAAATGTTGTTGAGGTTAATGTCATAAGGAAATTAGGACCCAATTTTCTATGTTTCTTTTGACTTATAAATTATCCTTTTGAAAATGTAATCATATTCAAATACCTTTTGTTTTCCTAACAATATTTATGGGTATTTAGAGGTGGTGGAAAGTGGGATGGATCACCATGGAGCTAGCTTAGGACTAACTTTTTACTTAATTAAATCAACTCTCACAATTTTGTTTAGTAATGCCCAACGACCAAGTTTTGGATGTTGAACCAAAATATATTGTAGATGTGAATGACCCATCAATTTTTATATTTTACAATCATTTAAACTACTTGTATAATTATAGCTAAATAATTGGTGAAAGCTTAATTTCTGTAATTTTCGATCCTATAATGGTTTTATGTTAAATAATTTTTTATTATGATGTTATTTCAACGTAATGCATCACATGGAATGCTATTTGAGTTATTTCCCTTTTTATTTTAGATAATTTTTTAAATAAAGTTTACAAGTTACAAAATTTCCATTTTTATCTATTTGCATACAATTTTTTTCTAACCGCTATAGTGTACAAATTACATCTAAATGGAACATGCTTTGATAATGAGGGTTCATAATATGAAATTTTGTTAAACATGTTTACAATGGTTCAGTATGGAGGTGTAGGCTATTTTATAGTAGGAAGTCCATATTACAACTTGAGTTAAAATATGTTGATGTAGATATAAGTATTTTTGAAAAAACTGACTTTGATTATATCATATTTAGGCAAATATGTGTGATGAGAAAGGATTTAAGATACCTTCAAGTTGATGAGGCATATTGTAAGTTGTTACGTTCCAAATCTAGTAAATTATTGAGAGTCATTGAATTAAACAAAAGTTGCATTAGACTTATAAATCTTATAAAATTCATGAAATGTTTGGTTTATATTCAACTTATAAGTTAGACACATCAGTCCCTACACCTGACATATGACTTATAACTAGAAGAGAGGAGCTTATTATGAAGGATGGACATAATCGTGGTGAAGAAAAATTTAGTAATATTAAAGTGGAGTTATGTTAATGATTTTGTTGTTACAGATGCGAAAGGCATCTAATGACTAGGGTGAAAAACATATTAGTGACAAGTTGATGAACACGTGTGGCCAAATTGATGAACCTATTGTTTATTAAGTTGATGGACATATGTGTGACAAATATGAACGTGTTAGTGATTAAAGTGATGAATAAGTTGTTGACATGGTTGATAAACATGTACAAGGTAATTTTCAAGTAGACATTTTAGATGATCATTATCTAGTTAAAATTAAATGAACTGATTCTAGTGGTTTTATGAGTAAATTATAATAAAAAAAATTTAACTTTATTCAATTTTATGATACTAAACAAAATTACTAAAAGAGCAATTAAATGTTTATATTTTTAATTTGTAGCAATAGTAACCATTGTTAACCCTATGGAACACATCATATCAATACAACCCTTTAATAAGTGATTGACACGTAAATGCTATGGCCACATCAGATGATTGCATTAAAAATAAAGAAAAATAATGTTATTTTTTAACCTTGTAGAGAAATTTAGCCTTCATTCTTTGTATATATATGTAATCCTAAGTCACCACAATCACGATGCAATCGCTACCACAACCACACCATAATCACCACCGTGCCACAACCACCATTCAGGCATGACTGCTATCACTTTTTTGTAATTGTCACAACAACATCCTTTTCTGTGTCTCTTTAAAATTTCAAGTAATATTAAATGAAGATGTTACACCAATGAATTTTACTTTTAATAGTGTTTCAACATCATTAATCTTAATGTTGAGCTTTATAGATGTTCAATTAATTATTAAATAGCACACAAATTAAGATGTATTTTAATGCATTTTTTATATATAGGAACCTCTCTCCATTTTGTTTATTATAGAAAAGAATGGAAGGAATAATGTTACAGTAGATGACCTCGCACATGTAATTAGACCAAAAGGCAACGATGTGTATTCTTTGTAGTTTTTATTGTAATATATATTAAGGAAACTTCTTTTCTACTTAAAGGAAGTTGTTATATATGTATCTGTTGATTAGGAACTGTTCTTCAATTGCCTGATTACTTAGGCTTTGATGTTGTCATGCATATCTTTTATTTTGTGGTTAAGTTTGTCGAGGCTCTATTGTTGTTAGAATTCATTTGTTTCCACTTCTATTATGACTTCTTAATCATTATTTTCTTATTTCTCTTTCTGAAAGTTGCCTTATCCTTAGCAGTGATAATAGAAGTTGCCTTATCCATAGTGATGACATTGGATTCAACTGTTTGTTAGAAATTATAAGTAGGATTTCAAGCTGCATGTCTTAGGTTCGAGTGATTTTAAGTAGACAGAAACTCAATTGAGCATTAAAATAAATTTTGAATAAAAAATAAAAAAGAATGAGCAAGAAAAATAAAAAGAAACAAAACTCTAAAAATCATGGAGGGTTGGAGTTGAAAGCTACCATTTTGTGATTAGATCTCGAGTCTGTTAGTAATTTTTTGAATTTGGACACTAATTAATTACGATTTTAACAAACTTACGGTTAAGAAAATCGAATTTGATCATATTAAAGATACTAAAGAAGCTTGATAAAGGATCTGGTTTAATGAGCTGAAGTCCAGTGAAGAAAATGTACCCTAATCAGTGTGAGATGGACATACATTGGGCCTGTGATGGGTAGGCCTAATACGGTTACTATATATAATTGCTAAGGTCTCTTGTTGTCTATTTATGTAAGTTCATGAACGTTTGAATTCTCCAACTTGTTAAGAAAAACATAGAAAGACATTAAAGACATCTAGTTAAGCAACTTTCGTAAATATCATCAAGAAAGTTCGAAGGTTTTGATGTAGAAAAACTCATTCAAAGATGTGGAAAACAAATCAAGTATTGTTATGAGTTTTTCCATTTATTTACTTTCACGTTTGATCCTACGCACGTAACTAAGGCTTGTGTTATGCATTACATGTGGTATCAAAGAGATCACATGATTGTGTGAATTTAAATGAAAATTTTCAAATTTCCACATAAGGAAATCAGATAAATCATCCTGTTTTTGCTTATATAAATTGCATATTGATGCTTAAATTGATGTTGAACAAGTATATCATTAAAAAATGGGTAGAAAATAGGCTTCGAGAGTGAAAACATCGCCTATAAGTGATCGAAAATTGCCTTTTCCCAGCTACTAGAGAGAGCAAATTACACCAAAGGCTAGGAGAACTTCAGGCACATGTGAGTCATATGCGCCCGACTGCTAACGCCTTTCAGAGGCAATGGATGTCTAGTGTTTGTGACTCACGTGCCAAACAGATGTCACACATGGGTGAGGACGCTTGTCTGGTGCGTGAAAAACTCTTGCATAAGGTAATGAGCACGTCTGTGCGTAAGGCACATATGTTACATGCACTCTGAATATGGGAGGGCATCTGTGCACATATGGCGTATGCAACACATGCATATAATCCATCCAAAGGCATGTCAGGAGAACGCAAGCGCCCTTTAGCCAAGACTTAAGTTAGCACGCTACAGGACTAAAAAAAGGAAAAATTCAAAATTTTCATAATGCATAAAATGGTCCCTCAAAATATTTTGGGTTAGTTTAAGGGTCGTTTGAATTTATAAATTAAATTTTTAATTTTTTGGATTTATTTTGTTGGTAATAAATAAGGTTTAACTTCATAAAAATTGAATAAAGATTATTAAAGCTATTTTTAAGTGAAATTTCATGCTTTGGACTTGAAATAAAAGAGATACATGTAGTTTTGGTATCTCATATGGTGTATTTATTGTTTAGTATCACATGATTGTCTCTCTAATTGAGATTTTTCCTTATGATGAATTCTTAAATAAAGTGTATTGATAATGTTTTCAGCACTAATATGTGATAATGAGAATGTAGTTTGCATTTATTGGTAGTACATTGTCACATATTATATACCCAAAAAGAATGTAAGGATGACATACAAATGTGTCCCTTATACTTGTGAATCTATTTGGGTACTAATGAGAATATAGCCACCACAGTGGTCTTTCAAGTTAGTATTTGAATTGTTCTGCTTACATGTTTGGGGAAATTTCTGGTCTTGTATTTGGTTATTCTGCCCATAGATGTTGACCTTATATGAGATTTATAGATAAGCATAAAGGAATAAGATGGAGGAAAGTCATCACTTGAGTGATCTATTCATACACAGGTGGTAGAGTCATAAGAGTTAATGGTGTGTACTCTGATCATTTTTATGTTGAGGTCTTATTTGCATGTATTATATATTCAACCCATAGGTGTTTTATGGTATATGTAGTGAGATGCTTGACATAGATACTATTTTGTGACTTTGAGTATTATTGTTATCTTACATTTGTGTTGATCATTATGTTATCAATTTTTTAGTCACTTTCTTTTTGTAAATAACAACATTGTTACTATTGAAATCCTAACTGGTTTCAACTTCAAGAAATAGAAGCAAGATGTAGAATTTGCTTTAGAGTGGTAGATATCAACACAACCATGGTCAGGGATAGGCCATTTGTACCCACATCTCTCAACTTGGAGGCTAAGAAGGCAACATACATAGCCTAGGAAAGGTCAAATAGGATGTGTTATTTGACCATAAAGAGATCTATTCCAGACCATCTGCTAACTGGACTTCCAGATACAACCATAGCACGAGACTTCCTCAACAATGTCTCACAGAGATACAAGGTATCTTCTAATGCTGAGATAGGTATGTTAATAAAGGAATTGTTCTCCATGAGGTATACAAGAGAAGGGCGAGTGAAGGAGTATATCATTAGGATGGTCCATCTCTAGAGTAAGTTGAAGGCATTGAATATCCACATTCCTGATGCTTGCATTGTTCACCAAGCTCTAAATACACTTCCTCTAGAGTTAGGTACTTTAGTTACAATATATAATTCTCAGGATGAGGCTTGGGACATAAATGCTTTCATTACTCGATATGTTGTTGAAGAGAAGAAGTTGAAGAATAAAGCTCATACATCTTTGTTAGCAACTAAAGGAAAGGAAAAGGTAAAGCCCCAGAGATTCAAAGGGAAAAAATCCAAATTCTCTCCAAAATTGAATGTTGGTCAATCCAGTATTACTAAAGGTCCTTTGGATGTAAAGAATATGATGTGTTTCTTCTACAAAAAGAAGGGACACAAGAAGTTAGATTGCCATAACTATAAAAACTAGAAAGAAAAGCAAGAACTGTTAGGTAACTCCTTGGCTGGTATGATTCATGAGTCTAATCTTGCTATAGCCACCTCAAGTTCTTAGTGGCTAGATCGTGGAGCCTCTAATCATATTACCTTCATAATGCAAGGGTTTATACACAAGAGGAAACCAAACAGAGAAGAGGAAAAACTGATGGTGAGTAATAATAAAAAAGTTAATGTAATCTCTGTAAGGGATGTATTTTTGGACCTTAATATAGGGTTTATTCTTGTTTTACACGACACATTTTACACACTGTCTTTTAGGCAGAATTTGATCTCTGCATCAGTTTTTGATAAAGAAAGTTATAGTTTTGTCATTGATAATTCTGTTGTACAGTTATCTTTTAATGCAAAATATATTGGTAATGTCTTTTTGTCATATGGTTTGTATAGAATATGTCTTACCCCTCATAACATGTATGCTTCTTCATATATTGTTGAACAAGTTACTAGAAAGAGACCCCTGATAATGGATTAGTCATACATGTTGTGACATAAAAGGTTAGGTTATATGTTGATTTTGATGATCTAAGAACATGTGTTGATTGTTGCAAGGCTAAGTTAACCAAAATATAGAAAAAAGGGCCAGCTCTTGCTTTTGGTTTATTGGACCTTATACATACAAATATACATGGACCTTATAAAGTTACCTTATGCAATTCAAGATATTTTTTGACATTCATTGATGACTATTCCCGTTATAGTTACGTGTTCTTGCTTAAAGAAAAGACTAAAGTTCATCTAAAGTTGATAACCAATTGGGAAGCTCCATAAAGATTGTCAAATCAGATCATGGAGGTGAATATTATGGCAAACGTAGAGCTTCAGGACAAGAAAAAGATTCGCTTATTAGAAATGTGGAATCATGTGGAATAGTGACTCAATTCAATATGTCAGGTAGTCTTGAGTAAAATGGTATGGCCGAAAGGCGTAATCACACCCCAAATGACTTTTATACATCTATTTTAGCTTTATTAGATTGATCAAAATTGTTCATGGATTCTTTAAGTTATATTCCTAGGTGGGGTTCACATTAGTCAGCATAAGCTCTTAACTCTAAATCAGGCATAGTTAGGCTTTCATTTTTGTACTATTCAAATTCTATTATATTCATTTGTTAAAAGAAATAAAGGAAATCATATTCTTATCATTCCTTTTCATTATATTATATTGTATTCTTTTTTTTTGAAGTTTTAATAAAAAGATCAAATTTCATTATCACTTTGTTTTAGGTTTGTCTACAGCTTTTATTATGTCAGGGTTTCTTCCTTGTTCATTCTTTATTTTGTGTCGTTCATACCAATTATTCATATGGTTGTGGAAATAAAAGAAAGAAAGTGGTATATGAATAGTGACCTAAAAAATTGTGCTTAAATGCAGTTTGAAATTCTTTTTAGCCTTCTTTATTTTATTTGGTTTTCATATTTATTATTTAACCCGTGAGTTATTTTCTCTTCTTGGACAATTTTTGTTTGGTTTTTGGACTTTACAAGGATGAATTCTTAATTGATTTTTTGTTCTTTGAAGGACTTGTGCAAGAACTAAAGTGTGGAAAAAGACACAAAAAAAAGGTGTGAGAATATTAAGAAAATCCACAAAGAAAGAGTAAAATACAAGTGGGTTGTCATCTTTGAGAGTTAAAACATAACAGAGAGTGTGAGAAATATTTTTTTAATAACTTTTCATGAAGCTTTCAAATATATCTACCAAAAGAGTTTCAACACTAAAGAAGGAGAGAGATAACACATACTTTATGCAAGTTATACAATACAATTTGAGACGATCAATATAATGTTTACTAAGAAAAATAACTTGTCAGTCAGGCAAACTCATTTACTTGTAAAATTGCAAAAGGGACAACAACCTCGAGTTCTTAATGAGAGGAGGTCTACTAGACGTTATCCTCACTTTCAATAAAAGTTGATGAATAGAATAATGATCCAAGTATCGATCAACTAATCTATGTTTTGAGGTTGAAGGGGGACAATTAGGATTATGAAAAGAGTTTGGGATGAATAAGAGCCTAAGAGGGAGCCTAAAATTATGGTGTGAATCAAAGTTTGGGTAATATAATAAATGAGTAATTTGTCATCTTTGAGAGTTAACATATGAGGGAGAGTGTGAGAAATTTTTTTTACTTTTCTTGCAACTCTTAAATATGCTTACTAAAGGAGTTTTAGCAATGAAGAAGGAGAGAGATAGCTTGTATTTTATGCTGGCTATGCAATAACAACTTGAGAGATTCAAATATAATGTTTAATAAAATGAACAACACCGAAGAAGGAGAGAGATAACTTGTATTTTATGATGACTATACAATAACAACTTGAGAAAATCAATATAATGTTTAATAAGATGAACAACATGTTAGTCAGGTGATCCCATCAACTTGCAAAATTGCAAAAGGGATAACAACTTCAAGTTTTTAACAGGAGGATGCCTACTAGACGTTATCCAACACCTCTAATGAAAATTTATGACTAGAATAATGATCCAAATACTAATGAAGTTAATCTAGATTTTGAGGTTAAAGGTGGAAGTATTAGGAATATGCGAGGAGTTTGGTGTGAATAGGAGCTTAAGAGGGAGCACAAAGTTTAAGATAGTGTGGATCGAAATTTGGGTAATGATAAATTTGCTCTCTGCTAAAGGTAAAAATGATCTAAATGAAAAAGAATTTATGTCAACAATTAATGATTTCAGTAATGGTAGAGTTGTGTACATTATTGAAGGCAATGTAATTGTTATTAAGAGATCATGAATTCTTCATAATAAGGAGGATGAGTTTGAGTAGTCAAGCGAAAATATCTTCAATACCAGATGCCACATTCATAATAAGGTATATAATTTGCTCAATGATAAAGGAATTTAGACTAATGAAGCAAACTTCATACTGGTAAAAAAGTTCAATTGGCCTACTAAAGCATCCAAAGCCATATAAGTTATAGTGGATTAATGAATGTCAAGAAAAAAAAAAGAGAACAAGCAGATGCTAGTGTTTTTTTTAACTAGAAACTGTAAATATGGGATATTAGATTATGTAATATCTACACATATTGCTCACATATGGTTAAGGAAATCATTCAATGATTAATATTCTAATCTTTTCTATGTTCTCGTGGTTTGGCAGAAAGTATTTTCTGTACATGGTTGAAAAATTTGAGGATGAATCATTTTGAAGAACGGAAGCATAATGCAAAACGATTAGCCTAAATAGAGGATTCATGTATTTAGGCATAGGTCAATACATAAGCTAGGGTTAGTGAATATCTAGTGGCAAAACATACCTTTAACACATCCATATCCAAGATCTTGTCCAATTTCACAAAGTTATAAAAAAAATCCATAGTTTCAACTATGAATATGTCTCAAATTATGTCCAACAAAGTTACGAGCGGATTCACAGTTTAAGATATATATATTTTTAATTTGAGACTGTAATTTTATTCCGTGCCATTCGTTGAATTTTAAATTTATTGAAGAAATTTTTTATAGCATTCAAAAATTTTAATAAATTTGATTCTTAATTTTTTATAATAAACTGGTCAATTGTTTTATACTTCTGTTTTAATAAACTAATCAATTCTTTTATACTTCTGTTTTAGCTTCCTCCATTTAAACTTGTTTGTATATTTTTTAAGATATATGTTTTAGTAAGTTCGCATCACTTTGGATCAAGAAAGAAAGCATTTCCTTTCTGAGTCCTTGGAATCTTCACTCTTTGCTGTCAACTGCTAAATTTGGTGAAATAGTTTTCTCTTCTCTTTATGATTTTGAACTTGGAATTGAAGTTTACAGAAGAATGGCAAAGGAATAACATTATCAGTGGACTACTAACTTCATTAAGTTCAATATCCACCACAACTTAAATCGGATGATCATCATCCGTCACCTCTCTCAACTTGTTTCTCCTTATTTCTCATCTCAAAGGCCATGGCGCCTTGATGTGATCCATGCTTGTGGAGGCCGCATTTTCAACACTGGAACGTCAGGGAAAGCTTGCTTACAAGAAGTGACAAGTCCCACAAAACCATTAGAATTTCCCTTCCCATTTGGAAAAGATTCGATGTGATTGTGTTTTTCCAATTTACAAAATTTGCATTGAAATGTGATCCAACTCCATTCAGAATTCGTCGTCTGACTCGCTACAAGATGCAGACGTAGACGTGTCTGATAGTAAATGCAGACGGAAGTCTGCAAATCTATCTGAAGTTCTTACTGCTTGAAAGGAAGATCCTATGCTTGCTGCTGAATTCTTCTTTTCCAGCTTCTTGGAGATGTCTATACATACTCGATCAACCATTTCAAGAAAATCTTTCACGATAACAAACAGTTGAAGTGGGGAAGCTCCCCTTTGCTTGGAAGCTGCTACCTGATAGTATTCTGTTGTTCTCTTCACAAATTCCATAACCTTTGCTAGTTCGTCCTTCATCATCTTAAGTTCACCATCACAACCCTCTAAAAATCCCTTCATTTCACTCAGAAACTGCTCCTCCTCATCGTTGCCACAAGGAGAAATAAGCAGCTGAATTTCTTCAAGACGGGTGGACAAAGAGGTGCATATGGTGATAAAATTATCGTACTCTATGGTTGCTGCTTTCTTTACATTGGCAAAATCAACATTCAATTTCTCCAACGCAGGCAATCCAAGGACTAAGTACTCTTTCTTTCTCTCTTCTATTGTCAGAGACTCCAAGTTAAGATTGATGGTTCCTGGTCTTTGACTACCAAATTTGTCAGGAACTTGGTTCTGATTCAGTGCACGGTGTCTACCTTCCGATCGGACTACTTGTTCCACCACAAAGTGAAGCAGAGTAATCTTCCCATCAGTGCTTTTAATATCAGAAAGCTTTCTCAGAGCAGTAAGATCAAAGCCTTGTGCATTGCCTCTGGATGTTCCAGCATTCATTTTATTGCCAGCCTTGAGAATGGCTTCAAGTAGTTTTAAGAACAGACCTCGAGTTCGAAGCTCCTGGCAGCCCAGTTGAAGTGTTTCTAAGGACTCTTTGAATTGAAGAATTTCTGAATCATAGTTTGATCTGAACAGCATTGCGTTGATTCGGATGAATGCTGAAGGTACCGTCGTCAGGATGTGGTAAAGGAAAGATTCAGCATCTGCAAGTTTATCAGGATCGCCATTGAATTGGATTATCCTGGCCTTTTCTTCTTCTGTTGGGGAGATTCTCGCAAGTTTTTCAAGCACTTCAGTCGTCAATCCATAGCCATCAACAAGGGCATCAAAAATTTCTTTTCGGGAAATTGCTAAAGATTTTATCACAATTGCTGTGTTCTGAGACCTCCTGGGCTCAAGTATGAAAAGTTTTGCAGTCGGTGCAGGGTTAGAGCTAATGGTTGAGGTTACATCTTTTTGTGGAGGTTTGAGGGTAGCATTTGCATACTGAAACAAGGCTTCTATAGTTTCATCGTCATCAAACCTGCACATAAAAACGTAACAGAGAAGTCAACACTTTATGACATTACCTAACTCACAAAAACGAAGTACAGGTGAAAGAGTATTGGGTTAGATGATAAACCAAATTCATATCTAAGCAGAAAATCTAACCTGAGAGAACCCTGGTTGATTATTTCCCAGACCACAGAATGTTCAGCATCCATAGCCATAACCTTATCCCAATGCAAAGGCTTCAACTTTGGATGGGCTATTGCTTTCTTCTCAGCGCTCTGATCTGTTGAAGCCAATGCCTTGGCCTTACTATCTATTGCTTTCCCTTTTGGTGCCAGTGGAGGCTTTAGTGCTGAAGCCAACAGACTTGTGCTTTTTGGTGAAAGTTGTGATGTAGAATCTTTCTTTTTCACCATTAGTGGCGGTGGTGGTGGCCGAGGAGGTGGCAGCGGCATTATGGACTTGTTCACTATTTTTGACGGTGGTGGCGGAGGGAGAGGAGCAGGAGCAGGAGGTGGTAGTGAAGGTTCAGGTGGAAACTGCGGTGGTGGGGAACGGTATGTTGACCACATTAGCTGTGGCAATGGTGATGGAGGCCTAGAATCATGCAGAATTGGTTCTTCAACATTCTTCTGCTGCTTTGCATCAGATGGCTCACGATGCGAAGCCTCTGTAGCTTGACCTCTTCTGTGTCTCCCAGCAGTCGTATCCACCTCTTGCTCAGAACCATCTTCCTTGTTCCCCTGCTTAGATTTCACCTTTGAAAAAGCTGTTTTAAGTTTTCTACCATCTGAGTCTTTGATATAAAGAATATCCCTACCATCTTCATTAACAATAACTCCTTTAACCTTCTTTCCAACTTTTCCGGTCCCTTTTGTTGTCACAGCAAGCTCTTCCTGGGAGCTGGCTTCTGATTTTGCTTGATGTTGGTTTCTAATGTATCTCCTGATGAGAAAGAATAAGATTCCAACAATAACCAGAGTGATTGCAGCCGTTCCAAGAACTGCCCCAAGAATTTTCTGATTAGACGACGATGACCCTGGAAGCATTGGGAAAGATCTGTTACTCTGATCAGCTACAACCCTTGATACTGCTGCAGATACAAAACCAAATTCAACGGAAAACTCATTAGCAGAAGGGAAACAACGAGCAGAACATGATGATGAAAAGAACAGCAACAAGAGGATTGACATGGGCCAAGTCTGTGAATGAACCATCTGGCCGATGTGAAGAAAGAAGTAAAAGAGACTCGGGATTTTGTTCTAGTCCTTGTTGTTTAGTTTATGTAGCTTTTGAGCGCATTCCTTGTGTCCAATGAAATTGGAGTTTTGTAACAAGGATCTGCAGTTTCTTTTTTTTTTTTAAACTGCTAAAATACGTTACAAACAGAGTGGAAGATTGGGAGTATTTTATAACTTCTAAGATGTTTTCACCAACATTGTTACATAGAGACGATGCAAATGTATTCACAACATAGTTATTTTAAGGTTGAAAGAATAGCTACGAAGAAGGGTTTGGAGGATCTTCTGTCCAGTTTTTATGATGTCTTATTGTGTCAAGTAAATTTCAATCGTTTATTTACGCGAATCTCGTATGAGCCCCACATAAATAAATGTAAGACCTGCATAAATTAATGGTTAAGATTTACTGGACACAATAAAACACTATAAAACTGAACAGAAAATTTGAACTCGGATTCGGACAAGCTAGTGAATATTTTATTTGTACCTCTTCGAAGCTTCCTGTAATTTAGAGCTCAAAAAGTACCGGAACTTGAAATCGAATAAGACAAAGTTAGAAATAAAGTGAAAGGAAGAGTCTAGTCTTTGAGGGGCATGGTCTGCTGGAACCTTGTCGGCAAGTTCATGAGGTGTGTACTAGGTGACAATCTCCAGTTCTCCACTCCATTCCTTTTGTCTTTCGCTAGATTTTTGTGGAATATTTAGTAATTATAAATTTAAAATCACGAGTCTTGCGATCGTGCTTCGTTAAGATTTAAAGCTCAAAGCCATGGTCAAACTTTTACACTAACGGAACCTATTGACATTTTAAAGTCACCGACGTGTTGTATCGTTTAAGGAGAGAAGAGATAGCTTACGATTCTACAGGTGATATGCCCCTGAGGTCTAATATCTTCCCCAGGATTTGGGGAACTTGATTAATGACAACAAAACTATTTGAATCTGATATTTTACATAGATAAGGCGACAAAAAATGGAAGAACTTCGATGGGTTTTAATCACTTTGACCAAAATATTTACTTCAAATGGCGCTTCTTATACATCTCAGTATTGGAATTTCTGTGCTTACCTTTTGATCCTCTTCCTTTGAAGATAAAAAATTTAGCCAGAGAGCGAAGTAATTTTGCTGACTTGTGGCCAAAAAAGGGGATCAATGTAATGGCGAGATGGATAACATGAACGTGAATATGGGAAGCTGAGAAATGCCCCCCTTAAACGAGTGATCTAGGCCGCTTGGCGGAGAACTTGGTTGGTGACTCGAGCTTCAATTCATCACAAGTAAAAACATCATCTTGCAACTTTCTCTTTGGGGCTCTTCTCTTTCCCTTTTCTTCTCCCTCACCTCTCATTATGAAATCTTTCAGGCGTTTCACATCAGACAATTTTACTGGTTTCAGTATGAACTCTTCTGCCCCTTCTTCCAAGCATCTGCAGATCGGTAAGAACAATCGAATGTAATCAAAGTTCCGTATGATCAAAGTAAATTTTTCCGAAAGAAGAGTCTCTGTAAAAAATTAGCCTTTGATTTATTCGATAAAGACGTTTGCCATACCAACTAGTTATGGATTTTTAGCATTAAAAGATTACTAATATTTAATGTTCAATTTTACCTATTAATACGAGCCAAGATGTTCTCGGATGACATGATTACTACAGGAACTTCTCTGAAAGCAGATGAACCCTGCAAATCATCAATTCCAAGTTTACTAAAAAACTTCGACAATTTTTAGGACTTCTGAAACAAAAAGACAAGGATTCTGCGACATACTTCAGAAAAATTTTGAGCTGTTACCAACCTTAATCTTCTTGAGCAATTCATATCCTGACATCCCAGGCATGGAGTAATCCGTCATTATTAGATTTATTTTCAAGTCCTGATATCATATGAATAAAATAATCAGACTCCAATATAACCCAATTGCCATAAGGAAATCTGATAGATGAAAAGTTGGGAGAAGCAAGAAAATTGTTTTACTTTCTTCAACCCCATGAAACTGAACATAGAATTGTTTAGATATTTGTTCTATAACTTGTCCTTGATACTCTTTCTCAGTGGTTAAAAAGAAATTAATGCAAGTTCAGAGCTGGCGTTTTCTCTTACATTTAACGCAGCTGTGCTCTTCTCTCCATCCAACCCCAGATACTGCAAAGCTCGTGTTCCACTTTCCACGGCCGTCACTGCACAAGGAAACCCCATTTCAAGTCAGCTTCAGCCTAGCAAAGTCGAAATAGCGTAGACACAAACAAATCGTTGCCAAAATGTCGCACCTTTACAAGAAGAGATCTTAAGCAATTGCTCAATTACTTTACGGTCCACGAGGCTGTCATCAACCGCAAGAACGTGAAGTTCCTCCGACCCATTAGAGACTCCGACCTCCTCCGCCAAACCCCGCCTCAGAACATGTCCGACCGCCGTCATTGAATACAGAGAATATATCTTTCTTTCACTTTACGATTTCTCGCAGGTGGGTAAAGCAAAAAAGCGTCCTTCAAGGTTAGATATTGGTGCTACAAAAATGGCAAGATGGCTTCACAGAAACTACTTTCTACAAAGCTTTGTACTATTACAAATACCAACGGGGGGACTTTGAGAGACTATTAATAAGGGAAAAGAAAGAGAAAGTAGAAAGATTCTGAGGATCTAATTTCGTGAGATCTTAGCAAATCTGAAGGCAGCCCCACTCTGTCTCTTTGTCCTGTCCAAGTGGTCTGTCTCTCTCTCCGTGTATAGCTACTCTTAAATATCATAAACCTGCCACGAAGACGAAACCTCTCTTACGTTTTCTGTCGTGTTCTTCGTACCGCGGACGAAATTCCCACCCAAATCCTACAATTCCGACCTTTCCCGTTCTGACATTTTCTTTACTTAATAAATTTCATCTCATCAATAGATAACATCGAATCGAGACACGGATATTCTGTGCGGTTAGAGATACGTAAGTGCAATTCTACGCTAGCGTTTAGGATGCAAAACACATTAGTACGTGTTAACAAAGATCGTTTGTTGTTCAACAAAAAGCAAAATGTGTCAGTGCTGTGTCGGAATCTAACAGCGCTGAACAGATGAGTCTTTTTTGTTCAATTTTGTAGCAAAAGCTTGAATTTCTTTTTCTGACGATGTGGGACTACGAGATTTGAAACTTTTTTAAAATAAGTTTAAGTTGGAAATTAACATTGAAAAAGTAATATAAAATTAATCTTTAAAGATGTGATTTCGGTCTATTTCTATTTTGTTTAGATATTATTAAATATTTCAATAAAATATATTACTTGAATTAGTAAATAAAAAATATAAGAATACCCTTTTCTCAAATTGAATATCTGATCAGGTATCCAGAACAAATCAGTTCCTAGCCTTGGAGTTTGGAAAAGATCTGAAAGAATTGAAAGATGGGCGAGAAAGCGATCTTTTTGGCAAAGGCAAAAGTCCTCTTGACGACCCAGGGGTCAAAGACCCAGCACAGCAAAATGAAATGCATTCAATGTGGCGGTGGTTGACTAGGGCAAAACGAAAGGTCGCCAAAAACGAGACGACCCCAGAACCGGCGGCGTCAAAATTGGAAAGCCGACCATCTCGCAGGTTGGAAGTAGTTGCTTGTCACCTCCTAAACAATAACAACAACCATTATTCTAACTCAATTTGATTTGGACTGGTTAGTGGCTCCTCCATTTGCGTGTAGGAAAAGATCATACCTTGATACACTACACGGGTTGGGTTGTTCATGACTTAAAGGAAAACACCCACCATCTATTTTAAGAAGATACAGTACTTGGTGGGATTTGATTTTGTTTTGCATAGAAGTTCTCGCTTTAAGGGATTTGCTTTTGCCTTTATTCCAGTAGAAAAGACGGATTGGTGAAACCAGAGATCGATTGCAAGAGATTTTCTTTTGTACGCCCCTTTCCAGCTGCAATCCTGAGGTGACAAGTCGGGATTGAACAAATATTTTCAAAAAATTAAAAAAAAAAACAAGAATTTAAGAAAATTCTGTCTACTTAATTATTTAATTTTGTCTGTCAGTGATGTTTATGTTTTGCTTGGGAGTTGGACCGTGAAAGTAAAACACATCCTTTAATTTGTTACGAGGTTGATTGAAGTAATAATTTGTATCAGTTTAACTGATATCTTTCTCGTAAACCGACGAGATTTGAGAGTTGAGTGCGTAGTACAACTCCCTTCACCGTCAAACCAAACACAATAAACAAATCAACTTTAATTAATAGTTTCCAGTTTGTTATAAAAGTTGGCGAAGGTATTTAAAACTTTTGTTCAATATTATAGTGTCTTAGTGTGTCCAATAAATTTTAGTCATTTATTTATATAAATTTTACACGAGACTTATATAGGTCTCGTAAAATAAATGCCTAAAATTTTATGAGACAGAATAAAACAGAATAATATTATACAAAAGATCTGGACTCAAGTTGAAAGGCAAGGTAAGAGAATGAGCTGAAAATTAAAATCATAATTACTATTTTTTAAATAGATATTTATATGTACATAAAAGGTAAAAAAAATTATTAACTAAATAACGAAATTAATATTTTCAGCTAAACTATTAAAAATGCTAAAAGTTATTCATTTAATTAAAAAATTGTGATAGAACCGGCGCAAGAAAGCGGTTTCCAAATAGCTACAACGACGTCGTTGGCTGGCTCTCTCAGTAGAGATCCCGACAACCTAAGCCTAGCCACCCCGAGGGCAGAGCCGATAGGAATCGAAAATGGAGGAAGAAAAAGCCGCAGCTTACTACGAGGAGCTTACTCGGAAAGGGGAAGGCGCGGCCCGCTTCAAACAAGGTCTGGGCTTCTCCGCCGGCGACTCGGCCCCGTCGAGAGGCACGGCTCTTCCGTCCGCCTCTTCTTTCCTGAGCAATTTCGTCAAAGCCTCGAGCCCGACACAAGCGTCAAAACTCGAAAAGCAAGCGCAGCTTGAGTCAATTCAAAACAAGCTCAAGAAGAAGCCGAGAGACGAGGCATTGAGCCAACGACGTCGTTCGAGGAGTAGAGAGAGGGATAATAGGGAGAGGCATTCCAAGAGGCGAAGCAGGAGTAGAAGCAGAGAGAGGTACAGAGGTCGAGAGACGAGGAGGAGGAGGAGGAGTACGAGTCGGAGCTCGTCGCCTCGTAGGCGACGCAGATCAGAGAGGAGAAGTCGAAGTTTGTCGCCTCGAGAGCATAGGAGGTCCGAGAAGAACAGGAATGATGATGTGAAGAGGGATAGATCAAATAAGGAGAGAAATGGTGCCCCAGATTACTCACGGTTGATTTCTGGCTATGATAAGATGGTACGTTATTCCTACCCATAGTTTAATAACTCAGACTCAGTAGCATTACATTGCCTGCCGCGAAGTAATCTTTTTTTTTTTGGGGGATTTCTGTGGTCACATAACACATAGCAATTCATTATTCCTTTGGGCGCCTATATCGTTATTAAACTTGTTTTGCTACTGAAAGAGAGACAGAAGTATGGTACTCGATTGGAAAATCAATTGAACTTGAGACTACTTTTGTATTAAATAGCCTTAGAATACCAATACTTAGGCTTCTCATTGAAGTAGAATTGGATAGTAATCTTGTGGGTGTAGGCATAAATGCTGAATTGGAGCAAATAATTGGCTCTCATTTTTAACAGACGCACGCAGAAAGAGTCAAAGCTACGATGAAATTTCAGCTTGATCAAACAGGTAAGCAGTTGTGCCCCCTTGTAAAAAGACTGTTCTTGATGCTTCACACTGAATTCTAAAGTCATTCTGGTGGAGTTACTTTAGTTTGTTTGAAATTTATTGCTGAAGTTAGCAGGAATAGTTAATTCTGATCTTTCTTAAACAATCATTGTTGGTTGTGTTACAAGGATAATTCTGTTACAATTAAGAAGAAACAAACATTACTCCTGTACTTTCTCTAGTTCTTATGGCAGAACCTTCAACGTCTTTCATGGTTGAAGTATTTTGATGAATGTTAATATTTGTGTAAACGTTTTTAAACAAATTCATCCTGAATGCCCAAGATTTTCTTGTTGCTTCCGTTCAAGCATAATTTTCAGTGGGAACAGGACTTGGAACTGCTTATCTTATACTCATTAAATTGATAGTTTGGGATACCTGAAAGGGTTCCTGTTTTCATGACATGTTTGTTTCTGCATGAGAGTTCTTCTTTGGTGAATGCTAGCTGGTATTATATGTTGAGGCTCCAAATTGGATGCACAGTGCTTGTTTTTGACATAATGACGATATATATATATAACCGTTGATATTTTTTGCATTGTAGCTAAAAATGATGCAGCAAATAGCGGCGCAGGTTGGGAACGATTTGAATTTGACAAAGATGCCCCTCTTGATGATGAAGAGGAAACTGAAGGTGATTTGTCTGCATTCTAGACTGCATTTCTTACTATATACCATTTTACTTTTAGGGTTCACTTCTCTGCCAGTGACTGATAAATGAAGATTGGAAACGTTTTTACTGTTTGGTTTTACCTGTTTGATACTGTTTTGTCATGTATTATTGTAGCACTTCCGAATATGGCTTTAGAGATTTGGTTTGTGATTCCATCTGTTTCAGTCTACATAATATTATTAACATAAAAAGATTAGAAGTTGGTTCGTGGATTATGTGTTTCTGTATTAACAAACAAGGGATCCAAGTAAACTGTGTAAAAATTTAATTCATACTATACGTTTCTGTATGCACAGTTGCGGAAGATGATGTAGAAGTAGTCAAACGCCTGGGGCATACATTTCGGTTTTCAGCTATTGAGGTATTTTTAGTTTTCATAGCTGCTGTTTTTATTGACGCATTTGATGATTGCATGCCTGCATTGGGCCCAAAAAAAAAGAAAAAAAAAAGAAAAATATGATACGTTATGTAAATGCTTATACATGTAAAGGCAAGAAGAGAGGAGCAACTAAAAGCTGCTCATGATGAGGCAATATTTGGAGCGCCAACACTTCCATTATCCATAGCTCCAGACAGGGAGCTTGAGACGGACAACGACAAAAAGGATTGCAGTCAAACTGAACCTGCAAACAGCTTGTTGAGTGAAAAGGTTGGGGTTTTGTGCTTGGAGAGAGGGAAAAACGTTGTAAGCAAAGCTTTGATCAAATTTTTTCTAATTTTTAGGTACTTGCAAAACAACAAGGTTCTTGGCGTGATCGAGCTCGCAGATCATAGATAAATGAAGTACTTGATGAGTTGCCTCGTCTAAATGACACAGGATATTGTATGTTTAATCTCGTCCGTGGTTGAAAGTTTACTTTCCAGAATCAAATCCCTGAATATTAGTCGCTCTGCAACACCCTTTGTGCCATGATAGATCGCAAATTTGCAATGGTCATTTCCGGTAGTTTTGCTTGAGACGGCAATTTATGGTCAAGATCAAGAGTGTCAGTTGCAGGTGTACATATTGTTCGGAGGAGTTACTTATCCATCTTATACCGTTAGTATTTCAGAACTTACTGTAGTAGTATGTCTACTAATATCAGTAATTGCAAAGTAGTTCTACGTTAGCATGTCAGGGCAGAGCTCTCTCTCCCAGGGGGTTGTGGCCTTTTTCTCTTGGCTGTTCATCTCCTCTCCGTCCGTTAACCATGAAACTGGCATAATATGTATTTCTTGTTATAATGTGATCAATAAAGCCACATGGTTGCATTGATTTGTATGAAAACTATGATTGAAGAAGAAAAAGGTAACAGCTTGTTTGGAAACTTTCGAATTGAATTCATTAACGAATTAAATTCAATTACATTAATAAGATAGAATTGAATTCAATTACATTAATAAGATAGAATTGAATTCAATTTATACTGTTGGAACAAATTCGTTAATATTATAATTGAATTCAATTATACTGTTTGAAACAAATTCAATAATATTATAATTAAATTCAATTATTTCATATGTTGAATTGAATTCAATTTACACTGTTTGAAACAAATCCAATAATATAATGAAACAAAACCCACGTATAAATTCAATTCGTCTGTATTTTTCATTCCAAAGAAGCGAAGATTGAATTCAATTCCCTACGTTCTAAAACAGGCTGTAAATGTAAGGAACAGATCTTCTGTTCCACCTATGTTGTGCCCTCTGTGCCACAAATGATCCCAGCCATCGATTAGAGTCTAATGAATGGCTCTAATCGATGGCTGGGATCATTTGTAGCACAGGGGGCACAGC